>CM051663.1:171093549-171447985 GCA_028020825.1 Podargus strigoides | reverse complement strand
TGTGTGACTGGTTGCAACCCAGTAGGCATGGGAGGTGGAGGCATAAGTCATACTGGACCCCTGGGTGTCATTTTGCTCTTAATGATAACACTCAGTAAAACTGAGTCTAACTGGGAGAATGACTGCTCTGCCTGCATTAAAACCATGAAATTAAGGAATCTGGTAACCAAGACTCTGGTATACCATCCAACAAAAGCTCTTCTGACTTCAGCAGCCTGATTTAAATAGCTCTGTCTAGCTGCAGTTGAGATAATTGTAATCCACTTAATTTGACAATATTCAAACCTAAAAAAATAGAATAATAGATGGAATTACAGTGAGTATCCATTCAGGTTCAAGGTACAAATATATGGTCAAGGGACAGACCCAGGAACCCTAGTATTTATTAAAATTCAAAAATTTATACATAAAAATAAAAACCCCCAAGAATTACTATTCCACTCCTTTTACCAAGAAGTAAGGACAGGAATTAAATTTAAAATACCCACAGTAACCAAAAATCTATTTGTAAACATAGCAAAAAAAATACTGCAAAAGCTCTAAATATTGCTAACTGCTATGTTTGTGGTAGAACAAATTAAAAAAAAAAAAAATGACCATGGAAATCTAAAGAAATCAATATCACAAGAACTGATATTTAGAATCGAACTACTCTGGTACGGGCTAAACAATGGGCTTTGCAAACTAGTATCATTGGTCAAAGTTGCTAGCAAAAGCCTAAAAAGGTAAATGGGAAAATAACAATAAAAAATCTAGTATGTGAAGGTATAAAAATATAAAATAAAAACCAGTCCAAGTAGACCATATGGCAAACACCTAAGGACTCAGAAGACCAAGATAAGAAACTTGTGAGCTTAACAAAGACAACAAAGACGACCACCCCCGCCCCGTTTTTTTTCCCTGAACCCTACTATACCATTCCCCCCTTTCCCTCCCCCCCGAATTGTTAGCAGATGTATAAGTACCAAGTTAACTTTGTAGAAGTTGTGCCTCTGACTTTTTGTCATGCACCCAGCGCTGTTCTTTTGCTCCACTGACTTTGTCCCCAAATAAATTGTATAAAAACTTTGTGAGCGTGTTTCTCACAGTTACTATTAATAGCAGGTAACTATTCACACAAAACATTCACTTATTCTCTCGCACAGCTCACCATGTATAAGACAGTCACTTTCAGTACCTGGTTGGAACAATAGTTGGGAAGCCAAGCCAACTCCTGACTGTATCTCCAGAGTTAAGAGGGTCATACCTGTGTGGCTTGCAGGTGGGTGTTTGGAAGGTGCCTCAGAGGGTTCCTTTGTTCATTTAAAGAACTGAATTATTCATGTGACTATTCATGTGACCTTGTTTTAAGTCTTACACAGGTTTGGTCTCAAACAAACATGTCTTGACCTCACAGGTAATATCTGCTCCAGCTATTGCATTTTTTTCCCCAGGATTTCACCCTTTGAAATGCTGACACAGGTTTAAGCTTCAGTGTCAATTACCAGCTTGGACTGAAGAACATTTTTTTTCTGTAACAAGTATTTGCCTGATTTGCCAGTTAAAACGTGTAGTAACCTCATTTCCCACACTGAAGAAACCCAAGTAATGAAATGTAAAGCACATATGGAATTCAAGGTACACAAATAGTCTGCAGACTTCTTCACCTCACCTTCACTGCACTGAGTCAAGAGTACAAAAAAAACCCAAACCAACAACTTCAACCTTACAAACATTAACGATATATACTTAAAGTAAGGATATGAACTCAAGATAGCTGGAGGAAATGCAAAGCTCTGAAATCCAACAGGCTGAATTTGTTCCTAGTGCTCACTACATGCAATTTTCTTTAATGTAATGGACAGATACTTTGCACCGAGAATGAATTTAAATGCATGACTATGACGTATGAAAATGCTTTTGTTCCACAACAGGGAAGGCATCTGCCATCAATGCAACTTATGCAGCTGTATGAGTTTTTAATTCAACTTGATTAGTGTTTATGTTATTTTCTGTAATGAAAACTTAGTAAATTTAAATGCTGCTGCCAGTTTCCCCTCAAAGACTTATTTCTGCCTCTGATGAGAAAGGTTGTGCTGGTCAAGAGCACTCAGTTGTACTTACCAAGAATCAATGACTGAATGAAATTACATACTTGCCATTTATAAAGTTCCTGAGGACCTTGTCTGTCTCATATTGGAACCGCAACATTACTTAAGTAGCATCCAGTGAGTCTTCAGCTCTGCCCAGAGCACACCACATCTTCTCATACATCTTCATTTCTTGAAAGAGCCAGTAATTATGTGCTCTATTAATAAGTTTATTAACCCATGAAAAAGAACCAATGCTCTGCTCTCTGCACAGGCACCACTGGCCCTAGAGATCAACTGAATTGTAGCAAAGCTCTTTGTAACCAAAGCCAATGAACTCATCATTCTCCAAGAGCCCTAAGTAAATCCAGCTTGGGCAGAGCGGGGAGAGAAAAACAGGTTTCCCTGAATCAGCAGACCATACTCCTCATGCCTTTCCATTGAACAAGTTAAGTACCCAGGGAAAGAAGCCATATAGGACATCTTTCTCTTTTCTCCATAATGTTTTTAAAAAGAGAATCTAGATTTACCTGAACTTTTAATTTTTTACTATAAACAACTGGGCTAAGAATGATATATAGTCTCCTTCAAGCATCCTCCTCCTTCCCTCTTTGCCTTTATCATTTGTATCTGATGGCTGCTAATCACTGACTTCTCTAAAACTGCTGAATCAGTAACACTATTCAGTTTTGTTAAGCTATAACAAAAGCACAGTACAATTATCTGCACTAACAACACTGCATAACAACCTATCAGCATGTGGCAGATAATTCCATGAAGATAAGATACACATGAGTGCATGTAAGGAAAAAAAGAAAAAATACTAACGTTTAACAAAACAAAACATAACAAAAACACACCAAAAACCCACAAACCAACAATTAGCTAATCAATAGGCCTTAATCTAAGAGTATAAGATGGCAGAGGAAAGAAGAAAATGCATGTAATTGCCTCGCCTATGTAGAAATCCGACGTATTTAGCAGGGATGCCTCAGGGAAAATTTGTAACGGGCAGTGTGCATTACAGCCTGAACTCTTACTTTTTTTTGCATTACTGAAGCAGTGAATCTACATTCTGGCATAACAAGATATAACACATATAATATTGGCTCAGACATGTGCTAGTGTAGTTCTTAATGACTTCAGCCCTTGCCTGACATCTCCATTCATGAACAGGCAATAGCAACATAATGAACTGTAACTTAAAAGCCACAGCACACTTGCAGCATATGGGAAGCCTTAACAGAATGCAGGTGCATCTAACACATAGGGCAATTCATCAAATGCTTTGAGTCAGCTGCACTGGCTCCAAAGCCTCTTCTAACAGCTGTGTGTGAACAGAAATGAAGTAGAAGAAGAGAATGGATAAGAATTATTTATTTTACAAAACATCACAAACAGAGAATTAGATTAAATGAAAATAGAAACCTTTTGTATGAAGGATGGACTATAACTCAGAGGCCTGCCTCATTTGTTTCTGCAAAGATCCTCCATGCAAGCCTGGGTCTCATGTTCTCTTCACTGCAACTTATTCAACTCTTCACTTCACTTATTCAACTGCAAAATGCAAACACTAGTCCTTATACCAGCCTTGTTTCTTAACAGTAAAAACCCTTAAGAATAGCCTCTTACAACTCTTTCCTTAGTGCTCAACATGAAAGAAAAAAACAAACAAAACCATCCTCATGTAATGGGCACTAAAAATGAAGATAAGCATTCTCAATCTTTGTCAGCCCTGGAAGAAATAGAGAAATATCTGCAAGAATTCAAGAATAGCTGGTCCTTGGCAAGTCATTTGGAAGACTAACTCATATTTGATGCAATACTGTATTAATTTTTCTTGCTACTTTGTAGCAGAGAAAATGGCATATTTACAACACATATCTCTTAAAATTGCCATTAAATCTCTGACTCCAAATGAATGAAGTTACCAAGCAACGCAAGTGAGGCCTTGATATCATTAAGAGCAAATGCAAAACAGAGGAGTTTTTCTTCTCTAATTACCTGTTTAACAATTGTAAATACTCTGTGTGTATTGTGTCTACCTGCCACTTAAATACTATCAAACTAAATCATTCTCATGGTAGGTAATCAAGTTTGTGACTCGGATAAAGATTACTTTTATATACCCACATACTAAAATAGACCTGTTCACAGCTGTCTTCAGGATTGGCTACATGCCATGTAGCAAATCCATAAAGAAAAGCCTCCTGAAAAAGCTCTCAAAATGGACAAATCCATCAAATCCTTTAAAAAGCTAGATTAAGTAAGTATCATTATACATGAGCCCCATATCACCAATGCATAAGGAAGTTAGCTCCTTCTCTATTCCTAAAGTCAATGAGGTAATTTTAATTTTCAAATGACTAGACAATTAAGGAGCCAAAGTATCAACTAAAGCAAGACTGCTTAGGCTTTTGTCCTAGGTCCCAGATTCTTAATGGTGTATCAGTGCCCATTTCCCACTCATTTCAGTGGCACAGTTACCTAAATGTTTACCCAAAAACTAGCCCCAAATACTTCTGAAAGTATGTGTACACATGAAAATTCCAGATAATGATTTGTTGACTTTAAGGAGCAAAATAACCCAGTGACAATGACCAACAAGTCTCTTACATATGTTGATTACATGAAGCATGCAAAACGTAAGTTGTCGTCTTGTAATTTGTCTCACAGCTTCCCACTGAAGTCAATAAATTTGCATTACCTGGCCTGCCAGAGAAGTTTCCTCCTGAAAGACATCATTGCAACTCATTTCCCAGCCCTAAAATACTTCTTACACGTCTATGTAAATCTTTTAGCTTTGGGATGCGGTAAATGATATTTTTGTTGAGCATTTACATAATATCTGACAACTAATTGCTTCAGTTGTCAGATTTTCTTGTTAACTTTAAATTAGTACGTAAGGCAAGCTAAATATTACCTTGATTTTGTTGCAGTTTCCCAATTATTTCTATCTGCTCAACAAGGTCATTTGAGTTCCACTGGCTCATGCCTATGAGAATGGCTCTTTTTCCTTCCACCATCTCTTCTGTAGGAGGAAAAAGGAGAAGAGAATAAATTGCAGTAATGAACAAGAGAAAAAAGACAGGATGAGAACTAGTAACTGTGAAATAAACACTCATCATGGTCCCTAATGGGAATATATAACAGGTTAGCCTATGCAGAACTCTCCGGGAAAGCTTCTTGCTTACCGATATGCCCTACCGCGTACCTACACGCTTCACATATTGTGTGCAGAACAGCCATGGAAAAGAAAGGACAGCCTGAATTTTTCATCTTACCTTGAGCAGTTACTTAGTCAGGATTCTTCGCTCCTCTTGGAAAAAAATCGTAATTTTTTTTTTTTACTTCAAAATATTCAAAAGGCAGAGCAGAGGGAAAAATGGACACACAGACCAGTTTAAGGCTTTTCAAGCATGGTTCTTTCCCTTTATCAAAGGCACCTGCACTACACAAAGCTTTAAATTTTCATCCAGGGACAGAGACATAATGGAATGGCACCAAGCGCACAGCACAGAAAACCACCTATTTTTGGGGGATTCTATCCAGGAAGGGGGACAGGAAAAGCTGAAAGCACAAAACACAAACCACAGATATTCCCCCCTATATCTGTGGGGTCCCTATCTCTGTGGGTCCCCATCCCCATGGGTGCCCATCCCTTGGGGTCCCTGTCCCTATGGGTGCCTGTGGGGGGGGGCAGCGTTCACTCTGGAACCTACTGAGGACCCGAGGGGGGAGCTTGGTGAACCTTCAGCGGCTGCTCCCGCTCTGGTGCCACTTCCAGGGTCACTTTGGAAAAGATGGGGGGGGGCTGGGAAGGGCATGGGGGGCACCATGCGTAGGTTGCGGTCACCCACCATGGTCTGGGGCGGGGCTGGAGGAGTTGGGGGCCATGGGAGTCTCAGAGGGGGCCATGAAGGTCCCACATGGGTTGCGTTCGGGGTGGCTTCTGCTGAATCGCCCTTGGCCTTACCCACATCTCTCCAAAATTAAATGAAAAATAATTAGAAATAAGAATTAATTATAACATAAATAATAATTTTTAAAAATATTAATAAATAACTCAAATAAGATTAAAAATAATTTTAAATAATAGTAATTTGATATAAATAATATTATAATTAAAAATAACTTAAAAATAATATTTAAAAGGTAATGATTAAATAATTAATAGCTATAATAATTACAATGGTACAATGACATTACAAGCTGGGAGCCGGGCCAGCACCCCCAGGCGGGCAGAGAGCGGGGAGGGGACGGCCAGCACGCCCCACCAGGGACATCACCCGCAGCACTGATGCCTGGTTAAGCTTTTCTGTCTCAGAAAGCCCAATTTCCCCCAAAAAACACCTCCACAGGTTAATCACGGGCTGCAGCCTGAGGCTGAGACCTCCCGCTCTCGCTGCACCGATGAGTGAAGCCCATCCATGCGCTGAGAGGGGAAAACGGGCACCACCACCATCTTACCAGCCTCAAAACCCCTAAAAAGAGCTCAAATGGAAGAGTTAAGGGGGAACTGGAACCCTCAACATCTCCAGGAGGGCCCCAGCACCATGGGGACCAGCAGGGAGGTGCCAGGGGGGAGCGTGGCCGTCCAGAGCCGCCCCAAAAAAAGCCTCACGGAGGCTGAGGCACAGGAGTTTGAAGCCTTTCTAAGCCCAAAGGTCCAACTGTGGCAGCAGCTGCTGGTGCAGACAAAGGCCGGGGCTGTGGGCAGGGTCAGCAGCGACAAACACCCCGCTCCCACACCCACAGGGAGGCAAAACCATGGGAGAGAAGTTAAAATTTAAGAAAAGCGCTGGGTTTTGTTAATTTATAGGCTCTGTGGAGCCACCAGCCACCCAGGCTGCCCCGAGAAGCTGTGGCTGCCCCCTCCCTGGAAGGGTTCGAGGTCAGGGCGGAAGGGGCTTGGAGCAAGCTGGGCTGGTGGGAGGTGTGGTAGAACCCATCATGGTTCTCCCCCGTTATCCCAGTGCTTTCCCTTACCCCAGCCTCCCTTTGCTCTCCTCCGGCGTGAGCTGATCGAAGGTTTTGGCCTCGTCGGTGCCCAGGAAAGCATCGTGATCATAATCGAAGTTCTGGGCGTTGGCGTGGACCTTGTGGCTGAGCTGGGGGTCGTGGTGAACCCGGTCCTTCTTCTCAGTGGGTTTGCTGGAGATGCAGAGCATGGAGAGGGAGAGGCAGAGGAGGAGCTGGGGGAGCCACATGGTGGGTCACAGGCACCTGGGCACAGAGAGAGGGGGGATTACAGGGGTTGGCAGCAGCACAGTAGGGACATGGTGGCGGGTCCAGGGCCTCCAAACCCAGTTCTGACATCAAAATGGGGAGAGATGAGGAGTTAATGCAGATTATTGGGCCGAAAGAGAGAGATAATGCAGATTATCTGGGAAAAATCAGACTTCATACAGATTACTGAGGCAAAAGGAGGAATAAAAACAGATAATCTGGGCAAAGTGAGGAGTTAATAGAGATCATTTGGGAAAAACAAAGAATGAATATAGATTATCAGGGCAAAATCATGAATTAATGTAGATTACCAGGGAAAAATCATGAATTAATGCAGTCTACCCGGGCACAACGAGGAGTTAATGCAGATAATCAGGGCAAAAATAATTGATTGATACAGATTATCAGGCCAGAGTGAGGAATTGATACAGATTATCTGGCCAGAGTGAGGAATTGATACAGATTACCTGGGCAAAATAATGAGTTCATAGCGATTATCAGGGCACAAGGAGGAATTAACACAGATTATCAGGGTGAAGCGAGCACCCAGAGCCACTCCCTGCTCCCAAGGTCCTGGCAGCAGCCCCCCAGCACGGCCGAGGAACAGCTGGGGGGCTGGGGGGAGCCAGGGAATGCCAGGGATGGGAATGCCAGGGACGGGGACGGGCAGCGATGGATGGCACTGCCAGGGATGGGGACACCAGGGACACACAGCGATGCCAGGACTGCCAGGGACGGGGGGCACAGCCCATGCCAGGCCACCCTCCACTCCCACTTCCTCCTGCCAATCCCTCCCCAAACCCTTCCTTCCCTTATCCCAAGGGATTCCATGTCATAAGCCTCCCCCCCTGCAGTTATGTCACCCGCAATCCCAGTCCGAGTGTCATTTGAGGGGTCCCCTACCTAGAGATTTACACAAAACACCCCAATTTTCCTGGTTTTGTGCCCAACCCCGGGAGCAGCTCAGATTAAAGCACGGGGTGACCCAGACTGGGTGTAAACACCCTGATTTTATCTCAGACACCCACACACAGCAGCCGTGAGTTGTTTGGAAATGATTAAAAAGGGACAATCGCACCTCAAATGCCATCCCCTGCTGCCACGCCGGTTGGCAGGGAGGTGACAAGTGGGGAAAGAAGCTGCTTAGTGGGATCAAAACCCCATAAATTAACAATGACTAATAATTATTCATTAATAATTCACATCACTAACAGCTCCTGCAGACCAACAGCTGCTCCACCAATGGGAATGACCCCCTAAAATTTCCTCAAAACCCACAGTTTTGGGAAAAATAAGGTTTTGAGCTCACTTATTGCAACCCTCTTCCCTCCCCAAACTGGTTTAGCAAACCACAAACCGCTATGGGCCCCTCCGCCCCCCCATCACCCCCCCCATCCCCACTGCGCATGCGCGGGCGCCCGTTGGCGAGGACGCGAAAGGGGAGGCGACGGTGGACGGGGAGGCGCCATTTTGAAGGGGGTGGGGGGGGCCGCACAGCCCTTCCTCGGTCTCCCTCAGCCCTCCCGGCAGCCAGAGCCGGGCTGGTGGGGCACTGTGGCACGTGCCCCGTCCTCAGCAGTGGGGACACTGTGCTTTGAGAGGGACATCGCCTCCTGAAACACCTTGGAGTGATGAGAGACCCCCTCAGGCTGCCCCCTGCCTGCTGCACCGGGCCCTTGCTTGCAAGAGGCCTCAAAGATCATCAAGTCCAACCGTTCCCCCAGCGCTGTCCAGTCCCCACTGCCCCATGTCCCTCAGCACCTCAGCTACATGTTTTTTAAATCCCTCCAGGGATGGGGACTGCCCCCTGCCCTGGGCAGCCTGGGCCAGTGCTGGGGAACCCTCTGGGGGAAGGGATTGTTCCTCACATCCAATCTAACCCTCCCCTGGGGCAACTCGAGGCCATCACCCCTCGTCCTGTTGTTACCAATATGATCAGATTTTGATGGTTTTGATGATTTTATGATTTTAGTTTAGCTAAAATCAAGTTCGGCCTAATCGAATCATATGAGGGAGTGGCTGTGTTTTACTTTAGCAATCACAGAAAGCACACAGAACAAACAGTTGGTACCAACAGCTAAAGTACGTTGGGAGAAAAAGCACTTAGGTTATTAATTTTGCTTTCTCAAATGACCAGAAATCGCTTGTTGGCATAACTATTAAAGTTGATAAGCTTGAAAGGAACGAAACATGCAATTTTATGTTCTTCTTTGTATTTTATACTAAAACATGTAGCCTTGTATCATTCTTTGTTATCTCCTACTGTAGCTTGTTTGTAGATACATCAGTTTGTGAATACACGTGTAAATCTCCTTTGTAGTTTGTTCAGCTTTGATTGCAGAGGCCTGAAAACCAGACTGTGCCCTTATCTTTATGGCTGCTTTGGGTGATCGATGTAAACCTGCCTCAGTAGGGAGGCTCCCCCTGGAATCCCAGATGGGGCTGGCACCTCCTGAAGGACTCAGAAGACCAAGATAAGAAACTTGTGAGCTTAACAAAGACAGCAAAGACGACCACCCCCGCCCCGTTTTTTTTCCCTGAACCCTACTATACCATTCCCCCCTTTTCCCCCCCGAATTGTTAGCAAGTGTATAAGTACCAAGTTAACTTTGTAGAAGTTGTGCCTCTGACTTTTTGTCATGCGCCCAGCGCTGTTCTTTTGCTCCACTGACTTTGTCCCCAAATCAGTTTTATAAAATCTTTGTGAGCATGTTTCTCACATACATGAAGCGAACAGGTGGTACAAGCAGCTGAGGCCCAGCATTGTCTGCAACTAGAAACTGTACAGTCAAGAAAGTAAGATATTATGTGTAAGCAACCACCGTGGAAACAATACGATAATTAATCATATAGTGGCTAAAGTCACAGTGATCAGTTTACGCTGCTTGAAGATCCCATTATCCCCCTCCCCATCCTAATCTGAATATTAAAGGGTACAATCAATAAAGTGACAATGATTGTTATTAGAAATTAATATACATAAAGTGATGGAACCCGAAAGATCATTAGGGGCCAATCAAGTTACATGTTAATTTTATGAGCAATTGAAAGTGAGCAGTATATGCAGTTTTATGTTAAATAGCTTATACAATGGAAATCAAATCTATAAAAACCCAACTAAAGGTGATGTAACCCAGGATAGGCTGGGCGGAGTTATCCCCCGTATCCTCCGCATGTCAATAAAGAAGTGTCTGCTTATCTACATCACATTGATGTTGATAAGTTCTTTGTCCTGTTTGGTGACACTGTCACTGTCACCTGGGAGAAGAGACCGACCCCCCCTCGCTACCCTCTCCTGTCAGGGAGCTGTGGAGAGCAATGAGGTCTCCCCTCAGCTTCCTCTTCTCCAGACTGAACCCCCCAGTTCCCTCAGCCGCTCCCCATCAGCCTTGTGCTCCAGACCCTTCCCCAACTCCGCTGCCCTGCTCTGGACACGCTCCAGTGTTACCAATCGGATCTGATTTTGATGATTTTGATGATTTTCGTTTAGCTAAAAGAAAGTTAGGCCTAATGGAGTCATATGAGGGAGTGACTGTGTTTTACTTCAGCAGTCAGAGAAAGCACATGAAGCAAACACGTGGTCCAAGTAGCTTGGGCCTAGGTTTGTATTTAACTGGAAACCGTATAGTCGAAAGAGTAAGATATTATGTTTAAGCAACCACCGTGGAAAGAATAATACAATAATTAATCATCTAGTGGCTAAAGTCATAGTGGCCAGTTATGCTGCTTGAAGATCCCATTACCCTCCCATCCTGATTTGAATATTAGGGGCTACAATCTACAGCACTACTATAACGTGACTACAGGTGACCAATGGTTCTTATTAGAAATGAATATACATGAAGTGATGGAACCTGAAAGGTCGTTAGGGGCCAGTCAAGGTAAAGGTTAAACTTAATGAGTAATTAAAGGTGAGCAGTACATGCATTTTTATGTTAAACCGCTTATACAATGGAAATTGAATACATAAACCCCTGTTAAATGTAATGTAACCCAGGATACGCTAGGTGGAGTTATCCCCCGTATCCCTGTGAGCCAATAAAGAAGTGTCAGCTTATCTACATCACATTGGTGTTGGTAGTTCTTTGTCCTGTTTGGTGACACCAGCACCTCCGTGTCCTTATGGGGTGTGCATCCCCATCCTCCAGCCTCGGGGACCGCACACCTGTGCAGGTGATGACGATGTCAAATTGCCTGATGACTTTGTTGAGTTTCACGAGCCAGAATCCATCCATGCTAAGAGGAGAGACCCTGTAGGATCCATATGGCACCCACTGGGACCCCCGTGGGACCCCATGGGACCCCTGGGGGACCCTACGGCACCTGGGGGACCCCTATGGCACCCATTGGGAGCCCCATGGCAGCCCTGTGGCACCCCTTAGGACTCCTACAGCACCTCATGGCAACCCATGGGCCCCCTGATGTCAAACAGGTTGAGACAACAAAGGCAGGGGTGGCAATACCAGACTTAATGCAATTTTGGAGAGATGTGGGTAAGGCCAAGGGAGATTCAGCAGAAGCCACCCCTAACGCAACCCATGTGGGATCCCCATGGCCCCCTCTGAGACTCCCATGGCCTCCAACTCCTCCAGCCCCACCCCAGACCATGGTGGGTGACCGCAACCTACCCGTGATGCCCCCATGCCCTTCCCAGCCCCCCCCCCGTCTTTTCCAAAGCGACCCTGGAAGTGGCACCGCAGCGGGAGCAGCTGCTGAAGGTTCACCAAGCTCCCCCCTCGGGTCCTCAGTAGGTTCCAGAGTGAACACTGCCCCCACACGCAGCCTGAAGCTGGGGAGGGGCCAGCACAGGGGGATGACAATGGCACTGGGGGGGCCCACTGCCCCCTGATCCCTTGCAAGGGGCCCCCCAGGGAAGGAGGGAGGCGGTTGTCAGGGGCAACCAGAAATGCCACCCCCTGGAGACAGTCACCATGGCAACAGCCACCCTGGTGACAGGGACAGAGGGCACGCAACAGCCACCCTGGTGTCATGGCCAGAGGGCAGGCAACAGCCACCCTGGTGTCAGGGCCAGTCACTCTGGGGACTGCTCTGGTGAGTGGTCTGGTGACTGCTCTGGTACGGTCAAGAGACTACGGTACGGTCAAGCCACTGCTGGTTATGCAGGTTGGTAGTGATGATGTTTCAGAGAGGAGCCTGCAAACAACTAAACAAGACTGCAGGGCCCTGGGGAGATCACTTGAGGGCTCGGGAGCCCAGGTGGTGTTCTGCTCAGTGCCTGCAGTGGCAGGGAAGAACACTGACAGAGGAAGGCAGACCCCCCTGATGAACATGTGGCTGAGAGGCTGGTGCCACAGACAGAATTGTGGGGGTTTGAGCACGGGGAGCTTTACGCTGCGCGGGGTCTGCGGGCGGCAGGTGGAGTTCATCTGTCTCAAAGGGGGAAAAGAATCCTGGCATCCGAGCTGGCCGGGCTCACTGAAAGGGCTTGAAACGAGGTTCGAAGGGGGAAGGGGGGCAAACCGGGCCCGCCAGAGCTGAGCCTAAGGCTGGCAGGCCGTGGCTGGGAATGAAGTCCTTAGCCTGGCTCAAGCGCTTCTACTCTAACGCACGCGGCATGGGAAACAAGCAGGAGGAGCTGGAAGCCATTGTGCAGCACGAGAGCTACGACGTAGTCACCATCACGGAAACGTGGTGGGATGACTCTGATGAGTGGAGTGCTGCAGTGGATGGCTGTAAGCACAGGCAACTGGCAGGAGCTGCAAAATCAAAGCCCTTGTTCTTGTTCTCACCAGGCATCGGCTGGAAACACAACACAGCAGAGAGGAAACAGTGCAGGAAGTTCCTGCAGTGCGTGGCAGACAACTTCCTGACTCGGCTGGTAAGTGAGCCCAGCAGGGAAGGTGCCTTGCTCGACCTGTTCACGAACAGGGAAGGACTGGGAGGTGATGTGGTGCTTGGAGGCCGCCTTGGGCTGAGCGACCATGAAATGATGGGGTTCCCAATTCTTCGCCAAGTGAGGAGGGAGGGCAGCAGAACTATCACCGTGGACTTCCGAAGGGCAGACTTCAGTCTGCTTAGAACACTGGTGGAGAAAGTCCCTTGGGGAACAGTCCTAGAGCAAAGGGGTCCAGGAAGGATGGACTCTTTTCAAGAAGAAACTCTTAGAGGCACAGGAGCAGGCTGTCCCCGTGTGTCACAAGACAAACTGGTGGGGAAAACGACCAGCCTGGCTGAACAGGGAGCTTCTGCTGGGGCTTAGGAGAAAGAGGAGAGTCTACCACCTTTGGAAGAAGGGGTGGGCTACTCAGGAAGAGTATAGGGACTTAGTCTTTGCCTGAGTCTTTAGCAGTCAGACCAGTTCTCCTCATGGTATTCAGTCCCCTGAGCTGGAAGATTGGGATGGAGATCAGAATAAACCCCTCATAATCCAGGAAATAGTGGTGAAGGACCTGATGAGTCAGTTGGACACCCATAAGTCTGCGGGGCCGGATGAGATCCACCCGAGAGTGCTGAGGGAGCTGGCGGAGGAACGTGCCAAGCCACTCCCCATCATCTCTCAGCAGTCCTGGTTATCAGGGGATGTCCTGGAGGGCTGGAGACTTGCCAATGTGACCCCATCTACAGGAAGGGCAGGAAGGAGGATGCGGGGAACTACAGGCTGTCAGCCTGACCTCGGTACCGGGGAAGATTATGGAACGATTCATATTGGGGCAGATCACGCGGCAAGTGCAGGACAACAGGGGGACCAGGTCCAGCCAGCATGGGTTCACAAAGGGCAAGTCCTGTTTAACCAACCTGATCTCCTTCTGTGATCAGGTGACCTGCCCAGTGGGTGAGGGAAAAGCAGTGGATGTTGTCTGCCTGGGCTTCAGTAAGGCATCTGACACTGTTTCCCACAGCATTCTGCTGGAGCAGCTGGCGGCTCATGGCTTAGATTGGTGGGCTCTGCACTGGGTTAAAAACTGGCTGATGGCTGAGCCCAGAGAGTTGTGGTGAACGGAGTTAATTCCAGTTGGAGACGGGTCACAAGCGGTGTCCCTCAGGGCTCGGTCTTGGGGCCATTCTTCTTGTTGAATGTCTTTATCGATGACCTGGATGAGGGGATCGAGTGCACCCTCAGTAAATTTGCAGATGACCCGAAGTTGAGTGGGAGTGTTGATCTGCCTGAGGGTAGGGAGGCTCTGCAGTGGGATTTAGACAGGCTGGAGCGATGGGCTGAGGGCAATGGGATGAGGTTCAACAAGGGCAAGTACCGGGTCATGCACTTGGGTCACAACAACCCCATGCAGTGCTCAGGGCTTGGAGCAGAGTGGCCGGAGAGCTGCCTGGTGGAAAAGGACCTGGGGCTGTTGGCTGACAGCGACTGAACACGAGCCAGCAGTGTGCCCAGGTGGGCAAGAAGGCCAACAGCATCCTGGCTTGTATCAGAAATGGTGTGAGCAGCAGGAGCAGGGAGGTGATCGTGCCCCTGTACTCGGCACTCGTGAGACCACACCTTGAGTGCTGTGTCCAGTTCTGGGCACCACAGGATAAGAAGGACATTGAGGTGCTGGAGCGAGTCCAGAGAAGGGCAACGACGCTGGTGAGAGGTCTGGAACACAGGCCTTATGGAGACCGGCTGAGGGAACTGGGGCTGTTCAGTCTGGAGGAGACTGAGAGGAGACCTCATTGCCCTCTACAGCTACCTAACAGGAGGTTGTAGTGAGGCTGGTGTTGGTCTATTCTCCTAAATGACTAATGATAGGACGAGAGGGAATGGCCTCAAGTTGTGTCAGGGTAAGTTTAGGTTGGATGTTAGGAAGAAGTTCTTTGCTGAGAGGGTGGTCAGGCACTGGCACAGGCTGCCCAGGGAGGTGGTGGAGTCGCCATCCCTGGAGGTGTTCAAAAAACGAGTGGATGAAGCACTTGAGGCTGTGGTCTAGTGGTTAGGGAGATGATGGGAGAAAGGTTGGACTTGATGATCCTGGAGGTGCTTTCTAACCATAGTGATTCTATGATTCTAGGGGCAGAGCGGACCGTGACCTTCGACCATGGACCCTAGAGCCACCCCCTCCATGAACAGTGAGTGGCAGGGAGTGGGCACCCCCACCCTGGGGACGGGCACCAATGAGGACAGATACCCCATGGAATGGGCACCCCCACGATGGGCACCCCCATGGACAGGGACCCCAAGGGATGGGCACCTATGGGGATGGGGACGCCACAGAGATAGGGGCCCCCAGGGTCAGGGACCCATGGGGATGGCTACTCTGAGGGATGGGGACCCCCAGGGATGGGCACCCATTGGGACAAGGACCCCACAGAGATGAGGAACCCCAGGGACAGGAACTCCCAGGGCTGGGCACCCCAAAGGATGGGGAGCCCTTGGGGATGGGCACCCATATGGATGGGCCCCAGGGACAGGCACCCCTATGGATGGGCACCCACAGGGTCAGGAACCCCCATAGACAGGGCCTTCCATGGATGGGAACGGGCACCCCCAGGAATGGGGATCCCCCGAGACAGGGACCTATGGGAACAGTCCCACCCCAGCTGTGCCCCCCACCCTCTCCAGATCTTCTGCAGGCAATTGTAGAAGAAGTGGAGTCAGTGAAGGCAGCGGTGAAAGAGGAGCTCAGCAGGCTGCACAAGAAGCAGGCCAAGCTGCAGGCAGAAATTGCAGAAATGGCAGAGAAGCTCAGAGAGGTCCATGAGGAGGACACCAAGTTGCGGGCAGCCAACGCAGCAATGACAGTGGACCTCCTCAGGCTGCAGAAGAATGTGGCCCAACTGCGTGCAGAAAACGCAGGCATGACATTGGATCTCGTCAAGCTCCAGGACATGAAGGACAAGCTGCGGGGAAGAAATTCAGCACTGACATCGGAGCTCAGCAGGCTCCACCAGAAGGTGTCCCAGCTGCCGGAAGCAAACACAGCAAAGGCTGCAGAGCTCATCAGGCTCCAGGAGGAGGTGGCCAAGCTGCGGGCCAGGTTCTCTGCCCGCCACCAGCTGGAGGTCAGCACCCCCAGTGCTGCTGCTGGCCAACAGGAGCAGCCAGAGCAGGAGGGCACTGGCCAGCTGGCACCGAGCCAGTTACGGGGTGGGAGGGGTGGGGGACACCCAGGGCTGGGGGTGCCACCGTGGTGGGGGTGCCCTGACCCCTGTCCCCTGTCTCCCCTCCAGGAGAGCACTGGTGGATACAAGCCCCTCCTCTTCTTCCTCGTGATGTCCTCCATGATGTTCTTGTACAGCCAACTCAAGAGCAGCTGAGACGCCCCTGGAGCACCCTGACCCCCCCAGCACCCTGACCGCCCCCTTGGAACACCCTGACCACCTACCCACTAGTGCAGGCACCATCATCTGTGTCCCCCCCTTGGTCACCCACTATCACCCTGGAGTGCACACCTGACTCAGGGGCAAAAGAGTTAATAGAAATAGTATAATTAAAGAAGCATGCAGCTCTTGCTTGGGCAGTATGTAACCTTGCCTCTCTGGCATGGGAACCTCGCCTGCTGGATGAAACAGGGGCTACAGGCCGCTGATTAGAAGAAGAGCGCTGAGAAAAGGGAGGACAGCTCCTGCTCCTTCTGATAAGAGGAAGGTTGGTTCCCCCATCTCAGCATTCGAGCTGGTGGGAACCGACGCCCCAGCCTGGAGAAGAGCCAGAGGCCCACAGAGCATGCACAGCCAACTGAGGAAGACTCAGAGCCTTCCTCCCGAGCCCCCTGAAGAGGACCACCAGGGAGCACTGTGCAGGCGCCACCAGGTGGAGCAAGAGGCGTGGAATATTATAATGACCTGATACAATGATGGAATGTTTATGATACACTCCTCATGAATATGTATTACTTAGTGCCATAAAAGAAGCACGCTTTGGCCCCCCAGGTGTGCAAGTTCGGAGGAGCGATCCCCCTTGCACCCGGCGCTGAATAAACATCCCTACTTTAGAACTTTACAAGAGTTATAGAGTCTTTTCTGCGCGTCACACCCACCCTGATTATGGAAAATGCTAACTTAAGCAATCGTGTACAGATTAGTATATTTGCAGTAGAAAATATATACAGCTAGCAGAAAGAGGCTAATATAGTTTAGAGTTAAAAAACTAACCAGCAAGGATAGAAGTTTGGAGCTGCTAAACAGAAATGCTTAGCAAGATAAGGGAAGAACTGAGAGACTCGTCCTTGAAAGAGGGAGCAGTCAGACCCGAGTGATCAAAAGGTGTTGGGTAAGGGGCCCCAAAGACAACACTCCCCCAGGGAGGAGGGACTGATAAGAACCACAGTGCTAATTAAGGGGTCCTGGAAACCAGAACAGACCGGTCTGGAGGGATGAAGTAAGCAAAGGTAAAAAGGACACCGTGAGGAAGACTCGGAGCCTTCCTCCTGAAGACCCCCGAGGACGACCACCAGGATGCACCACGCAGGTGCAACCAGGCAGAGCCAGAGGTGTGGAATATTATAATGATTTACCTCCCTGAGACCCTCCCAATGATGGAATCCTCATTCCCACCTGATGTAAACTTATGAATATGCAACACTTTAGGCTGTAAAAAGAGCACACTCCTGGCTCCAGGTGGGCTCGTCAGGAGGAGCGATCCCCCGAGTCCCTGGATCCGCAATAAACGAACACCTGCTGCTAAAGATCCTCGTCAGCGCTACAGTTATTTGCAAGACGCAGTTTTTGCGCTAATCAGCATGTTCCCTCACACCCCCTGAATGTCCCCCCCAAACCCCACAAATATCCCCCCAAAATCCCTGAATTTCCCCCCTAACCTCCTGAATATCTCCACAAACCCATTAACATCCCCCCAAATCTGCAATTATGCCCCCAAACCAGCTCAGAACCCCACATTCTTCCTCAATCTCCCTGTGGAACCCTGAATCCCATCACCCTTTCCCTGCGGAGAGCAGGGATTTGCTCCCCACATCCCATCCCATACCGGTTTGTGGTTTGCTAAACCAGTTTGGGAAGGGAAGAGGGCTGCAATAAGTGAGCTCAAAACCTTATTTTTCCCAAAATTGTGAGTTTTGAGGAAATTTTAGGGGGTCATTCCCATTGGTGGAGCAGCTGTTGGTCTGCAGGAGCTGTTAGTGATGTGAATTATTAATGAATAATTATTAGTCATTGTTAATTTATGGGGGTTTGATCCCACTAACCAGCTTCTTTCCCCACTTGTCACCTCCCTGCCAACCGGCGTGGCAGCAGGGGATGGCATTTGAGGTCCGATTGTCCCTTTTTAATCATTTCCAAACAACTCACGGCTGCTGTGTGTGGGTGTCTGAGATAAAATCAGGGTGTTTACAGCCAGTCTGGGTCACCCCGTGCTTTAATCCGAGCTGCTCCCGGGGTTGGGCACCAAACCAGGAAAACTGGGGTGTTTTGTGTAAATCTCTAGGTAGGGGACCCCTAAAATGACACTCGGACTGGGATTGCGGGTGACATAACTGGGGGGGGAGGCATGACATGGAATCCCTTGGGATAAGGGAAGGAAGGGTTTGGGGAGGGATTGGCAGGAGGAAGTGGGAGTGAAGGGTGGCCTGGCATGGGCTGTGCCCCCCGTCCCTGGCAGTCCTGGCATCGCTGTGTGTCCCTGGTGTCCCCATCCCTGGCAGCGCCATCCATCGCTGCCCGTCCCTGTCCCTGGCATTCCCATCCCTGGCATTCCCTGCCTCCCCCCAGGCCCCCCAGCTGTTCCTCGGCCGTGCTGGGGGGCTGCTGCCAGGACCTTGGGAGCAGGGAGTGGCTCTGGGTGCTCGCTTCTCCCTGATAATCTGTGTTAATTCCTCCTTGTGCCCTGATAATCGCTATGAACTCATTATTTTGCCCAGGTAATCTGTATCAATTCCTCACTCTGGCCTGATAATCTGTATCAATTCCTCATTCTGGCTTGATAATCTGTATCACTTCCTCACTCTGGCCAGATGAATTGTATCAATCAATCATTTTTGCCCTGATAATCTGTATTAACTCATCATTTTGCCCTGGTAATCTGCATTAATTCATGTTTTTTCCGTGGTTATCTCTATTAATTCATGATTTTGCCCTGATAATCTATATTCATTCATTGTTTTTCCCAAATGATCTCTATTAACTCCTCACTTTGCCCAGATAATCTGTATTAATTCCTTCTTTTGCCTCAGTAATCTGTATCAATTATGATTTTTCCCAGATAATCTGCATTATCTCTCTCTTTGGCCCCAATAATCTGCATTAACTCCTCATCTCTCCCCATTTTGATGTCAGAACTGGGTTTGGAGGCCCTGGACCTGCCACCGTGTCCCCACCGTGCTGTTGCCAACCCCTGTAATCCCCCCTCTCTCTGTGCCCAGGTGCCTGTGACCCACCATGTGGCTCCCCCAGCTCCTCCTCTGCTTCTCCCTCTCCATGCTCTGCATGTCCAGCAAACCCACCAAGAAGGACTGGGTTCACCACGACCCCCAGTTCAGCGACAAGGTCCACGACGACGCCCAGAACTTCGATTACGATCACGATGCTTTCCTGGGCACCGACGAGGCCAAAACCTGAGAGAGCTGGCAGGTGTTATTGCTGGGCCACTCTCCATCATCTTTGAAAGGTCGTGGAGAACAGGAGAGGTGCCTGAAGACTGGAGGAAGGCCAACATCGCTCCAGTCTCCAAAAAGGGTGAGAAGGAGGACCCAGGGAACTACAGGCCGGTTAGTGTCACCTCCGTCCCTGGGAAGGTGATGGAGCGACTCATTCTGGAGGTCATCTCCAAACATGTTGATGAACAGAAAGTTATTGGGAGTGGTCAGCATGGATTTACCAAGGGTACATCATGCTTGACCAATCAGCTAGCCTTCTCTGACGTTATAACTGGTTGGCTGGTGTGGAGGAATGGCTTGCTGAACAGGGCCGAATGTAACAGCTGTGAGCGAGCAGTACTGATAACGGGAGCTGTACTGCTGATAGCAGTAGCTTCCCAGGGTCACTCTGACCTGGAAGCTTGTGGAAAGCTCCAGGTCAGAATAACCTCGAATCTGGTAGAAAGTTCCAAGGTAGAACCTGCGGGAAGAATCCAGAAGAAGATAACTGCAAGAGGCTGGAACATGCAAATGTAGCTTTATGCTTAGCCAATCAAATATAGACAAGTAGGCATAATTTGTGCTTAGCCAATCAAATATAGATACGTAGGGATAATTTAACATAAGTAGGCATAATTAACCTCCAGTGTATAAAAGGCATAGCAGAACTTGAATAAGCTTGTTGAAGCTTGCTTATAACTCATACTGAGTTGCGTCTTCCTTCCCTCGCCTTCTCCGACATTCTGCAACAGGCTGGATGAGGGGAGAGCAGCAGATGGCATCTACCTTGAGTTCAGCAAGGCTTCGGACACTGTCTGCCATCACATCCTCATCAGGAAACAGGCAGTGTGGGTGAGATGAGGGGACGGTGAGGTGGGCGAGAGCTGGCTGTGACAGATCACAGAGGGCTGGGATCAGGCTGTCGCCAGTGGTGTTCCCCAGGGGTCAATACTCGGTCCGGGCTTGTTCAACACATTCATCAGTGCCCTGGGCGAGGGGACAGGGTGGATCCTCAGCCAGTTCACTGCTGATCCCAAGCTGGGAGGGGTGGTGACACTCCAGAGGGCTGTGCTGCCATCAGCGGGACCTGGGCAGGCTGGAGAGCTGGGCAGAGAAGAACCTCATGAGGTTCAGTGAGGGCAAGGGCAGGGTGCTGCCCCTGGGGGAGAAGAATGCCAGGCACCAGGACAGGTGAGGGGGGCCCAACTGGGAAGCAGCTCTGAGGAGAAGGGTCTGGCAGTCCTGGCAGGCAGTAAATTATCCCTGAGCTGGCGATGTGCCCGTGCCACCAAGAAGGGCAATGGCAGCCTGGGCTGCACAGGGCAGTGTGTGGCCAGGAGGGCGAGGGAGGGCATTCTCCCCCTCTGCTCTGCCCTGGGGAGGCCACAGCTGGAATCCTGCCTCCAGTTCTGGGCTCCCCAGTTCAGGAGAGACGGGGCCCTGCTGGAGAGTGTGCAGGGGAGGGCAGCGAGGATGAGTGGGGGATTGGAGCATCTCCCCTGGGAGGAAAGGCTGGGAGAGCTGGGACTCTTCAGCCTGGAGAGGAGAAGGCTGAGGGGATCTCATGAACGTTCACAAATACCTAAAGGGGGCTGAGGGAGGATGGAGCCAGGCTCTTCCCAGTGGTTCCCAGTGCCAGGACGAGGGGCAATGGGCACAAGCTGGAACACAGGAGGTTCCACTGAAAGATGAGGAAGAACTTCTTTGGGGTGAGGGTGCCCGAGCCCTGGCACAGGCTGCCCAGAGAGGGGTGCAGTCTCCTTCTCTGGAGATCACAGAATCACAGAATTTTTTAAACTGACTCACCACTTAGTTGGAGATGCATTCTCAGATTCTATTTCAAGGTTATAGTGGGCACTCTAAAAGCTGCACACCTACTATATAGAATCATAGAATGGTCTGGATGTGAAGGGACCTCAAAGCTCATCTCGTTCCAACCCCCTGCCATGGCAGAACAGGTTGCTCCAAGCCCCATCCAACCTGGCCTGGAACACTGCCAGGGATGGAGTATCCACAGCTTCCTTGGGCAACCTGTTCCAGTGCCTCACCACCCTCCAGGTAAAGAACTTCTTCCTTATATCCAATCTAAACCCACCTAAACTCAGCTTCCACCCATCACCCCTCGTCCTGTCACTCCAGACCCTTGCCCAAAGTCCCTCCCCAGCTTTCCTGTACCCCCCAGGCACTGGAAGGTGCTCTAAGGTCTCCCCGGAGCCTTCTCTTCTCCAGGCTGAACAAGCCCAACTCATAGGAGAGGTGCTCCAGCCCTCTGATCTTGATGACCCTCCTCTGGACTCGGTCCAACAGCTCCATGTCTTGCTTGTGTTGGGATTTTCCAGCCTGGCCTGGATGCAGCCCTGAGGGATGTGCTCGAGGGATCCTGCTTTACAGCAGGGGAGTTGGGCTGGGGGAGCTCTGGAGGTCCCTTCCAAATCGGACAATTCTGTGAACCTGTGACCCCCTGCCCTCTGTCCAGGGGTGGAGCTGGGCAGTGTCACCACCAAAGCCACTCGAGCCTTACACGGCTGGTGCCCAGCTCCATGGTCAGGGACACCCTCCTGCCCTGGGGACACCCCCAGCCTTGGGGACCACCCCTGCCCTGCGGACTGGGGTGCCAGCAGGTCCTGGTGCCATGAGGGTGTCAGTGGCAAAGGGAGTCCCTGTGCTTGGTCATGCCCACCCTGTCCTGCGCCTTTTCCCCTGCCAGGCCCATGGGGATCTTGGGGGACACACGGTGCTGCTATGTCTCTGCCACCCCCCGTGAGTGCCCCCGGGGGTCTGTCATGCCCTGCCAGTGCCAATGCCAGTGCCAGTGCCATGTCAGAGGAAGACTTGAAGCCACAGTCCTTCAGAACACTTTATTGTGGAGTCCCTCCTGCAGCCAGGGAGGTGCCCAGGAGTGACCCATGGTCATGAGGGGGTGTTGGTGTCTGGGTGCAATGCGGCACAGGGGTGGTGTCCAGGTGTCCACTCTGCGGTGGTGCCCGGTGCAGGGCAGTGCAGGGGTGGTTTGGCGGTCTGGGCACAGTGCAATGGGGCTCAGGGGGTGTTTGGGATATGGGGTGTCACCCAGCAGGCTGCGGGGTTTGAGGTGCAGGGCATGCTTGGGGGAGAGGTCCTGGCAGTGTCCCCCCTACACTCGGTATTTGCAGATGAAGGGTTTCCTCTCATTGCAGGGATCATCCTCCCAGGCCAGGAAACCTGTGGGGAGAGTGGGGGTGCTGGGGGGGGCGGGGGGGTCCACTCCATCCCTCCCCCACCCCGGGGGGGTCCCTCCCTCTCTCCCCTGCTCCGTGGGGGGGTCCCTCCGTTGCCCCGGGGGGCATTTCTCCATCCCTCCCTCACCCCGAGGGGGTCCCTTCCTCTCTCCTCCCCACCGCTGGGGGGTCCCTCCGCCCTGCCCGGTGCCCCCCTCACCTGAGACGTCCTCCAGTGCTGCGCACCACTTCCCCTGGGGGGTGTCGTCCCCCTGCCAGGCGGAGTACCGCTTTGGGGACCCGTCCACCCAGGTCAAGGCTCGACTCTGTGTCCCGGGGGGGGACAGGGACAGTGTCAGGCTGGGGGGGGGAGGGTGTGTGCTCTGCGGGGGGTCAGGAGGCAGTGCAGGGTGGCGGGGAGCTCACCCGGAGGTACAGGCCGATCCACACCTCTTCCTCCTCCCCCCGGTGGTGCTGGGCGATGAAGGTGGCGACAGCACGATGTTCGGCGTGGGTGTGTAGCGATGGCCTCGCTAGGAGGGTGTCCCTCCTCGCGGGTGGCCCTGCACCAGTCCTGGGGAGGACAGAAGGGGATCGGGGGGGCCTTGGCAGCACCCCACGTCGCTCCCCACACACACACACACGGCACTCACCTCTGCCTGCCCCCAGGACAGCTCCAGCCCAAAGTACCCGTAACAGTGTCCCCTGAAGTGTAGCCAGTCCCGGGGACACTTGTGCTGCTGTGACCCTAGGAGGGACACTAGGAGGGGGGCACCACAGGGGGGCTTCACCCCGACCCCCTCACAGCACCTGGCACCTGTCAGGGTGAGGGCAGGGAGCAGGCAGGGGACAGACAGGGACAGGCAGGGGGGACAGGCGGGGACAGGCGGGGGGGACAGGCATGGACAGAGACAGGGGACAGACAGAGAGCAAGCAGGAGACAGGGAGCCAGCAGGGTGCAGTCAGAGACAGACAGGGAACAGGCAGGGACTCACCTTGCAGGGAGGGGCGCAGACCCAGGAAGACGAGTAGGCAGAGCCAAAGGAATGTAGTTGGTCCCTTCCTCTCCCTTCCCTGCGAGAGAGAGAGGCAGTGTGGGCACCCACCCCCCCCCAGCACCCCCAGCACCCCAGGACCCCCCCAGGACCTGCAGGAGTGGTATGGTGAGGGGCCCGGCTGCAGGAGGACGCAGCCGCCCCCACACCTTTTTAGACAGCGTCAGGCAGACGGGGCGGGTGGCACCCGCCGCTGGCACCCACATCAAAGGGACAGTGGCCACCCCACGGCTCCTGCTGCCACCCCCGGGGTGGGACCCCCCGAGTGGGCACAGTCCCCAGGCAGGACCCCCACCCAGGGCCACCCCAGCACCCCCAGAGCATCACTCCCAGGGTGGACGTGCCCGTGGTCCCGAGTGCCCACAGCCGGTGCCCCCCAGGACCCCAGTGAGCCCATGTCAAAGCCCATCATCCCAGGACCACCTCTGCGCCCCCAAAGTGAGTGCACGATGCTCCCAACCACCCCGGGGCCCCCCGCCCCCCATACCCCGCAGTCCTGGCCCCACCACCCTGAGCCCCCTGGCACCCCCGGGTGCTGCCCTTGTTCTCTTCACGCTGGATGCTGGGGCAGGGCACCCCGAAGCAGCACCCACTGCACCAGGGTCGCCCCATGGGTGGGGGTGGCAGCAGCTGGAACCTTCGGGCCGTGCCACGTCTCAGGACACACGGGCCAAGCACTGCTGGGTGATGGGGAGTGGGGTGGCAGGAGGGACCCCCGGGGGGGCAGGGGGTGCCAGGAGGGAGCACCCTTGACGCACGGAAAAGACTCTATAAGTCTCGTAAATTTATAAAGTAGGGATGTTTATTCAGCGCCGGGTGCAAGGGGGATCGCTCCTCCAAACTTGCACACTTGGGGGCCAAAGGGTGCTTCTTTTATGGCACTAAGTAATACATATTCATGAGGAGTGTATCATAAACATTACATCATTACATCAGGTCATTATAATATTCCACGCCTCTTGCTCCGCTTGGTCACGCCTGCGCAGTGCTCCCTGGTGGTCTTCTTCGGGGGTCTCAGGAGGAAGGCTCTAGGTCTTCCTCAGTTGGCTGCGCATGCTCTGTGGGCCTCTGGCTCTTCTCCAGGCTCGAATGCTCGACCTTTCCCCCTTATCAGAAGGAGCAGGAGCCTTTCTCCCCTTTCCCAATGGCCTCCTTCTAATCAGCGGCCTGTAGCACCTGTTTTGTCTGGCAAGCAAGGTCTCCAAGCGGGAGAGGCAAGATTACATACTTTACATACTTTCCAAGCAAGAGCTGCATATTTCTCTAATTAAACTATTTCTATTAACTCTATTTGCCCCCCGCCCCCCGTATCACCCTGCCGCAGGCTGCCACCCCTCTGGGCATGCATTTTCGCGAGCGGGGCAGGGCTGTGTGGGGTTAAATTGCCGCAGCACCCGGTGCTGGGCTGGGTGCCCGGGGCGGGCTTCAGGTGAGGGGGCGGGGCATCAGGTGAGGGGGCGGGGCCCTGTCGTGGCTCCTGGCACCGCCCCAGCCCCGGCTCTGGACACACACCGGCAGCGCCAGCCCCCCCCCCGTCACCCGGCACCCGCCTGTGTCCCCTGGGAACCCCTGGCTGTGGAGCTGGGCTGTGGGGTCCAGGTGCAGCGTGTGACCCCAGTGCAGGGTTGGGGTGCAGGGTGCTGCCACAGTTCAGGGTTGGGGTGTAGGACATGGCCCCAACACAGAGCTGGGGTGCAGAATGAGGCCCCAACATAGAGCTGAGGTGCAGGGTGTAACCCCAGTGTAAGGTCAGGGTGCAAGACACTGCACCAGTGCAGGACTGGGGTGCAGACTGAGGTCCCAGTGCAGGGTTGGGGTGCAGGGTGTGACCCCCAGTGCAGGGTTGGGGAGCAGGACAGCCCCAGTGCAGAGTTGGGGTGCTGGATGTGACCCCAATGCAGGGTTGGGGTGCAGGGTGTGACCAGTGCAGAGCTGGGGTGCAAGGTGCACTCAGCACCGGGCCCAGGGCTGTGTCTGGCAGATGCTCACCCACAGGGACTGGCACTGCTGTGGGCAGGTGGCAGCCTCCCCCCGTGTCCCCACACCCTGTCGGTGCTCAGAACCCCCCCCAGCTGAGCTGGGGTGCACGGCTGGGTGTCACCCCCCTCTCCTTGGGGGTGAGGGTGACAGTGACTCCCACACCCAGCTGCAGGAGGGACCCCCACTTGGCAGCCCATGGTGGGCACAGCATCCGAGCCAGTGCCAGAGATGTCACTGCCACCTCCCCGTCACCCCCTCACTGTGTCCCAAGGAGGCAGAGGTGCAGGGGTGCAGGCAGGGGGTGGGTGCCAGGTGGGCATCCTAGAGCTGGAGCATCCCAGGGTGAGGAGGTGCCCATGGTGGGGGTCTCAGAGCACTGTGCCAGGCTTCCCTGCCCCCCACTCACCGAGCCCCTCTAGGCTGGCAGATCCCCATGTCCCCACCCTGAGGGTACCCCGGGTGCTGGCAGCCGGACAGGGCGAGGTGTCCCCGCCGTGGCAGACACGGCCGAGGGCCCCTGCGCAGCGTGTCCCTGTCACCATGCCCCACTGCACACTCCTTGTCACTGCCATCCAGGCGGCCGGCGGCACGGCTCACTGGCAGGCAGCGATAACCAGTGGCACGGCTCAGTGGTGCCATGGCTCAGCGTCACCGGTCACTGGTCACCACCTCACCTGTCCCATGGCACCTTTCATCCTCTCTGACACACCCACTGCTGGTGCCCGATGGCTGCTGGGGGGCTGCCAGGACACCCCTGGGGACACCATGGGCACAGGGTCCTCAGCCTCATGCAGGGGTCCCCAACCTGACACAGGGGTCTCCAGCCTGACATGGGGGCCCCCAACCCAATGAGGGGGCCCCCAGCCCAACGTGGGGGTCCCCAGCCCGACATGGGAGTCTTCAGCCTGACACAGGGGTCACCAGCCAGATGAGGGGGTCTGCAGCCCAATGAGGGGGTCCACAGAATGACATGGGGGTCCCCAGCCTGATGAGAGGGTCCCCAGCCCGACATGGGGATCCTCAGTCTGACACAGGGGTCCCCATCCCATCCCAGAGGTCCCCAGCCCAATGGCGGGCACAGAGCTGGGCAAGGGCTCACACCAACAGCCTTTATTGGAAGTGTGTACAGAACAGCAGCACCCTCGTTGACCTCCAGCCCCAGCTTTGTGGCCCCCGTGGGCCCCCCCCCAGGCCCTCCCAGCTGGGGTCTAAGCCCCCCCTCACTTTCCTGTGCCCTTGGCTGGTCTGTCGAAGAGCTCGGCGACGTCCAGCATGGCCTGGCGGATGTTCCTCCCAAAGCGCTTCGAGTCCTGGGGGGCAGCACCCGTCACTCCGTGGCCCACACACCACGAGAGCAGGACCCAGACTCCCCCTCTGCCCCTGGGGTACCCCTGAGACCCCCAGGTCTCCCAGCAGGTCCCACACCAGCAGCACCACAAGTGTGGTGGGGGTCCCACAGGAGAGGGGCTGGGATGCAGTGGGGTCAGGCTCAAGGTCAGGGGGATGCCCCAGGCACGTGGGGACCCCACAGGAGATCCTCTGACCCCTCAGCCCATCTCAGGGGCTCTCACCGTCTCGGGGCTGGAGAACTTGCTGGAGACGTGGAAGGTGATGAGGTTCTCGCCTGCGATGATGTAGGAGACACCGTAGCCATCGTCCGCCACCTGCGGGGCGGGGGGTGAGTGGGGCCATGGCACCCCTGGGGGCACGGGGCACTCACTGGGGACACCCACCCGGGAGCCCCACCAGGGATCCCCACCCCGGACCCCCACCCAGGACTCTCACCAGGGACCCCCACCCGGGACCATGGTGCTGGGGGCACCTGGAGTGGGGCACAAGTCTGACCCAGAGCCATGGAGGGGGATGTGCTACAGACCACCCCCCCTTGCACTCCCCAGCCCCCCCAGTCCCCCCGAAGCCCCGCTGCCCCGCCCCGCGGCTCACAGGGCCAAAGCCGCCGCCGGTGGAGACGTGGTCAGGGAAGCGGTTGAGGTCGAACAGCCCCAGCTGCTGCTGCGGGGTCTGGCTGGTGGAGAGGCGCCAGGGTTCCGACAGCACCTGCACCGGCACCTGCTCAGCCCCTGGCACCCCACGGCACCCCGCTGCACCCCAATACACCCCGCTGAGCCCACAGGCACCCCACGGCGCCCCAGTTCACCCTAAGGCATCCCAGGGCACCCCAATGCACCTCACTGCATCCTGCTGAGCCCCGAGGCACTTTGCTGCACCCCAATAAACCTTGCTGTGCCCTAATACATCTTGCTGCATCCCAATGCACCCCAACACACCCTGATGCACCCCACTGCACCCCAATACATCCCACTGTGTGCCAATACACCCTGCTGCACCCCGGTGTGCCTCAGTGCACCCTGTGGTGCCCCAAGGCACCCAACTGCACCCCAATACACCCCACTGCACCTCAATACACCCCACACCCCAATACAGTGCACTGACCTGCCTCAATGCACTCCAATACACCCCACTGCACCCTGCTGCACCCCACTGTGCCCCATGGCACCCTATGGCACCCCACTGCCGCAGGCTCACGGGGCACACCAGGGACATGTGTGCTGGGGCCACCTCGTGGGGTGCAGGCGTTGTGCACCCCTGTGCACGGGTGGCCATGTCCCCAGAAACGGGCTGGGTGATACATGCAGGGTGACATGGGGTGACACACACAGGGTGACAGACAGGGCGTGACACGCAGGGTGCCATCGCCATGACACACAGTGACACGCGGGTGACAGCAGCTGCATGCATGTGCACAGCCATGTGCAGGTGCCACACGGAAAGGGGGTGGCTTTTCCCCTGCGTGCCCGTGCAGTGTCCCATGTGCCACGCGTGCCCATGGCGGTGCTGTGTGTCCCAGGCTGACCTGTGCCAGGAAGGGGGACGTCATCCCCAGGTACCGCGACACCACGTAGAGGCAGAAGAGGTGGCGATCGATGCCCGCGCCCGTCATGGCCAGGCGGTACAGGAGCTGGTGCCGCTCTGCTGCCATCCGGAACAGCCGCTGCCGCTCGGCTCGCTGTGGGGACAGCGAGCTCAGGGACAGGGACCCCCACCCCAGGGGGCCATCACCCCCACCCTGGGTGCTCTGTGCAGGTGAGTCCTTCCCAGTCCTGCCTCCCCAGGGGAAAATGGTCCCAAGGGATGGGGACCTCTCCCAGGGACAGGGATGTCCCTAAGGGATGGGCACTTTCTCCAGGCATGGGGATATCCCTGAGGGATGAGGACATCCCCAAGAGATGGGGACATCCATGAGGGACGGGGACCTCCTCCAGAGACAGGCACTTTCTCCAGGGACAGAGTCATTCCCAAGGAACATCTGCCAGAGACGGGGACCTCCCCAAGTGATGGAGACCACTGTGAGGGATGGGGACCTCATCCCTGGTGATAGGGACCTCCCTGACAGATGGGGGTCCCTCCATCCAGGGAGGGGCTGGGGACAGCGGAGAGGAACCCCGTGGCAGTGCTCACGGTCTGGCGGGTGTCCCCCATGCTGCGCACAAAGGCGGTGGCCTCAGTGGTGCAGGACCGCACTGTCTCCGTCCGGCCCTCGCGGAAGAGCCGCGTCATGGAGGCCTCGTAGGTGAGGCAGAAGCAGCCCTTGTCCTGCGGAGAGCCCGGCATGTGCCGGGGGGATGCTGTCCCAGCCCCGGCCATGGCCCTGCTGCCATCCCATCCCATCTCACCCCTGTCACCATCTCCATCCCCATCCCATCCCTGTCCCCATCCCATCCCATCCGTTCCTATCCTATCCCTGTCCCTGTCCTCATCCCTGTGTCCATCGCTTCCGCATCCCATCTCTGCCCCTGTCCCCATTCCCTCCCTGTCCCCATCCCACCCCTGCCCCTCTTTCTCTGTCCCCGTGCCCATCACATCCCTGTCCCTCCCTATCCCCATCCTATCCCCATCCCTGTCCCTGTTCTCATCCCATCCCTGTCCCCATCCCTTTCCTTTTCCCTGTCCCCATCCCATTCTATCCCATCCCTGTTCCCATCCCTTTCCTTTTCCCTGTCACCATCCCATCCTATCCCATCCCTGTCCCCATCCCTTTCCTTTTCCCTGTCACCATGCCCATCTCCATCTTCATCCCCATCCCATCCCTGTCCCTGTCCCCATCCCGCCAGGGCCTCACTCGGAAGTGGGCAAGCTGGAGGGAGATCTGGATGAAAGCGTCGGGGCTGGTCCGGCACTTCTTGATCAGCCCCTTCCCAAACTCTGAGAACTGGAAGCAGCAGAAGTCCACGTCATCAGCCAGAGCCTGGGCCAGGTGGTACGAGCTCTCGATGACAGCACAGCACTGCGGGGACACGGTGAGGGATGGGGACACGGTGAGGGACGGGGACACGGTGTGGTGATGAGAAAGAGGCTAATATAATAGTTTAAAGTTGCGAAACTAACCAGCAAGGTCAAAAGCTTATTGTTGCAAAACAAGACTGCTTAGCAAGATAAAGGGAACAGACAGGCCTGAGGACAATACCCCCTCAGGGAGGAGGGACTGATAAGAACCACCGTGCTAATCAAGGAGTCCCAAGGACCAGAACAGACCAATCCGGATGTGCAAAGCAAGCAAAGATGAAAAGGACACCGCAAGGAAGCCTCAGAGCCTTCCTCCTGAAGACCCCAAGGATGACCACCAGGATGCACCATGCAGGTGCAACCAGGCAGAGAAAGGGACATGGAATGTTGTAATGATTTACCATAAATCTCCTCCCTGAGACCTTCCCAGTGATGTAATCCCCATTCCCACCCGATGTGAACTTTTGAACATGTAACACTTTGTGCTATAAGAGGAGCTTCTGGACCCAAGTGTGCAAGTCAGGAGGAGTGATCCCCCTTGCACCCGGTGCCGTAATACACATACCTGATTTGTAATTTCTCAGGAGTTAGAGAGTTTGATTCCACATGTCAGTGGGATGGGGACACGATGAGGGATGGGGACACGGTGTGGGATGGGGACACGATGAGGGATGGGGACACGATGAGGGATGGGGACACGATGAGGGATGGGGACACGGTGTGGGATGGGGACACGGTGAGGGATGGGGACACGGTGAGGGATGGGGACACGGTGTGGGATGGGGACACGGTGTGGGATGGGGAACACGATGAGGGATGGGGACACGATGAGGGATGGGGACACGATGAGGGATGGGGACACGGTGTGGGATGGGGACACGGTGTGGGATGGGGCACACGGTGTGGGATGGGGCACACGGTGTGGGATGGGGCACACGGTGTGGGATGGGGCACACGGTGTGGGATGGGGACACGATGTGGGATGGGGACACGGTGTGGGATGGGGACACGGTGTGGGATGGGGACACGGTGTGGGATGGGGGATGTGGTGAGGGATGGGGACGGGGTGAGGGATGGGGACGCGGTGAGGGATGGGGACACGGTGAGGGATGGGGGACACGGTGAGGGATGGGGGACACAGTGAGGGATGGGGGACACGGTGGCACCCCCAGGACAAGCCTGCGGGGCCCTGGTGTGCCACGGGGGGGTCAGACCCACCTCCTGGGGGATGTCCCACTGGAGGCGCTGGGGGGGGGCCAGCAGGGTGTCAGGGTCCCCCATGCAGTGCCCCCCCTCTGTGTAGCCCAGCTGGAATTTTTCTGTTGCCAACATGAACTGGGGGAGGAGGGGGCAGAGCCTGAGCATGGGGGGCACCACCCCCCCGAGCCCCCCAGTGTCACCCCATCCACCCCCAATCCCCCCCACAGCCCCACGCACCCCAGGTTGCCCCAGCCCCCCCGCCCCAGGGCAGTCTCCTCTGCACCCCCTATCCCTAGGAGGGGGGTGCCCAGCTTGGGGGGACACATCAGGGTTCCTCATCCCCCAGGTGCTGAACTGGGGGTGCCCAATTGGGGATCCCATCCCCAGGGACCCCAGGAGGCATGCCCAGCCTGGGGATCCCAAACAGTGGTGCCTAACTGGGGGTGTCCAATTGGGGGTGCCTCATAGGGGGTCCCCAGCCCCAGAGTGCCCAAGGGAGGCACCCACCTTTGGGTGGGTAACCAAATGGGGGTCCTCAGCCTGGGGGTCCCCAACAGTGGTGCCCAGTGAGGGTGTCCAACTGGGGGTGCCCAGCCTCGGGGTCCCCAGCCCCTGGGTGCCCAGCTGGGGGTGCCCAATAGGGGTTCCCATCCCCACGGAGCCCAAGAGGGGTGCCCAGCCTGGGGGTGCCCCCTACCCCTCCCGTTACCTCCCAGAGGTGCCCGATGATGGGCGCGTCGGCCCAGGAGTGCTCGGCGTTGGCCCCCAGTTTCCCGTTCTTGTAGACCACCAGGGTGAAGGACTTATCGAACCAGCTGCGGGGAGGGGCGGTGAGCGCAGGGTGGACACGGGGGGGCCCTGGGTGCAGGGGGGGCTGGGGGGGTGCCCACCGGTCATAGCAGTGGCCGTGCAGCAGGGACTTGGCGTAGGCGTCCATGCAGCCCTCGCGCCCCGGGACGTAGCCGTGCTCCTCCTCATCCAGCGTGAGGAAGAACGCCGCCCGCTCGATGGCGTCCAGCGAGGCCTTGTTCCGCCCGGCACTGAAGAACCGGGCTCGCGCCTCGGCCCACGGCACCCTGGCAGCCCCGGGAGTGAGGGGGGTCTCAGGGCTGGCTGAGCCCCCTGCGCCAACCTGACACACAGCCCCCACCCATTTTTCAGCCTAAAACTTCGTTTCTGACAGGTGGCCCCAGGGCCTGGTGCCAGGATCCACGGGGGCACAGGGGCCTGGTGATGCTCATTGTCCTGCTGAGCCCCCCGAGCCCCCCACAGGATGCAGCCCCCACCCACGGGTGGCCCCAGGGTCTCGCACTGTGGGGCTGGTGATGCCCACCATGAATCCTGAGCCCACCATGCAACCCACACTGTAGGCCCCCAATCCATGGGTGTACCCATGGGCTGGCACTGGGGGGCTGGTGATGCCCATCATCCTGTCGAGACCCCCAAGACCCCTGCCCAACCCAGCCCCACGGGTGCCCCCAAGGTCCCTGGGCTCCCCCCTCCCGCCCGCCCCAGGCAGGGTGCCCGGCACGGCGGGGTCCCTCGGGTGCCGTCACCTCTGCCCGGCGGTGAGGGCGGCCAGGCGCTCCTCCCCGGGCTGGGGGGGTGAGGGGTCCTCCAGGATGCGCTGGAACTGCAGCTCCAGGTCGCGGGGGCGCAGCAGCTGCCCCCCGTAGTACAGCCACACCTTGTAGAAACGGCCCCGGTGGTAGACGGCCAAGTGTTTGCTGTCCACCAGGTGCAGCAGCGTGTCTGGGGGGGGACACATGAGTGTCACAGCCCTCCCCCAACCCCGGGACCCCCCTTCCCGGGACAGCCCCCCCGTACCCGTCTCCTTGCCGGGGATGCGGGTGGTGTTGAACATCCGCTCCGACTGGTAGGAGCACATGGGGACGATGCCCAGTGCCATCATCTGTGTGGGGCAGTGGTGAGGGGGGGCCAGGGGGTCTGCCCCCCACCTCCACCCCCTGCACCCCCAACCTCAGCCTCCCTCAGCCCTTCAGCAGCCCTGGACCCCATGCTAACCCCATAGTGACTCCCCCCTGGCTCTGCCCCCTAGCCTCCCCTGCCCTCCTGCTCCCCCCAACCCCCCAGCCCCACAGAACCCCTCCCACCCTGAGCCCCCCAGCCCTGTCTTCCCACCCCTGGACCCTGTTTCAACCCCATGGTGACTCCCCTCTGCCCCTGCCCCATAGCATCCCCTGCCCCCTGCTGTCCCCAGCCCCACTGGATGTCCCCAGCCTCCCCGGCCCCCCCAGTCCCCCGGGCCCCCCCCACCCCCCCGGGTGCTCACGGGGGGAAGCTCCCCGCGGTCCAGCTTGCGGCGGTACAGCAGGATGGAGTGTACTGCGTTACCCGCCCGGGCAGCTTGGATGTGGGTGGGGGTCACGTAGAGGAAATCCTGGGGACAAGGAACAGATGAGGACACCCGGGGGACACATGGAGAGGGGGCTGTGTGTCCCCTCCCACACTCTTACCATGGCGTAGTAGTTGCTGTTGACCATGAGCGGGCTCCGGCCACGCAGGTAGATGTATTCCTCCCACCAGTCACTCACCTGCAGGGACAGGGATGGGGACAGGGATAGAGCAGGGGGAAGCAGGACCCAGTTGGGACACCCAGGAGGACCCAAGCCCCCTCTTTACATGATCATGGGGGACTGTGGGGTTGGGGTCACCATCCCCTGGTGCTCTGGGAGGGGATCACCACCACATGTCCCCCGCAACGGCCGTATGGTGTCCCCCCGCCCCTGAGTACTCACATAGTTGGTGGTCCACCAGGACTTGAGGATCAGGTACTTCTGTAGCCGTGGGGCCGTCTTCTCCTTGAACTCCTTGGCCAGAGCCTCCATTCTCCCATACTTTTCATCATCCATCAGCGGACGCACCGACTCCAGGTACTGCAGGGAGGGGGCTTGGTGTGACCCCCCCATCCCCGTCCCACTGCCATGGACCCCCCCAAACTTATCCTAGCGCCTTACCCGGGTGATGGTGGCCTCCACAGAGGGCACGGGCAGTTTGGGGAGGGAGGTTTGGAAGCTGTAGAGAAGGGGCTTGCGGATGGAGAGCACCTTCATCAGTGCCTGCGGAAGAGGAGAGGTTGGAGGGGACGAAGGACCGTGGCAGGGACACGCGTGGCACACACAACTGGATCATGCCACCATGACTGGTGCCAGCTCTGCACCGTGACTGGTCCCAGCTCTGCTCTGTGACCAGTCCCCCACGCACAGACACGGCACCCCACACCACAGCATCTCCCTGCCCCAATGCTGGCAGCACCGTGCTGTGCCGGTGCCAGTGTCACTCACCACCCAGATCTTGGTGCTGCGGCTCATCGTGCCGTGGGGCTCGAACATCCAGCCATGGTAGGAGAGAAGCAGCTTCAGCACCTGCCGGAAGAGCAGCACGGCCGAGAGCCAGACGCCGGTGGAGAAGAGCGCGGCGCTCACCATCGTCCGGCTCTTGGAGCTCAGGAGGCGGCTGTGGGGCAGAGGGGGTGGGGGGGACATGAAGGGTGGGAGCCCCTCGGGTATGTCCCCATGCAGGGCCATGCCCATGGGGTTGGGGGATGCCCCCAGGGCATGTCCCCAAGTGAGGCTGTGCCCACGGGGTAGGAATATGTGGGGTGGGACCTCCCCCAGCGGGCGCAGCGGGGCCCCATGGACACGTCAGTGGGGTTGGGGGCGTGTGGGGTGAGGCACTCTGTGGGACAGAGCAGGGGGGGTCCTGCCCATGGGGTGGAGTGTGTGGGGTGACCCCCCCCAGGGGATGTGGCCGTGGGGCTGTGCCCACAAGGGGGTCCTCACCTCTGGGGCAGCCAGTGGCAGATGCGGGCGATCATGCCCAGGGAAGGATCCACCTGGCAGTAGAAGGAGCCGGCAGTGGCCATCACCACCACCATCCAGCTGGAGGGGGAGGCGGGGTACACGCCGGTCAGGAAGCTGTTCTGTGGGCACAGGGGGGTCAGGGTGGTGGGGACGGGGAGGTCCCACCATCCAGCTGCCCCCGACCGAGCCCACCTTGGCGCGGACCAAGCGCTTCTTCCAGGAGGAGAGGCCAGCGAGGTAGAGCTGCCGCACGGCCTCACGGCTCAGCTGGAAGTCCAAGCCCTCGGGGGTGACGGTGAACTGGAATGCCACGGCTTGGTGAGCCTCCGCCATCCTGGGGGTCTGCTGGCACCCTGGAGGGCACGGGGGCATTGAGCACGGGGATGGGGACGGGCACCCCTGGTGGACACGCTGCCTGGGACGGAGGGGGCACCCCTGCTGGCTGCAGGTAGGGGGCACAGAGAGTGCCTTTGCCCAGGGAGGGGTCTGCCGTGGCACTGCATGGGCACTGGGGTGTCCTGGGAGGGCTCTGCAGTGCCAGGACGGCCATGTCTGGTGGAAGGCAGCCGGCCCGCTGTGCATGCCAGGCTCCGTCACGTGGCGCTGGCCGGGCGCCCACTGAGTGAAGGGTCAACGCCAGCACAGCCCCACCACAGGCAGCTGCCTGCACCCTGCCCACCACCCGCCCCCCAGGATCAGGCAGCAGTCGCCGCCATGGCACACGTGGCACACGCCATCCCCCGGCACACAGCGTCCCTGCAGCAGATGAGGAGGGACCCCCCTGTGGGCACAGCCTGGGTCCCTGAGCACCCTCTGGTGTCGGTGCCAGCCTGGTGCCAGCTCGAGGGTGCTGCTGCGCCCGGGCCCGGGGTGGGGGGAGCCCCCGGAGGTGCCCCCGGTGCCGCTGTGCCAAGGGTGCCCTTCACAAGGGCGTCCTCGGCCTGAAGGCAAACGGCAGCCTGGTCAGAGCCAGCGCACACTGCGACCGCTGCACTGCATGGTGACACTGCAGTGCACTGCATGGCTATGCTGCACTGCACCGCGCTGGTGTGCATGACACCGCGCTGAACTGTGGTGCTCTGTGCTGTGCTGCCCCACACTGCACTGCACAGCACTGCGTGGCACTGCACCGAAATGCATCACACTGCCCTGAAGTGCACAACAGAGTGTGGCACTGCCCAGCTGCAGGCGATCACCCTGCATGGCACAGAGCAGCAGTGCATCGCACGGCACTGCAAGGCACAGGATGGCACAGCACGGCCTGGAATTGCATGGCCTGGCATGGCACTGCATGGTGCAGCATGGCACGGCAGAACACTGCATGGCACTGCACGGCCTGGCACTGCACTGCACAGCGCAGCACGGCCTAGCACTGCATGGCACAGCAGTGTCACCTCAAGCCTCCAGGGACCCCACAGGCCCCATACCCACGGGTGGGACGAGGTCCCTGCAGGGCTGCCCCCCCCAGCCCCACCGTGAGCCCCACAAGGTCACCGGGGTGCTGGGGGCCGCACCGTACCCACGGAGCCCCCCAGGACCCCCCAAAGCGATGGCACTCCCCACGGCCCTGGCCCCACTCGCTGTGGGTCGGGCACCAGCGGGACCCACGGAGCACGGGGAGCCGCGAGGCACGGAGGGGAGCTGCGGGACGTGTCCCCCCCCCCGGACACGGGTGGGACGCGGCGCTGGGGGTGCCCTCCCGCCTCCCCCACCACGCGAGGGGACGCCCCGGTACCTGGTCGGAGAGCGGAGGGCTGGTGGCAGCCCCGGGACGCGAACGGCGGCGGGGAGCGCCGGTAACCGGACACCGGCGGCCGCTGGGACCGCGCCGTGCCCCGAAATGGCAGCGGGAACCGCCGGCCCTCCCCCGCACCGGGGGGGCACCGGCACGGGACCCGTCCCGCGGGGGCGGACACCGGGATGGGACCCGTACCCCGGGGGGGGGGACCGGACCCGGAAGGGGACCGGGACACCGGGGGGCGCAACCGGGACCTTGGGGATGGAACGGGACATCGGGGCGGGACCGGCAGCGGGGTGGAGACCGGCACGCCGGGGGGGACACTGATGCCTCGGGAGGGGACCCGCAGCCCGGGGGGCACCGGAACACCGGGGGGGAAACAACACGTAGGGGGGACTGACACCTTCGGGGGCTACTGGAACACCGGTGGGGGACCGGCACCGTGCGGAGGGGACCAACACCCCTGCGGGAGAACGGCATCCCATGGGGGGACCAGCACCCCTGGCTGGGATCTGCACCTTGACGAGGGAACCTGTACCCCAGGAGGGGACCAGAACACTGAGGGGGAGGCCCTGGAAAGGGACCTGCACCGCAGGGGTGCAAGGTGATGGCCATGGGGCCGAGGTGGTGGCCACGGGGACAGGGACAGGAGCAGGCTCTGTGTACCACCGCGGGGTTTATTGGTCTGAGGCCAGTTTACATTCTGCTGTCAGGAGGGGGACAAGGAGCTGCCCCCAGCCCCCAACCCTGGTCCCCAGTCCCTGGTCCCAGCCCCAGGAGCCGCAGGAAGCCAGGATGGGGGCCCCAGAGATGTGAAGGGGTGTGGGGGGGAATGAGATGCCAGTGCAGGTCCCCTGCACCCCTGTATCCCCAGTAGCACCCTGGGGCCTCTTGGCATCCCTGCCTGCACCCCTGGACTGTGCCCCACCCCGGGACAGCCCAGCCACCCCTGCCCACCCTCCCTGCTGCTGGCCAGGGGACCCCAAAAGCACCCCCTCCTGCTGGGTGGGGACAGGGGACCCCACCAGCCGGGACCTGCAGCTCAAGCCCTGCTCCGTGCCAGCAGCGCAGGGACGAGGGACGTGTCACCACAGAGGGGCTGTGCCAGAGGTGGCGGGGGGGAGGTACAGTGCAGGCAGCACCCCAGGCCAGGGGACAGACCCGCAGGAGGGGACACAGTGTCCCTGGGGTGCCCTGGGCACTGGCACTGCCGGGGTGGGCATGGGGAGGCTGCGGGGTGGAGGTGGGCGCCGGCAGGGCTGGGGGGCCACGCTCAGGAGCACCGCGCCTTGTGCTGGAAGTAGGCCTCGAAGCGGCTCTGTGCATAGTCCTGGGGGTGACACAGGCGTGTCAGGGATAGCCTGTGCCCCCCGACACCCCCAGCGCCCCGACTGTCCCCCTCTGAGAGGGGGAGGTGATGTGCAAGGGACCTCCGGGCAAGCCCCACATGAGGTGCTTGTGGGCAGCGCTCACCAGGTACCCGAACTGGATGGTGGAGATCTTCGCCTGCAGGATGGACCAGAGGCCCCAGAAGAAGTGCGAGGCCAAAACAAACCTGAGAGGGAGCGGCCATCAGCCCTCTCTGGGCCCCCCATCCCTGCCCCACACCACCAGTGAGCAGGAGGGCTGGGGGGATGCTGCAGGGATAGGGGGATGTGTCCCCAGGAGGGTCCCCACAGGGACAGGGGGATGTGTCCCCAGGACACCCCCCATGGACTGCAGGACCCCTCTGCACCTCTGCGTGCTCCTCACCGGTCGATCTCGGTCAGCATCTCCTCCTCGATGCGTGCCTGCTCCTCATGCGTGGTGTCCCCGCGGTGCCCCGAGTCCTCCGAGAGGTAATGCCGGATGAAGTGCAGCTGGAAGGGGGGGACAGAGCAGGCTGGGGGGCTGCTGGTGGCACTGCCAGCCCCTACAGGGCCGCCCCACACTGGGAGCATCCCCTGAGGGAGAGGGAGGGCTCTACCTGCTGCTGCCGGCTGGGGTAGTTCTCCGGGGAGGCCTTGAAGAAGGGCCAGGAGTCGTGGCTGTAGTTGTAAACCCACTCACAGAAGTGGTTCCCGATGTCGAAGCCCCTGGGGAAGGTGGGGGGGGATGTGAGTGAGAGGAGCCCCAGCCTCGGGGGCGGCTGTGGGACCCCCCCACTGTGGGGCTCAGCTCAGCCTCCAGCCCCACCGGTAGTTGTAGCTGCTGTACTCGAAGTCGATGAGCATGAGCTTGTCAGAGGAGGAAGCCTCGTGCCCGGACAGCAGCAGGATGTTCCCTGCGGAGAGAGGGGGGGGATGGCTCAGGGAGGCCCAGGGGGGGCCCCAACAGCTCTGCTGGAGCTGGGGGGCAGCCCCCGGGTGGGTGGGGGGACGCAGCCTCACCCTCCTGGACATCATTGTGGCAGAAGACCACTGGGGATGGGGTGGACTCCAGCAGCTCCCTGAGAGGGGGATACAGGCGCCTCAGTGGGGGCTCTGGCCCCGCTCCCATCCATGGGGACATGTGGGTCACCGCTGTCACCGCACGTGAACGGACAGTGACAGACACAGCGGTGACCCAGAGCGCAAGGAGCCTGGGGGGAGCACTGCCCTGGGGGTGCAGGGACCTCCCCCAGGACAGGGGACAGCAGAGCCCCCTTTCCAGAGCAGCGCAGTCCCCAGTGAGGAGGTTGTCACCGAAGTGGGGGTGTCCCTGGTTGGGGGGGGTCACCTCAGGCTCTTCATCTCCTCCCGCAGGTTGTAGGCCTTGAGGCGGGCAAGCTGCTCCAGCCCCTGTTCCTCAGGGAAGCTCAGCTCTGAGATCTGCTCCAGATACCTGGGGCGAAGGAGGGGGCGCTGCGGGGGGACGGGCACCCCTGGGCACTGCCACCACCCCCTTAGCCCCCCCAAATCCCCTCTGTCCCCAGCCCCCCCCCAGACCTGCTGCAGAGTCTAGACCCCATTTCAACCCCATAGTGACTCCCCTCTGCCCCTGCCCCACAGCCTCCCCTACCCCTGCTCTCCCCAGTCCCACTGGATGTCCCCAGCCCCACAGAGCCACCACAGAGTTGCTCTGCCCCCTATTCCCAGGGGAACCCCCCCACCCCCTGTGCTGCAGATTTGAGGGGTGAGGTGACACGAGGGGGTCCTCACCACTCCATGGTCCCGAAGAGCCACTTGGGCTCCTTGTTGAAGGGCATCACCATGCCATGGAACCGGGACATCTTCACTGCCACCTCCCCGGAGATGTCAGGGTCCCGCAGGTCCTCTGTCCGCAGGCGCCGGCTCTGGGGGCGGGGACACAGCAGCCCTTGGTGGCACGAGGAGCCCCCCCAGAATGGGGCTGGAGGAGGGGGACACACACACTGCTCCGTACCGGAATGTACTGCTCCAGGCGACCCTGGGGGAAGACCCCGTAGAGCCGTGGCCCCAGTGCCCGCTCGGCCAGGATGGCGAACATCACGCTCTCCAGCACCAGCGAGTCCATGCCCTGCAGGAGGGGGGACACCCCGTGTGTGTCCCCCATGTCCCCCACCCCACGGACCCCCCCAGCAGCCCCCACTGCCCCAAGACACACAGGGCAGTTGCCATGCCCGGGCTGGGGGACAATGCCAGTGCAGCCCTGAGCCCCGCAGCTGCCCGGGGGCTGTTGGTTAGTTGGGGGGGCCCCTGTTTATGTCCCCCCTCACCTGCAGGATGGCCCCGTAGACGCGCAGCAGGACCTGCCGGGGCTCGTCGCCCACGCTCAGGATGTGCTCCGGCAGCGCACACTTGTACAGGAGGTTGCTGAGCCCCCCACTGCGGGCACAAGCTGGTCAGGGGCTGCGGGGGAGGGCATGGTGGGGTATGGGGGTACCCGGAGGGGGGACACGGCTGGGGGAGGGCTGGGGGAAATGGGGGGACTGGGGATAGGAACGGGGCATTGGCAGGGGACACAGGGCCACCAGTTGGGGGGTAACTGGGGGATACTGGGCCACCAGTTGGGGGGGCTACTGGGGGACACTGGGATATCGGTTCGGGGGGGGACAGGGCGACCAGTTGGGGGGGCAAATGGGGGGTACTGAGGGACACTGGGACACTGTTTGGGGGTCAACTGGAGGAGGACGGGGCCACCAGTTGGGGGGGGAACAATCAGGGGGCACTGGGAAGGCCACTGGGCAACCGGTTGGAGGGGGCCGACGCACCGGGGGGGCAACAGTGGCACGGAGGAGCTGAGACAGGGACACGGGGGTGGCGCAGGGTGACCCGGGACGCGGACACCGGCGCGGGGGGAACGGGCAGGGCCGGGTCACCGCCCCCGCAGGCGGCTCCCGGTTCCCGTTCGTACCTGACGGGCCCGATCCCGAACTCCTCGGGCCCGATGAGCTTCCAGGAACCGGCGAGGAACTCCCGGCACCAGGCGTAGGCCTGCAGGCGGGTGCTGGTGGGCACGGCCCCATCCCCAGTCCCGCTTCCCTGTCCCGCTGCCGCCATGGCCGCCCCGCCCCGCCGGGCCGGGCCGCCACGGGAGGCTCCGCTCAGCGGGGCAGAGCGTGAGCCGAGCCAATGGGAAAGCGCGGAGTGCTTTTCGGACCAATGGGAAAGCGCGCCTGGTGATGACGTACTAAGGCGCGGCCAATCGACTTGAGCGGCGGGGATGCGGCGGAACGTGGAGGTGAAGGCGCAGCTGCGGGCGCTGGCGGCGGTGCGGGGCGCGGCCGAGCGCTTGGGAGGAGCGGCCCAAGGCCAAGTCCTGGTCCAGGCCGACACCTTCTTCTGCGTGCCCCGGGGCCGCCTCAAGCTGCGCCGCACCCCGGTGAGTGCGGGGAACCCCGTGGGGGTGTCCGGCCTGGGGTGGGGGGTCCCCGGGCCTTGGGGAGGGGCGGCATGTGGGCCTGCCCCACCCTGACCTTGCCTGCTTGGCCCTGAACCCGTCCTGACCCTGCCTGATCCTGACCACTGTCCCTGCCTGCCTGACCCAGCCTAACCCTGCGTGCTTGGCCCTGTCACTGACCTGCTCTGACCCTGCCTGCGCCTTCCCAGGACGGGCGGGGGGAGCTGATCTTTTACCAGCGCGTTGATGCTGCCGGCCCCAAGCTCTCATGCTTCACTGTCACCCCCACGGATGACCCTGACGGCCTGGAGGTAAGTGGGGGTGGCCCCACAGAACAGTGCACCTGGAGGTGCTCACTTCTCCCTGCTGTGGGACTTTGTGTGGTGCCTGGCACCCACAGCCCAGCCCAGGCCTTGCTGGGGGCTCCTGCCTTTGGCTTTGTCCCCTGGTGCTTGGGCTGCCCCTCTCAGGGTGATTCCAGCCATGGCAGTGCCTCTCCCGGTGCGCAGGCGGTGCTGGGGCAGGCGCTGGGCGTGCTGGGCATGGTGAGGAAGGAGCGACTCCTCTACCTTGTGGGACAGACACGGGTGCACCTGGACAGCGTGGAGGGGCTGGGGGATTTCCTGGAGCTAGAGGTAAGTGCGGCACAGCAGGGGCATGGGAACCAGCCCCAGGGCACCCCATTTCACCCCCCTTGTGCCTGCAGGTGGTGCTGGGTGAGGAGCAGACCATGGAGGACGGACAGCGCGTGGCCCAGCAGCTGATGGAGGAGCTGGGAATCAAGGAGGAGGATCTGATCTCTGGGGCCTACCTGGACCTTCTCCTGGCCAAGGGGCAGTCAGGCTCATGAGGGCTCACTGGTGTCCCCCCCTGCCGCTGCCCCCCTCACCCCAGGCTGTGACAGCCCTCCCGGGAGCAGCAGGGCTGTGACAGCCCACCCCACAGCTAGCTGCTGCCCCCCACCCTTTGCTGCGCAATAAAAGCTGGGGATGGATGGTGCCTGTGCCTGGGATGGCCGCTTCAGTGGGCACCACGGCCTCAGTGCCAAGGTCAGGGCACCCACAACCACCCCTCACTGCTCCCCTGTGCCAGCAGGGAGCAGGGTGCCACCCTGGGGTGGCTCTGACCCCCCTCCTCTGGGGTGTGGTGTCCTGGGGACTGTGGCCTCTCCCCACGCTGTGCCGGGAGTGCAGCCCAGTGGTGCTGCAGGCAGAGTCGGGGGCTCTGGGCTGCTGTGGCAGCAGATGGGGCAGTGGGGCAGGACAGGGGGCATCTGTGCCACTCTGCCATCTGCCTGTGGGCAGGTTCGGAGCTGCTGTTGTGGCTGCCTGAGGGGGGGGGCGGGCAGGGCTGAGGGGGTGCTAGGGGAACAGCGGGAGTGGCCTGGGCAGGGACTGGGCTCACCCATGGGGCCAGCATGGGGCTAGGGACAGGGGCTGGTGGGGTGGGGGGCTGTGCCTGTGCCCCACCCTGAGGCTGCAAGCCAGGAGCCAGCAGAGGTGGGGGCTCCAGGGTCCTGCCTGACCCTGTGCACCCAGCAGCAGCGCTTGCCTGCAGTGCTGGACCCCCATGCCGAGGGACACGGGGAGAGCAAAGGCTGGTGGGGAGCGGGGACGTGGGGGGCTCACCACAGGTGTTCTTGGGGTTTGGTGGTGGCCACCTGGTGTCCCACTGCTGTGGGCAGGGGGTTGAGGGGGGCATTCTCCCCTTCTGCTCTGCTCTGGTGAGCCCCCCCTGCAGTGCTGTGCTCAGCTCTGGGGCCCCCAACACCAGAAGGACACGGAGCTGTTGGAGCAGGTCCAGAGGAGGGCACGGAGATGATGCGAGGGCTGGAGCAGCTCTGCTGTGGGGACAGGCTGAGGGAGTTGGGGGTGTTCAGCCTAGAGAAGAGAAGGCTCCGGGGAGACCTTAGAGCACCTTCCAGTGCCTGGGGGGGACAGGAAAGCTGGGGAGGGACTTTGGACAAGGGCAGGGAGTGACAGGACGAGGGGTGATGGCTTTAAACTGGCAGAGGGGAGATTGAGATGGGATGTGAGGCAGAAATTGTCTGTGAGGGTGGTGAGACCCTGGCCCAGGGTGCCCAGAGAAGCTGTGGCTGCCCCCTCCCTGGAAGGGTTCAAGGTCAGGGTGGATGGGGCTCTGAGCAGCCTGATCCAGCTGAAGATGTCCCTTCCCACGGCAGGGGGTGGCACGGGGTGACCTTGAGAGGTCCCTTCCCACCCAAACCATCCCGTGATTCTATCCTGAAGCTCCTTACCACCCCGGGTGCCCCGGTGCTGCCCCCTGGACGGGCAGTGCCCCTTAGACAGCTGCTGCCCACATCTGGAAGGGGTCAACCCCCTCCTCGAGTTGCACAGCCGCCCCATGGAGCCATCTCGGTCCCACCCGGGGCTCCTCCGTCTGTGGGTTGGGGTGGGTGGGTGGGATGTGATGGGGTGGAGGGGGCCGGGAGGGGCTGCAGGACCCCGCAGGGCAACAGCCCCCCGCTCCCCACTGCCTATGGACCCCCCCCGGGCCTCCCCACTGCCTCCACATCCTCCTGGCCCCTTTGACCTCCCCCCAGGCTGTCCCCCGCTGCATGGTCCCCCCAAACACACCGACTCGTGGGACCCTTACAGCACGCCCCCCCCCTCCCCCCCGTACTCCACTCCCCCCAGCACGGACCCCCACTCCTGCCGGACCCCGCCGCCCCGGTGCCCCCCCCGTGCCGTCAGCCCCGGGCAGCCCCGGACAGCTCCGTCAGCACCGGGGCGGTGGACAGCTCCCGCCGCCCGCTGCTCTGCCTCCGCCCCCTATAGGGCTCCCTATAGACCCCCCTGCCCATCCCTATAGACCGCTACCCCTCCTTACAGACCCCCTGCCTCTCCCTATACACCCATGCCCTCTCCTTATAGACCCCTCGACCCTTCCTATAGGCCCCTGACCGTCCTTATCGACCCCCTACCCCTCCTTATAGACCTCCTACCTCTCCCTATAGACCCTTAACCCCCCTATAGGCCCCTGCCCCCCCTACAGAACCCCTGCCTCTCCCTCTAGACCCCTGTGCCACCCCGCCCTTCCCTGTACAGTACCCTGCAGCCCCCTGCACCCCCTCTCTACATCCCCCTACATCTCCCTATAGGGACACCCCAGAGACCCCCACCCCCTGTACATCCCTGTCCCCCCTTATGCGGCCCCCCACCCCCTGGCCCCTCCCTAGAGACACCTCCCCCCCGCTCCCCCCTATACAGCCCCTGCTCGCCTGCATAGGGAACCACGACCACTTTCCTGCTCCCCCTCTATACAGCCCCGACCCTGAGAGCCCCCCAGCGCCCCCCCGCCTATACCATCTCCCACTCCCCTCCCTATACATCCCCCATACCCCCTGCTACCCTCTCTATACCACACCCCCGCCCCTCCCCACTCACCTCTCTATAACAACAGCTCCTGCTCCTCCTATACCCCCCTGCACCTCCATATACCCACACCTATACTCCTCCACCCCTTCCTATACTCCCTCCTATACCCGCCCACCCCTCCATATACCCCCTCCTATACTCCCCACGCCCCTCTTATACCCTCCGACTCCTCCCTATACCCCCTCTTATACCCCTTATACCACCCCACCCCGCCCTATACCCCCTCCTATACACCCCCCGCCCCTCCCTATAACCCCCCCGCGGCAGCCCCGGCTCCTCCCTCGCTGTACGGCCCCCCCCGCCTCGGTACCCCCCCGATCCCCATCCCCCACCAGCCCCCCCCCCGGTCCGTCCCCCCCCAATCCCCCGCCGCCCATCGCGGTCCCCGCCCCCCTGCTCGGTGTCACCCCCCCGCCCCCCCATCCCGCGGTCCCCCCGCCATGGTCCCCCCCCCACCCCCCCCCGGTCCCCGCCCCCGTCCCGCCCGGCCGCGCTCCCCGCGCTCCCCGCGCAGCTCCGCAGTCCGGCGCAGCCCCGGCCGGGAGAAGATGGCGGATCGCGCCGAGATGTTCTCGCTCTCCACCTTCCACTCGCTCTCCCCGCCCGGCTGCAGGTGAGCCCGGACCCGGGCCCGGGCCCGCGGGGGGGGGGGGGGGGGGGCGGCATGCGGGGGTCCCCGCCCGCACCGGCCCTTAACGGCGCCACAGCCACCGGCCGCATCCATCCATCCCCCCCCGTTCCCACTCCAGCGGGTGGGGGGTGCGGGGGCTCCCCTCTGCTCTCCCTCCCCCCCAAACCCTCCGTTAACAGCGGGGCAGAGCCCCCGCGGCATCACCCCCCACCTCCAGCCCCCCCGCGCCGTGCCCGGTGCCGCCGCATCCCGCCGCTGCGGGGGGAGCCGCCGCCGCCGCCGCCTCTTTGTCCTCCCGCCGCGCCGCAGCGGCCTCGGCTGTGCTCGGGACCGGACCCCCGGGACCCCCCCACCCCAGGGATGGGGGGCGAGGGGTGTGGGGCAGCCGGCCCCATGGCGGTGGGTCGGGGGGCTCTGCGGAGCTGTCCCCACCGGGGGATGTCCCCCCTCCCGGGGTCAGACACCGGTGACAGCTGGCGGGTGCCAAACGCTGTGTCCCCCCTCGCGTCCCGCAGTCCCCCAGGAGCATCACCAGGCCCCACGGTCACCGTCACCTTACCGCAGATCCCACGGGACGTGGGGATGCAGGGCCGCGGCGCGTGACTGGGGGGTCCCTGGTGGAGCGGGGTGGGGGGACACAGCCGGACCCCCACCCCTTGCCTGACCTTGGCCGGACCCCTGCGGGTCGGGGTCCCTGGGCGAGCAGTGGGGTGTGGGGTGGGCTGGGCCCCTGTGGGGCAGTGGGACCCGGGTGGTGGGATGGGGGAGGGTGATACGGGGGTGCTGGGGACATCTGGGGTGCACTGGGGGTGCAGAGGGAGCGGGGGTCTGGAGGGAATGCGGGATGTCCTCTCGGTGGGTTCAGGCCTGCGCTGGGCAGGTCCCAGGGCTGTCCCCTTCCCCAGGTGTCCCCTTCTCCAGACACCCCCTCCCCAGCCATGCAGGACCCTGTGGTGCCCCCACTTTCGGCGGGGAACACGCACATGGCCTCTGCTGTGGCTGCTCAGCCTCTTCCCACCTCTCTCCCTGGATTCTCGGGGGGTCTGGGCCGTGTCCCCCTCATGGTGACCCCCATTGAGCCCCCTGGGCAGCACAAAGACCCTTTGTGGCTGAGGCTGTGACCGTGACCCCCAGCCTGTACCGCTCCCCATGGGGTGGGGGGGGGGGTGGGCAGCCTGAGGAGTGGGCGCTGCACCCCAGCCCCAGCCATGGGTGTGCTGTGGGGAGCGCACCCCAGCTCGCCGAGCACCTGTGGGTCCCCGGGGTGTGATGGGGGACAGTGGGGGGCACAGCAAGGCCATGGCCATCGCCAGCACTGGGGGCCCCATCCGCATCCAAGGAGACCCCGGGGGGGTCACATCCAGCACGGGGCTTGGTGGAGTGGGGATCCCCGGGGCGGGGGAAGGAGGAGCGGTGGCACAGCCGTGGTGCCATCCTGGCGCTCGGGTGCTCCCGTCTCCGCCCCAGCCACCGTGGTGTCCCAGGGACGGTCACCGTCCTTCCTGCCTGCCGCTCGTCACCCGCGTCCCGGGCACCCACTGCCGTGTCCCTGCACCACAGCCGTGGCACTGCTGCTGTGGGGCTGTGGCTGGGGCCCCGCAGGGAGGCCCTGGTGGCCCCGTCCCTGCTGCGGTGGCCCTGTCCCTGCTGCGATGGCCTCATCCTGCTGTGTCTGCCCCAGCTAGGGAGCAGCGTGACCTAGAAACCTCAGCTGTGGTTTGTTGCTGTGATGTTCCATGCCGTGCCGTGCCGTGCTGTGCCAGGCTGTGAAGTGCCATGCTGTGCCATGCCACGCTGTGCTGTGCTGTGAAAGGCTATGCCGTGCCATGAAGTGACATGCCATGCCATGCCATGCCATGCTATCCTCGTGTGTGTCCCCCAGACAGGCCGAGGGCTGTTGGAGGAGCTGTTCCCAGTGTGTGGAGGGCTTGGGGTGTTGGAGTGGAGCCTGGCCAGGGGTGTGCAGGACCCCTGCAGTCCCCATCCCCAGAGGTCTCTTGGCCACGCTGTCCCTGCCCCCCCCGCCTGCCCAGGGACCCCTGAGGGCTGGGGAGAGGGGCTCTGGTCCCTGCCACCCTCGGGGCTCCCCCACCGTGCTCTGGGCCATGGCCATGGTCCTGCTGTCAGCTCTGCTGCTTTTCCCACAAATCTGCACGGATTCGGCGCAATGCTGGTGTCCTACTTCTGGGAATTATGGGATTAGGGGACATCTTCCTCCCCGTGCCACGGGAGCGAGCGCCCGGCTCCGTGCTGTGCCAGGGGCTGGAGGAGGGGGCTTCGGGGTGAAGGCGGGAGGCGCCTGTGGCTGTGGGGGGCTGTGACCCCCACCCCAGGGGGCTCAGCTCCCGCTGCCAGCCCAGTGCCAGCCCCATGAGGCCCCAGTGAGACCCCAGACCTGACCCCACTCCCTTAGGACCAGGCTGCGGGTGGCCTGGGGTGTCCCCAGACCCCGGCGGGGTGGGCAGAGGGTCCCCACAGGCACCAAGGCACTGCTGCATCTCCCACCGTGCAGCGCTGCCAGAAACGCTTCGTTTCCGTTTCCCGAAGCCAAATCCTGTCCAGAGTCCTCGTCTTTTCCCTCGAGTTCTTCCCTCTCCCTGCAGAACCCCTTGGTTTCTATGGCACCCCCATTCCTCATGAGAACGGCTCCACTTGGGGTCTCTGACCACCCCTACCGCAGGCAGGGGCACCCCAGTACTGCCTGGGGGTCCTGCCTGGGGTCCTCGGCTCCAGTCTGCACCTTGGGTTTGGCTGAAGGGACTTTGCTGGTGGGGACGCTGGGACATGTGCTGCTCACTGTGATGGTGGACGTGGCACCTCCACCTGGCTGGGGGCAACCTGTGGCTGCGTGGCCCTGAGCCGCGCTGGGCTGGCACCACCCTGGCATGTGGGAGGGAGCACGCTGCTGAGTGGCCATGCCATGCACCTCAGTGGCCATCGCCCTCCCCGGCTCCTCTGGCCTCACCTGGCTCCCACGACGTGTCACGACGGCTCAGCCAGTGCTGCCACGTGGCATCGCGGTGTGATGGCAGTACAGTGCCAGCACGCGCCTGCCGTGTCGCTTGGCTCTCTTGTGCCATGGGGGGAGCGGGAGGCATTGTCCTGATGTCCCCCAGCCCTGATGTCCCCTGGCCCTGACGTGCCCGGCCCCTCCCCCCAGGCCTCCCCAGGACATCAGCCTGGAGGAGTTCGATGACGAGGACCTGTCGGAGATCACGGATGACTGCGGCATTGGGCTGAACTATGACTCGGACCACTACGAGAAGGTGCGGAGCTGTGTGCCGAGTCCCCCCTGACAGGGTGCACCGCAGGGTGCAGGCGGGGTTCAGAGTCCAGGGACCCCCCTGGCATGGCTGGGCACCCCAGGGCCTCCCACCCAGTGAGGCGGCTGCCAGGGACAGCCTGGCACTGGCCGTGCTGGTGTGTGGGTGCAACGCAGGGCTGGGTGCCGGGGCCAGGACAGGCAGGGAGGGACTGGCAGTCGGGGGCATCCCTGGTCCCCGGCGTAAGGCACTTCCCTCTGCTCGGAGAGCCCCGTCCCACTGGGGCTGTGATGGTGGCACTGCCAGCCCGGTGCTGGGGAGGGTGGTGGTGCAGTGGCCGTGCAGTCCTTGGGTGAGTGTGAGCACCACAGGTGCTCACCTGGTGCCGCCTCCCCAGGACTGCCTGGTGCTGGAGCGCGGGGAGCAGCCGCACCCCGTCTGCACCTTCCAGGATGACTTCCAGGAGTTCGAGATGATCGATGACAACGAGGAGGAGGAGGAGGAGGAAGAGGAGGAGGAGGGCAACGAGCTGGAAGCTCCACCATCCCCTTCAGCCTCACCCATCCCCTCGCCCGCTCTGGAGGAGACGCAGAAGCACCGGCCCACCACCCTCAACCTGACGGCCCCGGGCACCCAGGTGAGGGTCGGGGGAGCTTGGAGGGGTGTCGCCCCCCACCCTGGGGCCTCTCTCCCCCGGAGCTGGTGGCAGAGGAGTGGTGGCTCCGTGGGGTGGGGGAAGGGACCCCACAGGGGTGGGCACAGCTCGTGCACGCCACATCCCTCCTTTTCCATCCCTGGAGGAGCTCAGGGGCTCCCCCGGGGGGGTCCCCACAGGCGTGGTGAGGCGGGGGGTGTCCCTGTGTCCCCGTGTGCACGCGTGTGCGGTGCCGGCCCGGAGCTGCTGCGCCGCCGCAGTGTGTGGGAAGCCGTGTGCGGTGCTGGCTGCATCCGGCTGCGTTGCCATGGCACCGGGGGGCTTTCGGGATCCTCGGCCCCTCTCCCGGGAGGGCACCGCACGCTGCTGGGGCTGGGGGACTCCGGGGGCTGATGGGGGGCTTGGCTGGGCCAGCACAGGGGGGTGACAAACCCACCAGCCCCGACCCACTGCACCCAGGGGGAACGTTGGGCAAAGCTGGATCCCCCTGCCCACCCTGGTCTGTCGTCCCCTGTGGGCAAGCGGGGCCCCCGGCAATGGCTGGATCCATCCCCCGTGGGGGTGTCCGTGGTGCCCATCCCAGTAATCCCCATTCAATCCCATTTCCACTGGCCGTGGGCAGAGGCGACACCCCATCCCCGTCCCCCCCACCCTGGCAGCCATCCCCGGAGCTCTGGCACAGCCCGTGTGATGCCGGCCCCATTGCCCTCCCCGCCGCCACGCTGGTGCGTGCCCCCCGGCACGCAGCGTCGGCCCCGCTGGCTAAACTCCGCTCGGCGGGATTATCCCTGCCTGCGCTTCCCGACGGGAATAATCCGCAGCTGCCGCCGCGCCGGGCCCGGCACCCGGGGCCCTGCTGGCTCCTGCAGTGGGGTCCTGCTCACTGGGGTTGGGCTCTGCTCCTGGGGGGTCAGGGCACAGCAGGGCCCCGTGATGGGGGTCCCAGGGGACCAGCACTGCTGCTGGGGCATCCCTGGTGCAGTGTCGTCCCCGGGGCTGTGCAGGATGGGCACCGTGCCGTCCCTCGGTCCTGCTCTGTGGTGCACACTGCCAGGCGGGCAGGGGAGGGGAGCTGGGGACGTCGCAGCCCTAATCCAGAAAACCCCCCGGGCACGTGGCCTGGGCACTGCCAAGCTGGCGGGGAGCACCGAGCCATGCCCAGGGGTGTCCCCAGGCTGGCACAGCTGTGTTTGGTGCCCCTATGCCCCTGTGCAGCCCCCACTGCGTGCCCTGGGACAGCACCAGGGACCCCAGCCACCCCTCGGTGTCCCCTGTCCCGTCCCTGAGTCTTGCCCACCCACGCACCCACCCCGGCTCTGCTCTTCCCGCAGGACTCCCTGAACAACAATGGCAGCTTCCCCCCGCCCACGCACCGCACCACCTGGCAGGACGCTCTGCTCCACTCCTCCTCCTCTTCCTCTTCCTCACACACTGGTGAGTGCGGGATGGGGACAGGGACAGAGGGTCCCGCAGACCTTCGGTTACAGCCCGGGGGGTTCTCGCCCTGGCGCGGGGCCGGGGGGTGACGTGGGGCTCTGCCTTCCTTTGCAGGCCACTCATCTCCCCACGCCTGCATCCAGGAGGGACCCTGCGTGGAGAGCCCGACGGGGCCGAGCCCCCCGCTGCAGCCCTCCCCCTTTGACTCGCAAGGCAACAGCCACGAGTCCCTGGCACATGGTAACCCATCGCCCCCTGGTAACCCGCCGCCCCTGAGCGCCGGGCAAGATTATAACATGAATATCATCTCCTCCACGCCGCCAGCACCGCTCTCCCCGCCGCGCCTCCGCCAGCCGCCCCCTGAACCGTCTCTCTCTCCAACAGGGCCAGCAGCTCCCCCCGGCCCCGATGCGGGCTCGCCACCCCGGGCCCCTGCGGCCGCCGACGGCCGCCACACTCCGCCGAGGCAGGACGCGGCCGGTAGCTGGGACAGGCCGGCGCCCGGCCAAGGGGGTGGCGCAGGGGCTGGGAGCCCAGGGTCTCCTGTGTCCCCCCGCCAGCAGCCCGGCTCCCTGCGGCCCCGGGAGGAGCTGGCGGCCGGGGCTGTCGCCGAGCGGCACGATGGTGCCCGGCTGCCGGTGGCCTACGTGTGCCCCGCGGAGCCGCTCAGCTCTGACGGGGAGGGTCCCCAGCGCGGCCGGGCGGCCAGCGTGCGTGGGCATCCCTCGGGCTCCTCGGAGACCACCTCGCCCTCCTCGGACCCCGGCATCGAGGCTGACCTCACCAGCAGGACCACCAAGCCCTTCCTGCCCGGCGGGCGGCACGGTGAAGACCTCAGTTCGCCCTGCTCCGACTCGGACGTGGAGGGGGAGATTGAGGCGGCCTTCGCCGGCGGGCGCCTGGTCAGCAACATGATCTCCTCCATCTCGGAGACGGAGCTGGACCTGAGCAGCGACAGCAGCAGCGGCCGGTCCTCCCACCTCACCAACTCCATCGAGGAGGCCAGCTCCCCCACCTCAGAGGCTGAGCTGGAGACGGAGCTGGAGGCCCCCGGGCTGATGGGCATCAAGGACTCCCTGCTGCTGGACACGGGCAAGGAGGAGGAGGAGGAGACGCTGGAGAGGGAGCTCCCGGAGCGCGGCATGGTGCGGCGGAAGAGACTGGCCGAGCTGAAGATGGAGGGCTACTACGACAGCCTGAACCCAGCGGACTCCCCTGCACCTGCCGGACAGACAGACATCTCCATCTCCAGCCCCCTGGACCTGAAGATCGACCCAGACCACAGCCTGGAGAGCATCCGGCGCTCCTTCTACCTGCCCGTGGGGCCCAAGCTGATGCCCGAGGCGGACAAGGAGGACAACAGCGAGTACGACTCGGACTCGGAGTCGGAGCCCGACCTGAGCGAGGACTCGGACTCGCCCTGGCTGCTCAGCAACCTGGTCAACAAGATGATCTCGGAGGGCTCCTACCCCATCAAGTGCCCGGACGAGTGCTTCCAGCAGACCCACTCGCTCTGCGACACCATCTCCCCCGCCTCCGACCTGGAGCCCGAGCTGCTGAGCGAGGCGCTGGAGGGGGACCCCGGCTCGCGGGACTCCCCGGTGGGCGCGGGGGATGCAGCCACCCTGCCCCACTGCCAGCGCGCCATCGAGCTGGTGGACATGGAGACGCTGCGCAGCTCCCTCCAGCGCGCCGAGGACGAGCGGGTGCTGGGCACTGGGACGGAACCAGCGCTGGAGCCGCCTGCCGACGAGCTGGGCCCCTTCCTCTTCCTCAGCAACCCCACCAACGACACCATCGCGCCCGTCTTCCCGGGGCGCCCTGTCACCCTCGACAGGCTGGGAGCCTCCGAGGTCCTGGCCACCTTCGGCTGCCGCCCTGCGCCACCCCGCACCCCTCCGCGCGGCTCCCCCGGCACCGAGGAGCCCTATGCCGCCGTGACGCCGCCGGCCACCAGCACGGAGGACTGGGCCATCGACAGGGACCTGGACTCGGGCGTCCTCAAGGCCGATGCCATGATCGATGATGTCCGGTTAGCGCCCCAGGGGCAGGGATCCCCCGCCAGCCCCCCAGCCTTGGACGTCTCCACCGCCAAGACCAACCGCGGGTTCACCATGACCTTCTCCACGGAGGAGGAGGAGGTGCCGTACCTGAAGGGCTCCCCCTTCACCGAGGACCCGCTGCGGGGAGGCTTCGGGGAGGAGCTGCCGCCCGCTCCTGGGGTGCTGGAGCCACGGGCGCTGGATGAGTCCCTGGCCTACGACTCGGTGAAGTACACGCTGGTGGTGGACGAGCACACGCAGCTGGAGCTGGTGAGCCTGCGGCGCTGCACCTCGGTGCTGAGCGACGACAGCGACCTGCTCCGCGCCTGCGACCGCTGCGACCTGGAGGACGAGGTGGCCTTCGGGGACGGGCTGGTGGCCCCCGATGCACACAGCTCCTCCGAGGACTCGTCCCCCGAGGCTGACCTGCAGTTCTCCAAAAAGTTCCTCAATGTTTTCGTCAACAGCACCTCCCGCTCCTCCAGTAAGTGACCTGCGCCGTGCTGTGCCGTGCCAGGCTGCTCTGGGTGCTGTCAACAGCCCGGCTGCCCTCTGCCATCCCAGCCATGGCATCACACCTGCATGGCACAGCATAGCATGGGAGGTTGGGCATGGGCAGGGTGGCTGCAGGGGCATGGGGCTGTCCCCAAAGACCGTGGGTTCTCCCCATGGGGCTGTCCCCAAAGGCCATGGTCTCTCCCACACACATCTTTACTCTGTGGGGTCCTTGTCCCCCAGCTGCTAGGTGGAGGGCGCAGGGCCAGGGGCTCGGGTGGGACCCCTGAGGAGGGGCCTGAGCCCATGGGCGATGGTCACTTGTACCCCGCTCCCTTCGCCCCAAGGGTCCCGCAGCCCCTGGGGTGGGCAGAGGCGGGGGGGGGTGCCCCCTGTGCAGTGGGGTGGAAGCTGCCTCCCGGCCCCACTGCAACCTCCCCTCGGCAGGCACGGAGTCCTTCGGGCTGTTCTCCTGTGTGGTGAACGGGGAGGAGCGGGAGCAAACCCACCGCGCCGTCTTCAGGTGAGCAGCAAGCCCAGCCACGGCCACGGGCACCTCGGGGGGGTCTCACAGGACCCCTTCTCCCATGGCTCTGCCTGCATCCTCCTTCTGTCCGTGTCCCCCCAGGTTCATCCCCCGGCACGAGGATGAGCTGGAGCTGGACGTGGATGATCCCATCCTGGTGGAGCTGGAGGAGGACGACTACTGGTACCGGGGCTACAACATGCGGACGGGGGAGCGGGGCATCTTCCCCGCCTTCTACACCCACGAGGTTGTTGGCCAGGCCAGGGACGCCATCGGTAGGAGCCTGCGGGGTCCCAGGGGGTTGCCAGGGGGCGTGGAGGGCTCCGGCACCGTCTCCTCGTCCCCTCTCCCTGCGCAGGCCTGAAGAGGAACCCGTGCTGGGTGGAGCGGTTCAACGTGCAGTTCCTGGGCTCGGTGGAGGTGCCGTACCACCAAGGCAACGGCATCCTCTGCGCCGCCATGCAGAAGGTGAGCCCGGGGTGGGGGGGGCAGCGTGGCCCCCTCCTCCCTGAGCCCCCTCCTCACGCCCCCAACCCTCCTGCGCCCCAGATTGCCACGACCAGGAAGCTGACAGTGCATCTGCGCCCGCCGGCCAGCTGCGACCTGGAGATCACACTGCAGGGCATCAAGCTCATCCTGACCGTCACCGAGTACAGCCGGGACGAGGAGGTGAGGGGCACTGGGGGGTCAGGGGGGGCTGGACACCCTCCCCGCGCCCAGCCAGGCACCCACACCCACCCTCTTCCCTTCCAGTTTGAGCGCTGCAGCCACTTCTTCCAGATGAAGAACATCTCCTTCTGTGGGTGCCACCCCCGGAACAGCTGGTGAGACCCCTTGCTTCCCATACCCCGGGTGCCCGAGGGACCCCCGACCATCTCCTGGGCACCCTCTAGTGCTGTGCCAGGTCCTGTGCCTGGTCCCCATCCTGGCACGGCTGCCCCAGCCCCAGGGCCCCCTGCTTGGTGTCCCCTCCGCAGAGCCCCCCACAGCTGCCGCGTCACCCCATGGGGTGGGAGTGGGGTGTCCCCCCTCACCCTGCCCTCCCCCGCAGCTATTTCGGGTTCATCACCAAGCACCCGGTGCTGAGCCGCTTCGCCTGCCATGTCTTCGTCTCCCAGGAATCCATGCGGCACGTCGCCGAGTGCGTCGGGTACGGTGGGGACGGGGACCGGGGGGGGGGGGGGTGGGCTGTGCCCCAGCACGGCTGGGGGTGCAGGGGGTTGTGGTGCCAGGGCTGGGGGTGCAGGGGGTCGGGGTGCAGGGGGTTGTGGTGCCAGGGCTGGGGGTGCAGGGGGTCTGGGTGCAGGGGGCTGGCAGTGCCAGGGCTGGGGGTGCTGGGGTCTGGGTGCAGGGGGTTGTGGTGCCAGGGCTGGGGGTGCAGGGGGTCGGGGTGCAGGGGGCCAGGAGTGCCAGGGCTGGGGGTGCTGGGGTCGGGGTGCAGGGGGCCGGGAGTGCCAGGGCTGGGGGTGCTGGGGTCGGGGTGCAGGGGGCCGGGAGTGCCAGGGCTGGGGGTGCAGGGGATCGGGGTGCAGGGGGCCGGGAGTGCCAGGGCTGGGGGTGCAGGGGTCGGGGTGCAGGGGGCCGGCAGTGCCAGGGCTGGGGGTGCAGGGGTCGGGGTGCAGGGGGTTGTGGTGCCAGGGCTGGGGGTGCAGGGGTCGGGGTGCAGGGGGCCGGCAGTGCCAGGGCTGGGGGTGCAGAGTGCTCCCGTGCCAGGGTCTGCCCCTCAGCCCTGAGCCCCCCGCGTTGTGCCCCTCTTTGCAGACGAGCGTTTCAGGAATATTACCAGGAGCACCTGGAGTACGCCTGCCCCACAGAGGACATCTACCTGGAGTAGGGGGCAGGCAGGCAGCTCCTGCTTCCGCACCCCCTTCCAGCCCCACGGATGGGCAGAGACTCTGTCTGACTCCCCCCCAGCCGCCTTGGCCCCCCCTGCACATGCTCCAGCCCCATGGACTCCCCGCACATCCTCGCCGCTTCTGGGGGGGCTGTGGAGCACGGGTGGGTACCCGGGGTGCGCCCAGCACTGCCCTGGCCCCCTGCCCTTGGGGGGACGCAGCCGGGGATGGGGAGAAGCTGCACCCCCTGCATGAGCAAAGCCAGCCCGGAGGCCACGAGAGCGGGGACCAGCCCTGTCCCCAGCTGGGGATGGAGATGCCGGGGGCTGAATGGGGTCAGGGGAGTGTGTGTGTGTGGGATGCTGTGGGGCACAGGGGGGTGAATGGGGCTGGGGGGAGGATGTGGGGGGGCTGATGGGGGCACGGGGAGGATGGGGGTGCTGGATGCGCATCTCCAGCCACGAAGCCCCCCGAGTCCGTGCTGTCCCCCCACACAGTGCAGCATCACCCTCCCAGCCCCATGGTGGGGATCCCCCCACCTGCAGCACCCTGGGAGCAGCCCTGCACCCCAGTACAGCTGCCTTGGCCCCGGCCCCTCCATGGCACCCCCCAGGGAGCGTGGCATGCCCCCCCCATCCCTGGTCCCCTCCCCTCCATCGGTGCCCCCAGCCCCTGCCCCAGCGCTGCTCTGCCATCCCCTCCTGTCCTGGGGGTCCGCGTCCCCCTGTAGGGTGCAGGACCAGCGCTTGGGCTGGGGGGCTCCCCATAGGGCAGGGGGGCGATGCTGCTGGCCCCCCAGGAGCCCCCCTGGTGTGAATGTATTTGCCCTGCGAGAGGAAAGGGGGCGGCTGCGGGGTGCGGGCGAGCGTGGCACGGGGCAGGCAGCCCCCCGCTCCCCACTGCTGTGCCTGGTGGTTTCTTTTGCTTGCCGGCCCCCCCAGCGCTGTAGTCTAGTGACGGTCACTCCACTCCGCTCAATGTACTGATATTTATCTCGTACCGCCAACACGAGGAGTCCTCAGCAAGTGACACTCGGCCAGACCCCGGGTCACCGCCCCCCCCACTGCCTTGTCATCCACTTGGTCTTTCAATAAAATATATGCTTGGTGTGACACCACGAGCCCTGGGCTGCCGGCGGTGCTGCGAGGGCAACCGGACCCCCAAGGGCTGTGGGGTGGGGGCACTGCACCCAGAGAATGGGGGGCACCGAGGAGAGGGTGTGCAGGGGAGGCACGTTGGGGTCAGGAGAGTGGGGTGCCAGGGGCATGGGGTGCAGAGGGGGTGCCTGGCTGGGTGTGCGGGGTGCCACGGGGCGCTCAGCCCATGTGGCACAGCCCCTCCTGCCATGCAGTGCAGCCTGTTGCGGCTTGGGCATCGGTGCCCCGAGGCTTGGGGGGCAGCACCCCAGCTCAGGGGTGGCTGCAGTGGGCTGGGGGCAGCGAGCTGACCCCTGGAGCAGGAGGACGCAGCCCTCGTATGCCAGCCTGCGGTGCCCAGTGGCGGAGAAGCCCCATGGACGTGTGCTGAGTCCTGGCCCAGCTGTGAGGGGAGAAGGCATCGGTGCCACCGAAACGGGCAGTGCTGACATGGCACAGGGACAGGAGCATCCCTCAGGAGGGACGGCTGTGGGGACTGCCGGGCACCGGCACCTTGGGGTGCAGGCACGGTGTGGCTGGGCTGGCAGCAGGGCTGTGGGGGACACGGGGCCCACGTGGTGGGTGGGATATGGTGGCAGCCCCACCACCTCCCCATGCCGGCTGCTGCGAGGGACCGCTGGCCCCGAAGCCCCGTCCGTGGGCTGGGTGGGGGTGTGGGGGATCCCCCTGTGCCGGAGACCCAGCCCTGGTGCGTCCCCGGCTGCCACTGACAGTCACTTCACGGGCCGATGGGTCTTCGCAGGTAGGAGACGCGCACTGGGCACAGCAGCCCATCGTTATGCAACATTTGCATCTAATTAAGCATATTCCAATCAGTGCTGGTAACGCCACCAAACCCAGAGTGCTGCAGTGGAGCACGTGACGGTCCTGGGGAGAACTGGGGGAGACGGGGGTGACCCTGGGTCCTCCTGTGCTGGAGGGGCTGCCCGGGGTGGGGATGCTCACCCAGGGTCCCCACTCCACCGGTGTCACCGCCTCGGGGCAGGGTGGCCGTGGTCCCCGGGGGTGTTAGGGTCCCGTGAGCGGGGTGGGAAGGGTGGGAGCCCGTGGGGCTGTAGCCACTGGCACGCTCCCCGCAGCCCACCACTGCCGTCGCTTGTCAGCCCCCTGGCCCCAGAAAGCTGCTGCCCCCCAGCCACGGAGCCCTGGGGTGCCGGGGGGTGATGGGTGCAGGTCTGTCCTGTGCCACCCCACATGGACCAGCAGCCACGGGGAGCAGCGAGCAGCCCCGGGTCCCCTGAGTGCAGCGGAATGTCACCCCACTCCCCCCCACTGTCCCCGAGAGACACCATGGAACAACATGGAGCTTTCTTAGAAATTTATTACATAATAATAATAATAATAATTAATAATAATAATAATAATAATATAATATAAGAAACATAGATCTCTGTGGGGTATGTGTATCACAACGTCAAGGGCGGGAGGCGAATGCCCACACCTCCATGACTCTGGAGAAGGAGAAATCTCCTCCGAAAATCCATACAAAATAAGGGTGAAGTCAAACCGACCCTGGGAAATTAAAACCAGAACAGAAACCCACAGGTGAGTCCGTCGGGGGAAACGAGAGCGTGGCTGTGCGAGCGGGGGCGCCCGCTCGGTGCCAGGCGGGAGCCGGTCTATGCACATGCAGCGGGTGTGGGCGCGCGGCCGGGGCGCGCGGGGGGACAGGGGGTGACACATGCATGCGGCAGTGAGGGCTGCCCCACTTTGTCCCCGTCGGGGAGCGGTTTGCAGCTCCGCACCGCCGGGAACAAAGTGCTTTGGGTTTTGTTTTCTCTTCTTTTACAGTCAGCGTTACAGACAGGAGCTGATGGAGAAGAGGGGCCGATGGCGTCAGTCTGGACAAAGGAAAATACCAACAACTTCTAAAAAAACCAACCCCTTTAAAGCAAAAAAATAAAATAAACCAACCCAAAAGAAGAGTGTCCCTTTGTACAGAAGAGAACCCAAGTCGTTGCGAAGCCGTGAGAATCACAGTACTGGCCGCGCGCGGTGTCCCCGTGCCACCGGGACGGGGCGGGGTCGGTGCTCGCCCGCGGCCGCTCTGCCGTCTCCTGGATGGCTTTTCAGTGTCCCCGGCTCGGGAGGGCTTTGGAGCGGAGATGCCAACGCGGCCGGAACAGAGTCAGGGCAGCGCTACCTACACCTGGGGAAAATCCTCTTTGCTTCGGCTGAGAAAACAAAAAGTAAAGGAGCAGCGGTGGCGTTAGCGGGGCGCAGGATGGCCGTGGGGCGAGACCTCTGCCCTCTGGCGGCCCGGGGGCACCGGTGGCGGTGCGGGACGCGGCCGTCCCCGGAGGTGCATGGGGGGCGCGGGGTGGGAGCGGGCTGGCTGCGGGGAGAGGTGGGTGAGGCGAGGGGGCTTTGGTATCCAGCATGAAGCCACCTGCGGCGCCTTCGGCGCCATCCCCAAGCGAAGCACATTCGCCTGGTGACCCCAGTGCTGTCGCCAAAGCCCCGAGCCCTGCCACGCTCTGCCGCAGCCGTGTGGGCGTGGGGGGATGGGGAGGGCGATGAGGAGGATGAGGAGGATGAGGATGTCACTGCTGGGGGAGGGGAGCAGGTTTGCTGAGACCCTGGCAGCCCTGGGGACGGGGGCGACGGCGCGGCAGCGTGGTTGGAAGTCGCCTTCTCTCGTGTGACGCCTGACTGGGACGAGCCGTGGTGTCCCTGGGGCGGTGGCGGTGCCACCATCCTGCAGGAGGGATCACGCAGTGTTTGCCAACACAGGTACGGCTGCAGCTGCTTGGCGGCGGAAGCTGGGGTGTACGGCGGGGCGGCACAGCCGCCGGCTCCACAGGGCAGAGCGGTGCACACACCATTTCGAGCCCTCACGAGGAGGATGGGGGCAGCATGGGGATCGGGGAGGAGGAGGAGGGGGGCTCCTCAGAAATGGCAAGAAGGCATCCAGCTTTCCTGGTCCCAGACCGAACTTCCTGCAGAAGAGTTGCGCTCTGCAGACTTCTGGCCTCTCGCGGCAAGAGGCGGGTGCAGGCGGGTCTCTGGGGGGCCCCAAAACAGCTGCGGAAGGGGCAGAGACCCCGGGTCAGCCTGCACTCAGGCGGGCACACCTTCACACTTCCACCAGCAGCGCTCGCGCGGGGCCGCCACGGAGGGTCCTGCCCGGGGGCAGCGCTCAGCAGAGTCCCCCGCCGCCCGAGGGCAGACGGGGCAGCTCTGCCGGCTGCATTGGGCATGAGGATCACCTCCATGGGCCACCAGGGTCTCCATGGGCCACCAACATCTCCGAGGAGCACTGAGGTCTCCACGGGCCACTGGGGTCTCCACGGGCCACCAGGGTCTCGGAGGGCCACCAGGGTCTCCATAACCTGCGGATGAGGCGGGGAAGGAGCCAGCAGCGCAATGCGAGTGAAGCGCAGCAGGGGAAGACGTGACAGGGGTGGCGGTGGGACGAGCTGGCCGGGTGGGCAGGCAGGGCTGGGACGAGTGAGGGGCTGCAGGTGGTGGCAGTGCCAAGTGGGGCAAGGGGGCACACAGCCACGGATGAGCCATCAGCGGTGCAAAGGCAGAGCTAACCCTGGGGCTGGAGCGGGGATGGCAGGGGGCTCTGCAAGCATGCAGCAGCAGGGGCCAAAGCCAGACAGCAGGCACAGTCCCCCGGGCACGCTGTGGACTGCACAGGAGCATTTCCACATCGTCAGGAGGCTCCGGAGCAGCCTCGTCACGGCAGTGCCAGAACAACCAGCCCAAAGAATTCCCAGGAAATCCCAGTGCTCTGCATTTCGGGAAGAGCCACTGCGACACCAACCCGGGACGTGCCCAGGCCTTCCTTGGGGTCTTTGAGTGGTGACAGGTGCCACATGTGGTGTCCCACTAGGGATGCAGAGGAGCTGGTGCTCACTGGCATCCCGGGATGTGCCGGTGCTGCTCCTCCAGGTGCGGAGCTGGAGGAGCAGCATCAGCCTGGGGAGATGAGCTCTGGTCCCAGGAGTGCACAAGCTCCGCTGGCGGGGAAGAAGCAGTGAGTCTGGGCCACGGCCATGTGTCTGTGACCAGCGGGCACCATGTGGGAGGCGGCAGGGGACGAGGTGGGGGGACAGCCAGAGCTGGGGGGAGCGAGTGCGGGGCCAGGGGTTGGGGGAGCAGCAGAGCTGGTGGCACAGGACGTCTCTGGAGCGGGACCGTCCCCACCCATGCAGGACCGTGCCAGCAGGACCTTGTGACCAGAGGGTGCCAAGGGATGCCAGCGCAAGTGAAGGAGCCCTGGGCAATGGAGGGTGAGGAGCTGAGGGGTACTGAGCCAGGGTGGGGGTCTGCACATGCTGCTGGCCACGGGGCAGGCGTGCAGGGGCGGCGGGGAGGGTTGGGGGGTGATGGTGCCAGATGGGCAGAAGGACTGGAGGTGGGTGATGCCTGGGAGGGGAGGGGTGGAGGTGGGTGATGCCCAGGAGGGTGGGGGTGCCAGGCAGGCGGGAAGGTGCACGGCAGGGTGCGCAGCAGCAGAGGGGTGACGGGCTGGGCTGTGACTACAGGGCAGGGAGGTGACAGGAGCAGGACCTGGTCTGTGGTGTCCCACTCCAGATCACACAGGGCAGCACTGGCGTTGGCACAGGGGGCTGGGGTGCCCGATGGGGGTGATGGCACACCTGGCACTGCAGGCGGTGGGTTCTGGCAGGCGCAGTGGCTGCTGTCGCAGTTCAGGCGCCTTGTGGCTCACCAGGCCATGGGGCACCCCGGGGCAAGGACAGCAGGCTGGTCGCTCACTGGTCCAGCTCGGAGCCCCCTCTCGCCGTCCCTGGATGCCCGTCCCGGCTGGGAGCAGGGACGGCAGCCGGGGAGGGGGAGAGGCTGCGGACACCCATGGCCCGTTGGCTTCCAGAGAGCTCTGGATGGAGCCGCTCGGGCATGTGCCCGGCAAGAGCTCAGGGAAAAGAGGATGGCACTGGCACAGCCCAGAGACCGTCCCGGGAGGGACAGGGACACTGGACAGCCTGGGATCCATCCCAGGAGGACTGGGGCACCAGCACAGCCCAGAGTCCATCCTGGGAGGGACTGGGGCACCAGAACAGCTCAGAGTCCATACTGGGAGGGACTGGGGCACTGGCACAGCCCAGAGTCCGTCCCGGGAGGGACTGGGGCACTGGCACAGCCCAGGGTCCATCCCAGGAGGGACTGGGGCACTGGAGCGGCTGCCGCCCCCACCCCAGACCTGGGCATTTTCCCTGGCTGAAGGTTGTAAAGGTTTGGAGATGTGTGAGGGTCAGAAGGAACCTCCTTGTCCTTCCCTCTAGCACCAGAAGAGTTAATGCCTTCGTGGGGGACTCAGCTTTTTGGGAACACTGCTCACCATGCTGTCCCCTCTCCCCAGCTGGCTGGGTGAGCCCTGGCCAACCCTGGGCTGGGGGACAGTGTTGCAAGGAGGGGGCACGTGGGGCACCAGGCACCATGCTGGGGAATGGGGATGCCACCTCCTCCAGCGCCGGGGCTGGCCTGGGTCACTCTGACTCCCCCAAAGCCACTGGGTGATGGAGCCCTGGTGCCCCCTGGCCATGCTGCCGCCAGCCCCTGGTCTCCCCAGCAGGGCGGTGGGAGCCATCCTGGTCCCCAGCCCCACGTGCCATCCTCCTCCCGCTCCCAGCGGCCGCTCCGGAGGAGCAGCGCCACCGGGACCCTGGTGACCAGGCTGGCAGTGCCCAGCGCTGGGCACGACGGTGGCGACTGCTCCCTGGGAGCGGAGGCGGGCAAGGGACCCACGGCGCGGGGCCTGCGCCTGCCAGCGGCGCGGGGGTCTGCGGGGTGGTGGAAGCGCCAGCTCCGTGCAACTGCCTGGCGGGGCTGGAAGACTTGGTGTGTCCCAAAAACCAAGTGTTTTTTTTTTTTTGTGTGTGTTTCCTAAATCTTTAAAATCCATAGTGTCTGAAAGGAGCTGTTGGGGTTTTTTTTTTGTTTTTTTTTTTTTAAAAGACGTTAACATTCATTCAGTCAGTCGCTAAAAACTCCCATGAGCCATGGGCGTCCCGGGGGAGGGGTGCGGGCACCGCCTCGCCAGCATCTCAACAAGTCTAGAGATATAGAGATTTAGTAAAATTATAACAAAATCAGGTGGCTATAGCTATAGATATAGATATATAGATATTTGTTCTCTCTTTTCAAATATATAGCTGATTAAAAAGATGCAAAATAAGGATGACTAGGACGGGGTGGGAATCCTGTAGTTCAGTATCATCTCTTGTAGATCATCAGATGCTCTCTATATAAATGCACGGAGATTATATATTATCCATCAACGCATCCCCATTGGAAACAAGACCCCAAACCAAGAGGAAATAAAACATCTCCCTCCCCCCACCCCCCCATTGAACGTTGGCAAAGCATTTTCTGCTGGACTCCCCACCAGCCTCCCTCCAACATCCCCAAACATGCTTCTATCCATGCGGTTTCAGTCCCTCTCTCACCGGGGCGACGGGCAGCGCAGCAGCACAGAGTCCAGGGCTAGTCTCTCCCGCGGGAATCGCTCTTCCGGCTGGCACGGCAGGGCTGGCCGCTCCCCGGGACGGCTCTGCGCGGGAGGGAGCAGGTCTGGGCGTCACCGCAGGCGTCCTCCCAGCCACAGAGACCACCCGGCCGGCTCCCACCCCGGCAGACAGCCTGCGCGGGGCCGGGGCCACCACCGCGGCGACTCCTGCCTGGCTCTGCCGAACGCGGGCCGAGCGCTGGCACCGGCGCCGGCACCGCCTGCGTCCTGCAGCAGCCCCTGCCCTGCTCCCACTGCGCCTGCCAGCCCGGAGCAGCTCGGGGCTCCGTGCCCTGGGCCACCCCGGTGCTGGCCTGCTGGCCTCCCTGCCTGCCACACCTGGGCACCGCGGGTGGCACGTGGCCTCCCGCAGCGGCCCTGCCCTAGCCGGGGCTTGGCCCCGCACTGCACCGCTGGCCCTGTCCCGCTCCCCACCCCAACCAGGGGGTGCCCTTTGCCCCCGGGGAGCCCGGGCTGGCAGCATCTCGGCCCCTGCAGCCCCCAGCGACGCCCCCGGGGAAGAGCACATCAAGCGATATACAGGCCAGACTCTCTGGGAGGAACAGAAACGAGGATGTATTTCATGCAACATTCCTTGTCCCGAAGGCGTCGCGGGGCTGGCGGGGCCGAGCGGGGTCTGCGTGTGCGTGGCACGCCGGGGCGGTGTGGGAGCGGGCGGGAGCCCCTCGGCTCCGCGCCCTTCAGTGCAGTGCTCAGAATAGAAAGAGAATCAAAGTGGGTTTTATTAGTCTAGTAGAAACATCCCCCTCCCTCCCTGTGGTGGCTCTGGAAGAGGCCAGCGCTGCCTGGGATGGTCAGCTGTCTATCAGCTGCTTGAGAGCCCGCTCAATGTTCATCCGGTGCCCGACCCGGGTCACCCCCAACTCCACAAAGTCCTCCTTGGTGAGGGCAGGCAGGTGCGTGCCCTCTATTTCATGGTCCTCAAACTTGTCTCGGTGCTCCACCAAATTGATGCTTTCCAGCCAGTCCCCGACGTCGTACTTGTTCCAGAGGTGGAGGGGTTTCTGCATGAAGGGCCGAGGTGGGTGGAGGGTGTGCAGGGGTGGCCCTGGAGAGGGGGACGGGGATGGGGAGCGGCTCCGGGCACTCACGCTCCTCACCACAAAGCGCACCTCCTTGGGCTCGTGTGGGATGGAGAGGCTGGAAGATTTGAGGATGGTGGGAGGGGTCAGACCGTAGGGCCGGACGGTGCTGAGGGGCTCTGTCCGATCCAGAGCCGGCTTCACGGGGCTGGGGGTACGTCGGGTTACAGGGTAGCGACTGCCAGGTCGGACTGTGTAGGTGGTCCCGGAGCTCCGCTGGGAAATGGTGCTGAGTTCTCCTAAACTACTGAAAAGTCTGCAGAAAGAACGGTACAGCGAGAGAGAGAGGAGAGAGAGCAGAGGGCAGGGGTGAGGCGGAGGTCCCCAGACACAGAGCACACACACAGTATACACAGGGGGCTGCTGGAGGGGGTCTGCAGTGCTCGGGGGACACGGCTCGGAGCGCGTTGGCCAAGGCTTTCCTGCGAGCCCCGCCAGGGCTGTCCCACAGGAGGGAGAAGAGGTTCCAGCTGTCTCCAGTATCTCCAGTTCCCGGCCAAGCCTGCCCTTGCTGCCACGGCTCCGGAGCCCACCCAGAGCCAGCGGGGAGGAACATGGCCCTACAGCCACCAGGCCGGCCCACCCTCACTGACCACACGACCTCACCGCACGCTCGGGTCCTGCCATGGACCGGAGCAAACCAGCGCTCCCGCACACACCGGCCGGCCGGGACAGAGCCCCGTCCCGGGACAAGAGGGAACCTTCTGGCACCTCCCCGAGAGCGGTGTGGGGATGGCAGGACTGTCATGGCACCCCAAGGGTGCACGGGGCAGGGTCTGATCATCCCCCGACGGTGGCCAGCTCGTCAGGGTGGGCTCGGGCAGCCCAGAGGGGTCTGGATTGGTGTTCCCTTTGCACTGGCATGCACCCTGCACTGTGGTGGGCACAGAGGGAAGCCCCCCCTGCAGCACTTGGCCACTGTGAGACACAAGGGATGCACCACGCTGCACACACGCCTGCCTCCTGCCCTCCCCTCTTGCCTTTGCCTCCCCTGGCAGGAATGAGGACCCTGGGCATGGGAAAAGAAATGGATCCAAAACCTGCCAGGGCAAGGCGACGGAGGACGAGTCCTTGGAGCGCAATGTGTGAGCGCCTCAGCCTGGGGAAGCCACGCTGGGCCTGTCTGTCCCTGCCCTGCTCTGGGGTCCCCTGCCATGAGCACCCACCGCTGAGCATGGCTGGGGACGGGGCTCTGCCAGGAGGGACCTGGGGCTCCTGCGGGGTCTCTGTCACAGCAGGGAATGCAGCACCTTGAATCCCCCCGGGCTTGGGGCACTGCTCCATGGCAGGCTCCGACAGAGGGTGGAGGGGTCTCAGCTCCAAGGGGTCTCTCCACAGACACCTGGATGCTCCTGCAGCAGAAGTGCTGCAGCCCCGACCGAGCCGAGTGGGGAGGAAGGGCCAGAAGGGTCGGAAGGGTCCACTGCCTCAGGGCTTCGGGGCCAAGAAGGGTTACCAGGGCTGGGCAGGTTTACTCTTAGCTAAACAGTCCCTGATCACTCATTTGGGTCAGGCAATGACATCAGCTCACTCATCCCCCCAGCCAAGGGGTGAAATGCACCAGAACCGCAGCCCCGCGGCGCCCGGCTGCGATGCTGAACAAACAAGCTGGGCTGTCTGCACAGAGCCCTGCATGCAGCCTGGCACTGCTGTGACCCTGCCACCCCCACGCCCTGCCCTCCCACCATGTCCCTCCTGGGACAGATGGACACTCTGTGAATCTCTTGTTGGCAGGAGGAGTCCCGGCGCCCCAGCACCCGCTGCCACGCACGCACACCCCACGCCAGTCCCACGCCTCGGGGAGGTTCATAAGCACTGATGATTTCTCAGAGCAGCGGCACCAAGAAGATGAGCTTAACACTCATAAGAAGGGCTGTTCATAGTCTGGGGCTCACACACATTTCCTCTTGCCCTGGTTTTCCTCTGGCACAGAGAGCCAGAGGGTGAGGAAGAAGCAGGAGGATGAATCACACTCGGGAAGCTCCTGAATGACCTTGAGGGCTGTGGTAGACAGAACGGAACGAAAAGTGACAGAACACCCCAGGGACAGACAGCCCTGGCTCTGCTGCAGAACCCAGGAGGGGTGGCCGGGAGGCACTGACCTGGCACGGCCATGGGATGCAAACACTGCAAGATCTCAGGTGTGCGTTTCTCAGAGCCGTAAGGAGGGACGCGGGTCGCCACAGGAGACACTGCTCCACTCCCACCCGAAATCCTGAGCACGCTTCTGTCCACTTGTGTTGAAGAAAGGTCAAAGGGACCAGGAAAGGCTGCGGACCCCCGCCCAGCCACAGGCTTGTTTAACCCACCCGGGGTGGGACAGAGGGGAACTGCTGTCAGTCTGCCACGGGAGAGGCTGGAGGGACTGGGGGACGCCAGGTCACCAGTCTGTGCTCTCTGGAGAGCAGGAGGGGACGCCTGGCTGTCACACTGACAGCCGTCCAGGGGCAGCTGGGAGCCCACCAGGTGTTTTGGGTGGCACTACTGAACGAGGACATGCCTCGGGCACAGCACGAGCAACGGACGGGGACACAGCTTGGAAACCAGGCAGGTTTTTCTGGATGTGATCGTTCACAAGTGACACCTCGGCACAGAATCCCTTCCAAGGACTTGTAGATTATGCATGGCAACACATCTGCTTAGAGGGTTTTTCCTGGACCACTGCTCGTCACTGCAGGCTCGTGTTGGCACACCGCGTGTTTTCCCGGAGGAACACGCCGATGGAGATGCGCAGCAGCCAGCTGAGGCCGAGGCAGCAGCAGCAGGAATTGATCAGTTGCTGGGACTGCTGCTTCAGCATAGCCAGGAAAAACACTCTTTTGAGAGGCAGAAGGCAACGCCTGATCCATGCAGCTCCACATAACACAGGCCTGGAACCGGCTGGGACGGGCATGGAGGGGGAACGGCTCTCATGGGAAGCAGCTGCACAAGCAAAGAAACACCAGTGGGATGAAAAGGGAAGTTCTGACCCAAGACACAGGCACCACGCATTTCTAGGACAGCTAATTAAGCCTTCTGGGCATTCTTTTGCTGAAGGTATTAAAAAAGCAGATTTCTTGAATAATTCACTAATGGATGAGGATTCTTCCTTTGAACTCTCTATCTCAGTCCAAATTTCTTCAGGAGGACCAAAGGGGAGGACAGGTTCAGCAGCACACTTCCAATCACTCCAAGGAGCTTTTGCTCGGCGAGTCTCTCGTGCTGCTCTTGGCTTCCAGGCATTCCCACACCCACCTTCGAAAGCATCCCCACCGCTCGCCACTGGAACTGCATGAAGGAGTCGCCTCCCGTGATGAACGACCTTCACCAGCCGGGGAGCAAGACCCGAGACTGCCCTCGCCATGCCCCCTTGGTGCACCCAGAGGCTCCGAGGCAGAGCTCGGTGCTACCCGTGACCGCGGCCGGGGCCAGGGATGGAGCTGAACCCTCTCCCTCTCTGCCTGAAATGCAGACGGATGCTTTGAGGCTCCCTGCCTAGCACGGAGCGTGCCCAGGTGACACCTCCGCAGTCCCCATTTCAAAAGGATTTCGTCTTCCAGAACTGTCTCAGGAGAACTGTCCCGGAAAAGGGAGAACCGAGGGGAGGAGAACAGCAAGGAGAGAGAGTCCTCGAAACAGAACACAGGCGCATGTGCTGCGTGCTGTGCCCTAGGACAAGGGGCTGCCCCAGCCACCCCGTGCCAGCATGGCACCGGCACAGGGCGGTGCTGCCGGGAACTGAGGTGCCCTCCTCCGGGGCCGTCTGCTGTCCCGTGGCTCTTCCTCTACTGCCCCGGGTTCTGTCCCTCCTGAAGGCAGCGCTGCGGCTGGAGGGCTGACGGTGCTGGGGACGCACTGGAGGAGTTCCCCTGCTGACGAACTCGACAACGAGCAAACGAGGAGAGAACTGGAGCGGGTAACTCCAAGGGCTGCGACACTTCTGAGCAGAGATAAATGCAGAACCTATGGGCAGTGCTTACGCACAAAGTCCTACAAATCAGCTCGTTCCCATGGATCATGTCTGCGATGATCGGTTCCCTTGGACACAGCTCCTAGGACTCACAAAGCGCAGCCGAACACGTGCTGGTGGTCCCACGTTTCCCGAAAGAGCCTTCACAGCAGCTGCACCGTGCAGGAGCGACAGCCGTGTCCTCTGCCGGCACCTCCACGCACGAAGCGGCTCCGCTGCAGGGGGGTGCAGCCGCATGTGCCACTCGGGTCAGCTTCCCAAATCTTCGGATCCTGCCCCAACGACACTCCCAGTGGGCAGGTACTCGTTCTGGGGAGCACTCAGAAATGGGGCACCTCTGTACCCCTGTTTGGAGACGGATGGTGCCTTCGGAGCAGCCTGCAGGTCCGTTCCCTTCAGGAGGGTGGGCAGTAAGTGTGCCACGAGAGATCACATGGGTAACCTGCTGACGTGGTGTTTGGGAGGAAAAGTCTTCCAGGCGCCCTGTGGCACGGTGGGGAGGGCGAGCCACGCGGCGCTTGGGCTAACGGGGGATCTGCAGGGGCTTCGCCTCGCGCCGGCTCCCCACAGCGCGGCTGCACTCACTGTGCCAGGGCTCAGCTCCCCCAGCCATTGAGGAGGGAGCTCAGTATCCAGAAGGCAATCCTTCTTCTTTGCCTTCCCCAGCCCACCAAGTTGTTATGGCAACCAGTGTGCTTAGTCTGAGTCTAATATTTGGCAAGTGGCAGCCCACTCCTGATGCCTGTCTTGGCTCGCAGCAATCAGTCGCTGTCCCACCATGGGAACTCCTGCCTGCAAGGAGAAGCCAGGGAACGACAGGTTGGCCAGCCCACATCAGCCTCTGGGAAGATGAGGGAGCAAATCATCTGCAGCCAGCAGGTCAGGAGGGGTGATCCCCACTCTGCTCTGCCCTGGTGGGGCCACATCTGGAGTGCTGTGTCCAGTTCTGGGCTCCCCAGTTCCAGAGGGACATGGAGCTACTGGACAGAGTCCAGTGGGGGGTATGGAGATGCGGAGGGGACGGGAGCATCTCTGTGAGGAGGAAAGGCCGAGAGCCCTGGGGCTGTTCAGCCTGGAGAAGAGGAGGCTGAGGGGGATCTGTCAGTGCTCATCAATATCTGACAGGTGGGGGTCAGGGGGCCGGGCCAGACTCTTCAGTGGTGCCCAGTGACAGGACAAGGGGCACTGGGCACACACTGGGACAGGGGAAGCTCCACCTGAATCCCCTGTTGCCTGTGGGGGTGACCAAGCACTGGCACAGGTTGCCCAGCAAGGTGGTGGATCTCCAGAGGTCCCTGTCCACCTCAACCCTTCTGTGATTTCAGGCTCTGGAGGACCAGCACGTCCCTGCCATCAGCCAACAGCAGCCCCCTGATGCGAACACAATGGTTTGTGCAAGCCCATCATGATGGGCCATTCCTTTTTGCTGGAGCTGTTTCTCTATGAGGCTTCTTGCAGCGAGTGCTTGAGCTGATGGACCTTCCCACAGACCCTTCACCCAGTGTCCTCAACCTTCTCGGGGGCCCACGCGAGAAGCAAACAGCGACACGCTCCTCCCCGCAGCACCACTGACGCCTGACTGCCCTGCCACCTCCACAGCAGCTGTCAGCCCTCCCTGCCCACGGTGCAGAGAACACCGGAGGCATCAGGAACACGGCTGGCATCCGATGGCCACAGCTCGTGGGGACGGTGCTCTCTGGCCTGCAGAACTCGGCTCCTGCCCTCAGCTCTCCACCTCTTGACATTTATTAACACCGAGGCTTGCCCTCATGCAGGTCACTCATTCAGCCTGGCTTCCCCCTACCTCCTCACTGTCCTCTCCAAGTTCAATGTCCCCAAAACGTCACATTTTCTGTAAATCATGAATGCTCATTAACCACGGTGGTTTTCATACAATTAATAAATCTATTAAATGAAACGAGACCCTATCACAAAATACCCAGCTGTCTGCTATTACCCTTTTTCCACACTCAAAAGCTATTTCTGCTCCTGGTTTCTGGTGTTTTTTCTCTCTGTAAAACATGTCCAGACCCAAGTCTCACTCCCTGAGCGTTAACAATCCCTCTCCAGTGCCCAGCTCCTGAGCCGCAGTCTGGAACAAGCACTGCTGACTTTGCTGCCGAGAGGGGCAGCTGGCAGGAGAGCACAAAGTCAGCTCCCTTGAGCCAAGCGTTGGCAGCGTCCGAGCACACCATGCCCCGCTCACGTCTCACCGCGGTGTCGAACACCAAACCACCACCAACCCCCCTGAAATGCTCTGTCTGGCGAGGGGAACACAAAGGAACCTGGTGCATCCCTCAGGCATGGCTGGGGGGACTCAGCCATGGGATGGATGAGGGGTAACGGCCTCAAGCTGTGCCAGGGGAGGGTTAGATTGGATGTGAGGAACAATTCCTTCCCCCAAAGGGTTCCCCAGCACTGGCCCAGGCTGCCCAGGGCAGTGGGGGAGTCCCCATCCCTGGAGGGATTTCAGAGCCGTGGAGATGTGGTGCTGAGGGACATGGGGCAGTGGGGACTGGGCAGTGCTGGGGGGATGATCCTTTCATCTGGACTGGATGATCCTTTCCAACCAAGCTACTCTATGATTCTATGGAGGACCAGTGGTTTGTAGATCAGACTTAGGACTGCAGGACAGTCGTGCAGTGATGCAGCCAGATGCTCCATCAGCATGGGAGCTACAAGTGGGAGAATGCTGTACAGTACAGCTGGAGAACTGACTTTCAGAAAATGGAATAACATATAAAGTCACTTGAGCCGTGACTTCCTCCATGCCTGTCCTGGTTCCCCAGGCACAGCCCCCAGCCCAGCCGTGCAGGCAGCCCTGAGCAGCCCCAGTCAGTGGGAGATCCACTCAAGGCAGTGGCTCACAGCTGTATCCCACACCTCCTCACCATGCTCATTAGAAAAGGAGGGAGCTCACTGAGGGTGGGGAGTTCCTCTTCCTGTGGGTCCTGCTCCTGCTCCTGCTCCCAGAGGACCATCAGGAAGGGATTGCCCGTGGCCAGGGAACACCATCACACACAGAAAACCCCAACTATGGAACACTGCACAGTCTTGTGGGGACAGGAAAATGAACAAGTCCGTGGAAGGCAAAGGTGAGGAGACACGAATGGAAAACAAGGCACATGTGTCAGGTCAGAAGATGATGTGGACCCAGCTGAAGCACCAGGGGAAGCCCTGGTTGCTCCAGCTCTGATGCCTCCAAAGCACAATAGTGCTCTGGGTGCACTTCTGGGAAACCCCTGAAGAGAGAACCAGCCGGGCCTGGAGCTCTGCTCACCCCAGAAGCACCTCAGACGGATCCGGAGGAAGATGCGCTAGGTTTAGTGAATGATTTTCTGGATTCTTGTCTAATCACTTGAAGCAGAGTAAGAAAATCCACTCCAGAAAGCCACAGCAATCGTCCCTGTTTGACCTCGCTGCGGGAAGACAAAGCCGAAGATCCGAGCGACGGGAGGGTGTCCCTGGTGAGATGCTGCTCCTGCTCCTGCTCATTCACCACCTCGTAACAAACCACAGCTTTTCTCTCATCTGTGCCACTGATGGATGAGGAGCCAAGAGAGTGGGACTCCTCCTTGAGCCGCCGTGGGGAAGCACCGTGCACATGGGGACGGGATGAAGCTGCTGCTCTGGGGCTCTGGGTTTTGTTGCAGTGCAAAGCGCAGACAAAGACTGAGCCCTGAACCAGTGTGACACTCGAAGGACAATGACATTGCTCTGGGAACTCTCCCCTGCCCCGGGTCCTTCCATGAGTGCTTTGCCTTTCTCATGGAGGATCCTACACCAGCCTCTCTCGGTCAGACGAGCGCAAACTGCACTTTGGTGGGTTTGTTTAATTTTTTGCTCTCCCAAACCACACATAAGACATTATTCCAATAAAATATGGAGGCTGGACTTGGGGAGAAGCCAGCGAGCCATGAGAACACTGGAGATGTATTCCCTTTTGTGGCTTCTCAGTGTAACATCTCCTTCCCATTTCAAAACTGCCTTTTTTCCGTCTCTCACTCTGTAATTCCCCTCCTTCTCTCTGCTCACCCTTCTGCAGCCAGAGCAGGAGTTGTTCTTGTTCTGCACTGACCTCAAAGGCTGACTGAGCCTCCCAGCTCACCACCCTGTCCTACAGACCTCAGCAGGACCTGTCTCTGGGGTCAGAACAGCCCCTCCTCTCCTCCTGAGCTGCTGGCACGGGTGTCTGACCTGGAGCAGAGTCCCTCTGTGCTCCGCAGAGATCACAGGAAGGTGAAAGCTGCTGGCAGAGCTGTGGCATTTGATGCCCAGCTGTCACTTACTGGGCCCCAGTAGCACTAAATGCTCAGAAGTGAGGTCCTAGTCCAGAAAGTGCCTGGAAAAGGACTTGGGACTCGTCCCATTTCTTGCTCCTCGCTGGTCTGTTGAGCTGGGGGGAGGGCGTGTTTGTTTTTCAGTTCCCAATTCCCAGTGCTGAGCTCTGAGAGCTGAGATGGAGCATCCCTTCTCCTGCCACCCCTGGCCGTTGGCACCGTGCCGGCCACATGGAGCCCTGGGGACACCGCCACGTGCCCTGTGCTGGAGTGTGAGTGGGACACATGGGAACACAGCTCCGGGTGGCCTGCACAGTGCTCACCGAGGGCTGCGGGCAGGGAAAGCAGCGTCTGCTGCGTGGGAGACCCTGGGCTCTGCCCTGGCTGTGCTGGGGACAGTCCCCTGAGCCTTGGGCAGAGCTGGGAATGAGAAGAGAAAGCTGAGGGGGATCTCATGAACTTTCACAAATACCTAAAGGGGGCTGAGGGAGGATGGAGCCAGGCTCTTCCCAGTGGTTCCCAGTGCCAGGACGAGGGGCAGTGGGCACAAGCTGGAACAGAGGAGGTTCCATTGAAAGATGAGGAAGAACTTCTTTGGAGTGAGGGTGCCCGAGCCCTGGCACAGGCTGCCCAGAGAGGGGTGCAGTCTCCTTCTCTGGAGATCACAGAATCACAGAATTTTTTAAACTGATTCACCACTTAGTTGGAGATGCATTCTCAGATTCTATTTCAAGGTTATAGTGGGCACTCTAAAAGCTGCACACCTACTATATAGAATCATAGAATGGTCTGGATGTGAAGGGACCTCAAAGCTCATCTCGTTCCAACCCCCTGCCATGGCAGGGACACCTCCCACCAGAACAGGTTGCTCCAAGCCCCATCCAATCTGGCCTGGAACACTGCCAGGGATGGAGTATCCACAGCTTCCTTGGGCAACCTGTTCCAGTGCCTCACCACCCTCCAGGTAAAGAACCTCTTCCTTATATCCAATCTAAACCCACCTAAACTCAGCTTCCACCCATCACCCCTCATCCTGTCACTCTAGGCCCTTGCCCAAAGTCCCTCCCCAGCTTTCCTGTACCCCCCAGGCACTGGAAGGTGCTCTAAGGTCTCCCCGGAGCCTTCTCTTCTCCAGGCTGAACAAGCCCAACTCATAGGAGAGGTGCTCCAGCCCTCTGATCTTGATGACCCTCCTCTGGACTCGGTCCAACAGCTCCATGTCTTGCTTGTGTTGGGATTTTCCAGCCTGGCCTGGATGCAGCCCTGAGGGATGTGCTCGAGGGATCCTGCTTTACAGCAGGGGAGTTGGGCTGGGGGAGCTCTGGAGGTCCCTTCCAACACGGACAATTCCCTGAGTCCGCGAATCTTCTTGCTTCGTCCGTATGGCAAAGGAGATGCATTTTGGGCCTGTTTCACGTAACCAACCCTGCATCTACAACTCCAGGAATCCATGACACGGAGGGGTAGGTTGAGCCATTTCATTGCTTTCCTTCAGACAGCTCAGCTTGAATCCCATTGGCAACTCAACCCTGAGCCTGGGTTACGGGCTCTGCTTTCTGCCTGGTGCCAGTGCCGGGCTGGGCGCCCCCTCACCACCGTTCTGCCCAAGCTCCTCGGCACACAGAGGAAAGCAGGTCTGAAGGTTTACATTTTAGCTGACAAATGTTGTTGCAGGGGAAAAGGAGCCCCGTCTGCAGCGAGTGCGTGACCCTCTGCAGCTAAGGAGAGGGGAGGCTGGCCCATGGGTGTCTCAGCTGCGAGGGCACAGCAGGTCAATGCCCAGGGGCAGGGGACAGCTAATGGCCTCCAGCCAGTGGCATGCACTTGTCCACCTGACCTGATGCTGCCTTAGATCTGTTGCAGAACTGAGTATCCTCGCTTGTGCACCCTAAAAATACCCTGGGATCACAGCACCCTTCCCTTTCCGGGAATTAAATGCAAAAACCCGTGCTAAATGCTCTGCTGAGCAGACACATCTGAAACCCAGCACGGTTTGAACAGCCAGGTTCATGGCTGATGCTTCGGGACTAAGACAGCAGTTAAACCTGTCCCAGCCCTAACCTACCCCAACCCTAACCTACCCCAACCCTAACCTACCCCAAACCTAACCTGCCCCAGCCCTAACCTACCCCAACCCTAACCTACCCCAACCCTAACCTACCCCAACCCTAACCTACCCCAAACCTAACCTGCCCCAGCCCTAACCTACCCCAAACCTAACCTGCCCCAACCCTAACCCTAACCTACCCCAACCCTAACCTGCCCCAACCCTAACCTACCCCAAACCTAACCTGCCCCAGCCCTAACCAACTCCCCCTCTTCAGGCAGCAGACAGGAATAACGCCCCTCACAATGGGCCCTGGGCAGAGTCTGCTGTTCCCCTCTCACAGCCCACTGCAGCCCCCCGAGTGTGGGTGGAACAATGTCCAAAGCTTCCAGACAAACAGGGCTGTGCAGCAGAGGGGAAACATCAGCTGACAGTCAGGGTCAGTCAGCTGGTGCTGGACGGGAGCAGGCGCTGCCATTGTCTGAACCGCTGGCTCAGTGGAACGGGGCCAAACCCCCATGGATCACAGCCAGACCCCCCCCCAGTGCCTCGTGAGTAGCTGGGGCTGCCACTGGGGCTGCTGGGCAGTGGCGAACGATGCAGGGCAGAAACCAGCCTGAGCAGACCCCGTGTGCCCTGTCCTGCTCCAGGCAGCACAGAGCTGAGGGGTGATGAGCTGGGCGCAGGGCTCCCCTGGGTGCAGCCCCCAGCACTCTGCCACACCAGCACGGACTGAACGCACGGGGACATGGGCGATGACACGAGGACCCTCCTACTGCTGGCCACGAGCAAACGAAGCAAGATTTGCCGTGCAGAACCGGGGGCACAATCCCCCTGCACAGCTCCAGCCAAAGCAGCGCTCGGTCTCTGGATGGACCTGGGGGCTCTGCAGCCTTTAGCCACACCAGCAGGACCCAGGTGGCTTCTGCGACCCCCCCACCTCTGCTCAAACCTGCTGTGTGTCAGAGGGGAGCGGGGCAGAGCCCGTCCCGGGGCAGGGCATCCGTGTAGCTGGCTGGAGCGGGGTAGCAGCCACCACCAGCCCAGCAACGGGGTGAGGGGGTTCCTAGCGTGGCTGTTCTGTGCTCCCGGGACTGGCCCTCTCCAGCCGGGCATGGAAATTCAGCACTTGGCAGCAAATGACAAGGATAATCGGACACGAGACTGCCCAGAGCTCTGCGCGGGCTCTGGGGCTGCGTCCACACTTGGAAGCCACACAGATGTAGGCAGCTACTTCCATACAAGCCATGGCTCAAAACACCAGGACAGACAGACGGGCAAACACAGACGCACAACCGAGAGCACAGAGCTGGCCATGCACACTGGGGAAATTCGCCTGGTGGGCACCCGGACTGGGGCACGTGCCACAGCTCAGACCCTCCAGTGCCCACCCAGGCCTGCAGTCACCTCCTGGGTGGGACCTGTGGGACCTTGTGTGGATGGGAGAGGCCTCTCGGGGTCTCACTGCTCGCCCAGCCTGGTGAGCGCATGCAGCTCATCAGCAACGGGCTTGCAGAGGTAGCACCTGAGACCTGCTGGGAACATCAGGGACCAAGGAGCAATGCCACCAAGGATTTCTCCAGCAGCAGTCGTTACCCATCTAGGAGAACGGGGGGGTCCATTTTCTGCACGGTGATTTCCCTACAGCTGCCTCGGGTGAACACCTACCCATGGTTTAAGTCTGTGCTGACAGTGACTTCCCTGGGGACACCGTAAGTCACCCGCTGAGGTCACCAGGCTGGAGCTCCTGTGGCTGCAGGGTGCTGGCTCGAGGGCAGTGCTGTCCCACCAGTCCCTTCCAGTCCCCCTCCCCGCTGGTCAGCTGGACTCCCGCTGGGACAGCTGGAGGGGCTCAGGGCAGCGGGAGTGTAAGGCGCTACCTCCTCTCCTCATGGGATTTGTGCTCCAGAAGGTGACCCTGGGGACACCCCATGAGCAGGCAGTTGTGACCTTGCAGGGAAGGGGGGGCCTTGGGCATCCATCGCATGGGGGGAGCTGCTGGGGCTCAGAAAGGGGATGTGTCCTCCTGGGGTGGCAGCTGGCTCAGCCCCACCTTTGCTGGGGTCCCTCTCCACTTTGACTGGGGTCCCTCCTCATGGGGCTGAGCTGGATGCCCCCTGGGGAAGCCACAACAGGGGCATGTGGTGTTGTCTGGGTACAAAACCCATGGAAGCCCGAGGGAATTTCCTCAGTCATCACCTATGCGCAGCAGCACACGACACCACAGCACAGGGACACGGACATGCGACCAGGGCGGAGCGGGGACACTCACATGCCAGAGCAAGCGCTGCTGGCCAGGGGTCGGGGAGCGGGGATCAGGGAGAGGGGAGCAGGGACTGGGGACTGGAATGGACAAGGGCACGGGGAGGGGAGGTGAGTTTGCCGTGGGATGGGAAGATGCTCACTTACACAACTCGCCCACCCTCCGGAGGCCAGAGGCGGTTCTAGACAGAGCAGCGCGGACATGCAGATGGAGAGCAGGAAGAGAGGCAATGAGAGAGAGTGTTAGCGCCGGTCCGGGGCAGCAACGAGACGGAGAAGAGCAAACGGGGCTTCATCGAGCAGCCCTGGGCAGCTCTGGGGATGGGGCGACCCCGGGGGCAGCGAGGGGACCCAGGGAACGGCCAGCACGGGGCTCTGGGGACAGCGAAGGTCGGGAGGCTCCGCGGCGGCCGATCCATTCGCGTGGTTACGCCAGGAGATGGGACACTGACACTGCACGAGCTCACCAGCCAAAGCCTGAAGGGTCGGGCAGCGTGGGGGAGAGGAGACGGGGAGGGATGGGACAGGGATGGGACAGGGACTGGGGAAGGGCAGAAAAGGGAAGGGGAGGAAACAACACCTCATGAGAAAAAAATGGCCCACAGCAAGAATGAGAAAGAGCAGCAAATCACAGAATCACAGAATGGTTTGGGTTGGAAGGGACCTCAGAGACCATCTCGTTCCAACCAAAGATCGTCCACGGACTTGACCCGAGAGCTGTGCGAGAGCTTTGGTTTCGGGCTGTGAGAAGGACGGGGGGACAGCCGAAGGGCAGGGGGGTGTCACTGGGGCCTCGCACGCAAGTTCCTGTTTCCCAGAGGGGACACCACGGTTCCTCCGGGCCCGAGGAACCCCTTCCCTGGCTGAGGTCTGGGCTGTGCCGAAGGACCCGCCCTGGGCTGCTGGGGGAAGATCCAACGCTTGCCCTCCGGGGAGCCCGAGGGACACGTCCAGCTCCTTGCAGGGGAAGGGAGACCCTGCGCCCGCTGCCTGGGTGCTCTGCTGAGCTTCCTGAACCCCTTCTCTTGCATCGCAAACCCCTCAGCTGCGGCTGTCGGGAGGGAGCCAGAGGCCCCATCTCCCTTGGACGCCACCTTCCCACCTCCCTCATCAGCAGTGCCGGGGCCTCGCTGCACCAGGGGCTGGCGGCGAAGGCTGGGCTTGGCACGGCGGCCACAGACATCAAATGATCACTGCTGTCATTTTGAGTTTCATCCCTTTTCTGCGGGAGAAGAGGGAGAAACGGCCAGGAGCTGTGCAGGGAGCAGCTGAACGGCTCCCGGCAGCGTTCGCTTGGTCAACACGGGGGAGTGAGGGTGGAGAGCTCTGCTGGGGGCTGCAGCAGGTCACCGAGAGTGGGGTCAAGCAGAGGCATTGGGGGTGTTTTGGGGGTGCTGGGGCAGCCCCAGGGCCAGCTGGCCGAGAGGCACGCGTGGTTATTCCCTGGGGAACAGCAGGCACCTCCAGGGACGGTGTCCCGGCTGTGTCGTGGTGAGCAACCCGCTACGCTGGAGGAGTGATGTAGAAGAGCAAGAGGACCTGTAAACGTACTTTGAAGGCTCTCCCTCTCGTGATTCTCCAGACAAGAGGCTCTCGCCTCCAGCTACGGTTTTCCTTGGGCAGAGGGTGCTGTGACCGCACTGCGAGCCCCGCAGCCACGAGCTGTCACCCGCCTGCTTACGCCGTAACTGAACTGCACCTCTCCTTGCAGCAAGCCTGTTTTCTCCTGCTCCGATCTCTTTGTAGGAAAAGGAAATTCCAGGCTAGTATCCACAAGAGACTCCCAGTCTCCTCCTGTGCTGCCCCAGGGGCTCTCCAGGCCGATCCCCTCCTCAGCTCTCACTGGGAGTGTGTGTGACCGTGGCAGATCGCCTGCAGAACCGCTCCCAGGCAGCGCCCAGGCGGCTGCTCTGCCCCTGTGAGAACTGAAATTTTGGTGGGACCCTTCCTATTCCTCTGTACAAGAGGAAGAGTCCTTTTTCTGTGACTTCCAGCCCACTACAGCCCTGAAAGGAAGGGCCCTTACAGCTCTTCTGCACTTGGCTGATAAAACAACTGCATCGTGGGACCTTCCTGGCGCTGGAATCAGCCAGGAGTGAACCCTCAGGCTGTAACTCATCCCCTTTCAGGCCACTTCGGCACTGACACAGCCTTGGTGGGACCCGGAGCTCTTCTCACCGAGCCTACTCAGTCCCTCCCTGCTCTTCCCCAGTCTCGCTCTGGACAAGCATGAGGCAGAGCCACGGTTTGCTCTTCTACTCACTGGGAGGGATGAGGGGATGAGCTGTGATTAGTAGCTGTTAGTGAGCAGATGAGGTGACGGCAGCTGTGCTTGCTGTGACACGGACACATGCTGAGTGACACTTGCTCCCCACGATGCCCCTGTCTCCTTGTAGGCAATGCAACATCAAAACCAGTCCCCCCGGGCCGGGGCGGCCAGGAGCGCTGAGCTGGTGTCAGATCCCGCGTCCCCTCGCATCGAGGGGAGCGCTCCCCTGTTGTGGGGGCTCTCTCCATTACTGCATTTTCACAGCACCCTCTAGAAACTCCTGCATTCCCAAATGCCCACCCGGCCAGGTTCTCTCTGAGTAGCCTCTGCTTGCCCCCTCGTGGAGAACCCGCAGAGGTGGACGGGGTGCAGGAGTCCCCATCCTGCTGGGAACGCTGGGAAACTGCCATGGCAACCAGGGGGGCAGAGCACCCTCCGGCACGGCGCTGGCTCGGAGCTGTGCTGGCCTGTCCCCCTCTGCCCAAAGCCCCGTGGTCCGGCTGCCGTGCGCCTCCACGAGCTGAAGCCCCCTCCCACAGCGAGACCGTGGAGAGGAGGATGCATTTTTAGTTGCCTACAGAGATGCATTAAGCATCTTCAAGCCCAGCTGCTGCAGGAAAGCGGGATGGAGACCTGCCAGGCTCCGTCACGGGACTGCAGGCTTGCATTCCTCTTCGGTGGCTGCACCCCGTGGAGGGGGGCTGGCAGGGCTGTGGAGACGCCCCGCTTGGCATTGCCAAAGGATGCTGCTGTCACTCTGCCCAGGACTCTGCTGCCCAGCAGGGAGGCCACCAAACCCCCGTGCAGTACCAATAACCTCCTGGATGCCCCAGACTGCCTCTACGGAAGGTGTTGAGAACCCTCAACAACACCCATCTTCGCTTTGCGTCAGCTCTTTAGAACCCCCTTGGCTGTGGAAAGCTCATCTTGGCTTTTCCCATGAGTTATGGACACCCTGAAGAGACAAGAAGCCTACAAGGAAACAGGGGGCTGTATCTGCAGCAAGCTTGCACCAGGAATGTTACACCATTGAACTGGAACAGAATTAATTGATGAGTTTATATAGAAAGAGGTAGCTTTACCCTAGGAGCTAAGTGCCTAAAGGGCTTATTTTTCTTCTCTCTCTCTTTCAGATCTGTAGAAATACAAAGCAGTGGTAGGTTTCCAGAACAGCACCTGAAAAAACTCAGTTTTGCATCTAAAATTCTGCTTCACATGATACATTTGGCATGTTCAGTTGCTGCTTCGAGGAAAACAAACAGGTAAACAAAGACTCTCTGCAAAGCACCCTCTGGCCCGAGCTCTTGGCTGCATCACTGGAGCCCAGACTGGACCGTGTTGACACTTAGGATGCTTCTGGCTTGAGTCACATGAGCCCAGGACCAGCTCGCAGGGCCCCCCAGTCCTATCCCACAGCCCCCTGGTCCCATCCCACAGCCCCTCATCCAATCCACAGCCCCCCTGTCCCGTCCCACACCCCTCAGCAGCTGTGGGAGGTTGAGATCTGAGCGTGAGTGTGCACGATGAGGGATGACACACATGGGATGAGGCTGGAGGGCCAGGGCCAGTCACAGGACAAGGGGACCACTGCACAGGGATGGCATCTCCACAGAGGGTTTCGGGCTGCACATTCACCGCGTGAGTCACCCCGCAGCGCGTGAGCTCAGCCCCTGGCGCTGGCGCAGCTCTTCAGCTGGCGTTTGCCTCGCTGGCTCTGACTCACCGGCTCACTCATCAGGAGCGCACACCGCTCAGGAGTTATTTATTGTGGTAATGGCTGGCACACCACGAAGCCATTTCGGGGTCAGGCAGCAGCGCTCAGTGGAAGGGCTGCTCGGCACCTGCTGCTGCGGGAGCTCTGGCCGGGGACGTTCAGGTCAGAGAGATGCCGAGACTTCAGAGCAGTGCTGCAGCTCAGCTCAACAAAGGCTGCTGCGTGAGCCGGCGATGTGCCTGTGCTGCCAAGAAGGGCAATGCCAGCCTGGGCTGCACAGGGCAGTGTGTGGCCAGGAGGGAGAGGGAGGGCATTCTCCCCCTCTGCTCTGCCCTGGGGAGGCCGCAGCTGGAATCCTGCCTCCAGTTCTGGGCTCCCCAGTTCAGGAGAGACGGGACCCTGCTGGAGAGAGTGCAGGGGAGGGCAGCGAGGATGAGTGGGGGATTGGAGCATCTCCCCTGGGAGGAAAGGCTGAGAGAGCCAGGGGGCTGCATGGGCACAGCCGATCAGCCCTGTGCAGTGAGCGGGATGGAGATGGGAGGGCAGGGTAGAGGAGAGGAGAGGATGGGCAGTGGGGTGTCGCAGCTGCTTTTCACCTCTGGCTCTGAGGGTCCAAAGTGGGGTGAAGGTAGGGGACCCAGCAGCCCCCCACCAGCCCCAGGTGAGGGAGGGCCAGGGGGCCCCTAAAAAGCAATCAGCCAAGGGGTGATGCCTGGCGTGGGCAAGCTGGTCGAGATGTCTGGCTGCCATCAAAGCTGGGAACGTCCAAGTTCTCCAGCATCACTGAAGATATGCACAGTCAGCACTGTTATGGGATCTGAGGCCGGGTTTCAGAAGGTCTCCAAATGCAATTACACTAAGTGCACTCAGTACAGCACCGTGGCCCCCGACGGAGCGGTGCAGGGAGAAGGGACCACGTGGGTCTCCAGGGAACGGCCGCCATGTACACTTGGGGCCAAGCCCAGAGGGCTCACTCAGTGCAGCAGAGGTTTGATACCACACTGCGGTGGTGACAAGTCTGGCACCTGCCGAGAGGTGCGGCCAGGCTGGCACTGCCAACACCGGCACGGCAGGGAGACGTGAGCTGGATGAAGGACAGAGCTACACGGACACACCCCTGGGGGACGTCAGGACAGGACACTGGCCCCCACGCCACGGCTTGAAACGTCACCAGCTGTGCTGGCACCACGTGGGCCTGTCACCATCGCTGGGGTGAGCTGGTTAGAAAAACCCTTCCCAAAGAAGGGCTCTCCTTCTCCAGAAGGAACAAGGGACACGGGACATGGAGGTCTGTGCTGGCCGGGGAGCGTGACGGTCACAGCTCCGGCCTGGGAGAGGGCACCAATGTCTCCTGTGTGCTGAGGGACAAGGGAACCCCCGTAGCACTTTGTAAGGGAATGGGGCTCCTGTGTGTCCTGGCATCCCTCTGCTGAGACCTTCCAGATCTCCTGGGCCTGCTGGGCTCTGCGCAGGTCTGTGCATGGAGGAGGATGAGGAGTGAGAGGATCTACCAGGCTTCATCACTGCGTAGATCCCTCTGAGCCAGCAGCCAATCCACTGCCCCACTGTCCCACCGATGTGTGTGACCCAGCACTGCTGCCACGGGAGGGACACCTGGCTGTGACCCTGCCCACAGCCACACGTGACACCCCCAAGCTGCGCCCTGCGAAGCACCTCCCTGAGGGTCACCAGCGCCACCTCGTCCCAGCAATGGCGCTGAGCTCTGCCTCAGTGACCAGCACCCGGGTGTGCTGCCGTGTCCTCTCCAAGGGCTGTCCCAGACCACCCTCATGCCCGCTCCCGCCAGCGGGGACTGACCAGAGCTCTGACAGCACTGGGAGAGCCTTGGAAATGAGAAGCACCAGAGAGACACACACTGACTAACTGTTCAGGAGCAAACACTGAGCAGTGAAACCCAGGACTAAAGACAGCAGCGTCACAACAGCACCGAGACAGAGGGGGCACAGGGGACAACAGGAGGGCAGTTCAGAGGGAGAAGCACGAGTGCGAGCTGGCTGGGTGTGCGCAGGAGCCGCGGGCGGACCTCGGCCCCCTTGGGGCGCTGCCTGTGCAGCTCAGCAGCCCCGACACCTCCGAAACACCTGCGTCACGCGGCACAGCCCCGCTCCGCTGACGCACCCCAGTCCCCACGGCCCCCCAGCGCCCCCTTCCCGTCCAGCGACCGGCGGCTTACCGTGCCGCAACCACCGGTGACTTCTTCCCGGGATCCAGGGTGGAGCCGGCGGGTTCCTCCCCCAGTGATCGCGTATCCTTATTCAGTTGCTGTAGTCGGGAACTTAGCTCACTGATCACAGTTGGCTTGTCATCGTCAGCCCCATGGATCGGCCTGCTCTCCATGGGGTCCCCCCATAGCTTGGACCTTCTCTGAAAGAGGTAGCGTGGCCGGCCAATGCTGGCTGATGCCAGAGTGGCCGCATGTTGCTGGGAGATGAGCTCGCTGTCCGAAGACTGCTTCAAAAGTGGGTCCCTGAAAGTAACTGGCCCCTTGCTGAGCTGGGACTTGAGTTTTGGCTTTGGAGGCACTGGTGGCTTCTCGAGTATAAAAGTTTGTCCATCCGCAAAGGAAGTGTATGTGTCAGTGGGCTCCCCGCTCTCTGAGGACAACGTCGACATGCTGGAGACCGTCGAGATGGTGCTTGTGGTCTCCAGGTGATGGTCACTTGAACTTCTGGTGTCCACCTCTTCCACTCCCGAGTCTGCAGCAGACTCCGGGGCTACGGGGGCATCAGAGGGCTTCCCTGAGGGTGTTCCGCCAGTGGTAGAAGGTGCTACTGCTGCCGCTGGTATGGATGGCGTGCTAGGCGTAGCCAGGTGGCTGACTGGTGTGCCAGGGGTGGTGACCAGTACCCCGTTTGCAAACTCATCCGGTGGAGGCACCAGCCCTATCTTGGCCAGCTCCTCCCTGGTCTCTTCGTCGCTTGAGGACAACTGAGCTGGTGGGAGGGTGACCGTGTAGGGCTCCACCTCTTCCTCCGAACTCCCTTGTCCCAGCGTCTTGTCAGCGGCTGGACTGACTGGAGGCTTTCCCACGGGACTGGGCTGGGTCTCAGCTTTGGGGGACTGCGCCGGCTCTGTGCATGCTTCGGGGACAGCTGGTTTCTCCTCTTTTATCTCAAGTCCTATCTCGTCTTGGCCATTACTTGTGGCATGAACCATGATGAGGCCAGCGGTCTTCTGCTGCGATGTATCCACTATGCTAATAATCATGGACTTCTTGTCCTCTTGTTTCTTCTCCTCCTTCCCAGGTGTTTCTGCTCTCACCTCAGTTTCTTTCCGCAGTGTGGACGGAGTCCCCCACGGGCTCTTCGTAGGGGCCAAAGTCCCAGAGTCTGCTCCCATCGCCCCTTTGCCTCCGGGTGAGTAGGCGGGGGACACCAAGCTCTCCAGCTCCCCCCTCTCTGGTTCTTTGGTTTGGATGTCCACAAACAGGGGTGCTGCTCTCTCTGAGTCTGGGCTGTGGATCGGGGTGGGCGATCGGGATGGGACTTGGGTGGAGAGGGCCCGTTCCCTTGCGGCCAGCGCAAGCGCCAGTGGTGAGTTCGGATCCAAGGGCTTTCCAGTTAGGGGGTGGATGAAGGTTGAGGATGAGCTGCTAATTAATGGCTTTAAAGCTGAGACAGGGGAAGGCAGTAGTACATCTCTGCTTCCTAGCAACCGCTCATCGATAGACCTGGACTGCTGCAGGGATGGCATGTCGCTGCTGGGGGGGCTTCCTTCGATGGCCCCAACCGAGAGGAAGACAGTGGATTTCCGCCTCTCATCCAGACGACGGTCTCTGTCCTTCATGACTCCAGCGATGGCAGTGGCGAAGGGGATGCTCGTGGCTTCAACCTGAGCGATGCCGGCGTGGTGCTGATATTCCACTCCACTCAGGCGATGGCTCCTGCGGGTGGGAGAGGGCTCTCTTGTAAAGCCCCCGGTGATGGACAGTGCTGCTCTCTCCTGTGCATCCTCCACTTGTAACTGCTTAACGAGAGGACTCTTCTTCCTCTGTGGCTTGGTGGGAGCAAACAGGCTGACATTGAACTGTCCCATGTTGGCATAAGGGTTGTCAATCACCCTCCCCTTCCTCTTCAGTTTCTCTGGAGGAGTTGCAGAGGGGCCAGGCCTGGGGATCTCTGTTGGCTCCACGGGAAGATGAGAGGAATCCTGTAGGATTATCATGGATCGGGCCCTCTTCTGCCTTTCAGGGTAAGGAATGGAAGTCCTCGCCTGATCATACATCTCAGCTGCGCTGATGACCTGTGGGAGGCCGTGGAGTTTCGCCTCCAGGCTTGGCTTAAAGCTTGACCTTATGGTATCGTAAGCTCTTCCCGGGGGTGGAGGTGGTGAGAAGGATGGAGGGGGGCCTGTGTCAAAGTAATATGGAGAAGGAGGTGGGGGTGGGGCTGTCTGAGGTGGTGGTGGAATCCCGTGTCCTTCCCTAACAGTGTCTTGCATCGATGTGCTCCGGGGAAACTTCCCATCTAGCAAAGAAGCAGCAAGTTTCTCGTCTTCGCCTGGAAAACAAGGAGAAGGGTGAAGTCAGAGAGGACGTCTCCAGAGAATCCAGAGCGGGAGGGTCGCTGTAAACCGACACGGCATCCCTTCTGTCCCCTCACCCCGCTTTCTTTCTGAGGTGACTTTCCACTGCACCATTCATCGCCTTGGTGCCAGCGTTTGCAGATCAGCCCTTTGCTCACCTTCGCTTGGCACAGATGGGCAGCCACAGACTCACAACGCCTTACATTGTTTTAAATCCATCAGACAGTTGTGCCCAACACCTTCCAACCAGGCTGCACGCTCCCCAGGCCAAGGCAAGAGTGACAGAACGGAACGCTTGCGCGATGAAACCTCCCGACACCCAACTGCCAACGTGCGAGACAGCCGAGCGCAGCCAGGTTGTGCAACTCGCAGCAAGCAGCCGTCTCCCATGTGCGGCTTCTCGCACCCTGCTGCTCGCCCTGCTCGTGTCTCACCCCCTTCCCCCCGAGGGTTACATATGCTGCACACTGCCAGACTGAATTCCACAGCAGAAACTTAAATGATGTATTTCAAGAATTGGAAGTACCCAAGGAAGCCAGATTCTGCCATTCTTACTATTAACTTACTACCTGAGTGTAGAGTGAGAGCTTTGTCAGGTGTCCAGAGCAGGGCAGCGGGGCTGGGGAAGGGTCTGGAGCACAAGGCTGATGGGGAGCAGCTGAGGGAACTGGGGGGTTAAGTCTGGAGAAGAGGAGGCTGAGGGGAGACCTCATTGCTCTCCACAGCTCCCTGACAGGAGGGGGTAGCGAGGGAGGGTCGGTCTCTTCTCCCAGGTGACAGTGACAGCACGAGGGGTGATGTCCTCAAGTTGCCCCAGGGGAGGGTTAGACTGGATGTGAGGAACAATTCCTTCCCCCAAAGGGTTCCCCAGCACTGGCCCAGGCTGCCCAGGGCAGGGGGCAGTCCCCATCCCTGGAGGGATTTAAAAAACACGTAGCTGAGGTGCTGAGGGACATGGGGCAGTGGGGACTGGGCAGTGCTGGGTTAATGGTTGGACTGGGTGAGCTTAGAGGGCTTTGCTAACCAAGGCTGTCCTGTGATTCTACTTGTAATGCTCAGTGCAAGAGTATGAGAATCTCATTAAGTTAATAGGAGAAAAACAGCATTAAGACAGCAAGTGTGGCACAAGGACTTGCATGGATGGGAGTCACCAGCCCAGCTTGCTCCAGCTCTGAGCCTGTGCGTGTCACCACGTCCCGCTTTGCTCTGCTCATCACTTCCTTGCCATATCTCCTCCTTTTCAGCACAGTCCGGCTGCGTTCGAGGTTTCAAACAGCTCTAGAGAGAACGCTCTGGGTTGCAGAAAGCCCCGTCCTGGCCCAGCAGCATGGGGACACCTGCGCTTTTGGCTCTGGTGCCTTTCCTGCAATGTCCAAAGCGCTTTGGCAGCTCTGCCTGGCCGTGCATGAGCAATTCCACCCAACGCCTGCAGATGCGGAGTCTGCCGGGGGAAAAAGGGATGATTTTGGCCATTGAGCCCTGAACTTTACATCCCATCACACTGCCCAGACCATTGGTGTGTTCAAAGCCACGCTATTTCTGCTGAGCACAGTTTGGGGGTTTGAATGCCAATGAGTTGGAAGCAGGAAACAAATTCAAGGCAGGACTGGACAAACCCATGGAGGATGCACTTTTTGTGGGCTATTATGTGCAGAGAAACCTCTGAACTGCAGACAGCAGCTGCCTGGGGGAGTGTGCAGGAGAAAGCTCATCTCCTTGCTCTGTTTTCACTCTTCCCTGAGCATCTGCTCAAGAGCAATGCTTCAGACAGGATCCTGCACTAGATGGAGCCGTGGTTTGGTTCAGTATAGACACTGTCATCTTCTTAACAGCACGATGATCCAAAAACCAGGCATGCCTTTATTCTTATTCTCACCTAGGAATGGCCAAGAGTTGGAACAAGGCAATTTATGCAGCACTGAGCCCTGTCACCGTGCCCAGGCTGTTACGGAACACGGTCCAGTGCCACGAGAGCTCATCCCAGGGACGTGCTGCCCATCCCGTCGACAGCTACAACGGGAAATGAGCGATGTCAGGAAATACAATGGGAAAGGGGGTTCATCTTCCTTGAATTTCCTGATCCTGGCTGCCAGGCCAGAGGAGATGGTGATTACCAACTTCACCGGCTGCAGCAAACCCTTGGCTGCGGACCATGGACTGTAGGTGGGGTAACCCCTGTTCTACCTCACAGTCCCTGCCACGAAGATCTCTTAAAGTGTTAAATGCAAAGTATTTCAAGTGAAGGAGAGGTGAAGGGGACAGTTAGATAATCTAAACACATTCATGGCGTGGGTATTAGTTTTTGTTTTATTTTACATAGCTGCTTCTATAATTACTCATCTCATCCTCTCCATTCCCCACTTGTTATTTTTCTCTGCCATAAGCATCTCTCCTCCATTGTTTTTCTTGCATGAGGAGGGGAGCACTATGGAAAACGATACCTGAAGCACTACCAAGTGCAACGACCAGCAGACATCTCAAAGGACCTAGGCAGGCTAGAGGAATAGGCCAGCAGGAATTCCATGAATTTCAGCAGGGACAGATGCCCTGGAGAAGGAAGAGCCCCTTGCAAGCAGACAGGCTGGGGACTGGCTGGGAAGCGACTCTGGAGAAGAACTTGGGAGGCTCAGGAGGCAGTGAGGTGAACATGGGCTGGCCCCCATGCCTCTGCAGCAAGGGCCAACAGGGTCCTGGGCTCGATGAACAGGAGCAAAGAGACCATCCCTCTCCCTCCCACTCAGAAGACCACACCTACAATACAGCATGCAGTTTTGGGGCCCCTAACACAAGAAACACACCAACAAACTGAAGGGAGGTCAGTGGAGAGCCACCCAGAGCATCAGGGCTGGAGCTCTAGCTCGGCCTGGAGCGGCTGCGGGAGCTGGGATTGCTCAGCCTGCAGAAGGAATGGCCTGGGGGGACCCAACAGCTGCCTTCTGGTACCTACAGGGAGCTTATCAGGCAGATAAAGCCAGGCTTGTCACAGTGGTATGTGGTGGGGGGACAAGAGGCAAAGGGCCAAGCTGAAATGAAAGATTCTGACTGGGTAAAGGAGAAATTTTGCAATGAGGCCAGTGAAGGGTGCACAGCCTCCACCCTGGGGTCTGCAAGACATGACCTGATGTCACAGCTGAGCCTGCTCTGAGCTGGAGACCTCCTTCCAGCCTGGATGACCCTTTGAGCCTGACAGACAAGAGCAGCTCCGTTCCAGTTCTGGTGCCCGAGCTGACCGTCCCTGCAGCCCCACTCCTGGGGACAGTGGGAACAGTGTCCCTGTGAAAACCACTGTCTCCTATTGCTCCTCGGCAAGAAAATCAACACTCAGGAGAGATCACTGATGGGAGAGGTGGAAGGAAAGCACATTCTTGGCAGGCTCCTTCTTCACTGCCTGCAACTCACCACTGACACAGCCGCTCTGCTCACGGCATCCGCGCGCTTGCCATCCCATTGCACAATGACACCCCTTTACTCATCTGCCTCTCCCCCCCCCCGTGCAGCCTGCTCACTCCCTACGTTCTGTTGACGACACTCCCCTTCTCCACCTCTCCTCCAGCCTCCCAGATCAAAGGCACGTCTCCCCAGCGTGCTGCCTGGCACCGGCCAGTGACAGCTCTAGGGGAAGCAGCAGAACCCAGCGAGCACTCAGTGCCGCTTCCCCCTCCCAAACACTCCGACCGCTTCCAGCAGTGTGCTGATGAAGAGCTGGCTGAGTCAGACTGCCTTTGTCTTTAACCCTTGGCGGACTTTCTTCTTCCAGCCGCCTGTCAGGGCGCTTTGAACCGCTGTGAACGTCTGGCGCTCCCCACACCCCGCAGCAGCGAGCTCTGCCGCCTGCCAGCACCGCGCAGAATCACCTCCTCTCCTTCCTCCGGAGTCGTCGTCTATCAGTTTAATTTGATGCTCGCCTGGTCTGTGAAGCCCTTCTGCAAGGCTTCCTTTGAACTGTGCTGCTGTGTTATTATGTTCTCTCACTCAAATCTTTCACTCCCCATTCCTACTAGTGACAGCGGACTTGGCAAAACACAGTCTCTGCGATAGAAAGAAACTCCTCACTGATGTTTCAATGTGATCACACAAAGTGAAACCTCTCCCTTAACATGGAGAAGCATCTGTTTGTCCTTAAGCATGAGACTAATCACTGCTGAGTTTTATTTACTGTCTATGCAGGGTACAGTTCTGCTCAGGGAGTCTCTGATGTCGAACAAAGGCAACCGGGCATCCCTCGGGAGCAGGCTCCAAACCTGATGTCTTGATTAAGAATTGATGCACTGCACTAAACCCCTGCAGGGCAGGCTGGGCTCTCCTCAGACCCTGCAGAGGTAAGAGCAAACAGCCCCACAGAATTACCCCTGGCGAAAGCTGTGCTGTGGACAGGGGTCCTCTGAATAGGTCAGGGACCCGCTATGAGACCAGTGAAACCATCCTGGCAGCTTTTAACTTGAAATGGAGAGATAATCTGTTTATCTAAAACAGTGGTACCCAGAAGCACGGCTCTTTTATCCAGCTCCACTCCTACTGACTGAGATGCTAGCAGGCAATTCCTTGTTGTAAATATGTTCATTTTTCACTTGTATCTCCCCACCTGCCTGGTGCTCGATGCGGCGTCGGGCGATGGGCAGAGCTTGGCCCAGGGGACAGGCAGGCTGCAGGAGGAGCCTGAGCAGCTCCTGCAGCACCTGGAGCCCTTCTACACAGCTCAGAGGCACCCAAGAAACAGCAGAGCAGCTCTCTGCCAATGTGCACACCCACGAGGAGCCTGAGGAGCCTCAGCCAGCCCCTCGGGCACGCAGCGCCACACAGGGGGGCAGTTCCCGCAGGTTTGTTCCACCTGAGTCCGACTGTCCCTTCGTTCGTTGGATCTCAACCCAGCAGTCGCTGTGAAAAGCTGTCTGCTGTTCCCCAGTGTCGCAGGAACATGCACAGCGTCTGAGCTCTCCCAGCTCCTCCCCACCTCACCCCTCGGCCACACACCGCTGGGAATGTGACACCATGTTCTCCAAAGGGATGGTGGAGGTGGGGGTGACCCCTGAGGACAGACAGCATCTGCCTGTCGCAAGCAGCACAGCCCTTTGTGTGCTGCCTGTGGCCGCCTGCTGTGCCTGGTCTGTCTCCCATGTGCATAACTGGAAGATTAAACTTCAACAACAAATAAACAAACCTGTCCCTTTGCTACCTGCCAGTGAGATTTGGTCTCTCAGTTCTCTGCAAACAGCACATCGAATCACAGAATAATTATGGTTGGAAGGGACCTCCAGGGTCATCAAGTCCAACCTTTATCCCATCATATTCCTAACCATTAAACCACTAGACCATGGCCTCAAGTGCCTCATCAACCGGTTTTTTGAACACCCCCAGGGACGGCGACTCCACCACCTCCCTGGGCAGCCTGTGCCAGTGCCTGACCACCCTCTCAGCAAAGAACTTCTTCCTAACATCCAACCTAAACTTACCCTGACACAACTTGAGGCCATTCCCTCTCATCCTGTCATTGGTCATTTAGGAGAATAGACCAACACCAGCCTCACTACAACCTCCTGTTAGGTAGCTGTAGAGGGCAATGAGGTCTCCTCTCAGTCTCCTCTTCTCCAGACTGAACAGCCCCAGTTCCCCCAGCCGGTCTCCATAAGGCCATAAGGACATACCATGTCTTCATTGGAGTGGGGTGTATACACTGCCTGAAGAGCAACGAGCCACCACCAGGATCAAACCACAGGGGTTCGCTCATGCAGGAATTGTGGAATCACAGGATGGTTTGGGTGGGAAGGGACCTTTCAAGATCACCCAGTCCAACCCCCTGCCATAAGCAGGGACATCTTCAGCTGGATCAGGCTGATCAGAGCCCCGTCCAACCTGATGTGGGACGTTTCCAGGGATGGGGCATCTCCCACCTCTCTGGGCAACAGGGCCAGTGTCTCACCACCTTCACTGTAAAACATGTCTTCCTTGTATCTTGTCTGAATCTCCCCTCTTTCAGTTTAAAGCCATTACCCCTTGTCCTGTCACAACAGGCCCTGAGAAAAAGTCTGTCCCCATCTTTCTTATAAGCCCCTTTACATATTGAAAGGCCACAGCAAGGTCTTCCTGGAGCCTTCTCTTCTCCAGGCTGAACACCCCCAACTCCCTCAGCCTGTCCCCACAGCAGAGCTGCTCCAGCCCTCACATCATCTCCGTGCCCTCCTCTGGACCTGCTCCGACAGCTCCATGTCTGAGTCAAACTGGAGCCTCCAGCAACCAGCAAGGACCAGTGACAAACCCTGTCTCCAAGCACCCCTGGTAACGGGTCCGAAGGGAGTCTCCCATTGCGGGTGCCTGCCCGTGGCACAGCTCGGCAATGCCACCAGCCTTATGGCAACCCTGCTGCGACTCACAGCAACCTCAACGCAGTTAATCCCTAAGGAAAACACAAGAACTCTCCATAATGCTTTCGGGCCTGTTGCCATAACAGCCTAAATCCCCGTGAGAATCTAACTCTGTGCATTCATCTGGGCTCGCTAATGAGGCGCCTCTCTCCAGAGCCACCCCAACCCTGCCTTCCCCACACAGGGATGGCAGAGCATCTCCCAAAGCCACCCCTGAGCCACAGCAGGAAGGTGCCAGCGCCGTGGCACTGCTCGTGGCCAGGCTCAGAAAGTGGGTGAGCGTCACCGTCCCGGGGTGCGCGGGGCTGGCATCAGTGCCAGGCAGCAACAGAACTGACGGGAGCTGGAGGAGGAAAGCTCAGTGCCCTTCAGAGAGCTGGGAAATACCAGCACTGCGCTGGTTGCTATGGCACAAATCGTCAATCACAGCCAGGGTGACCCTGAGAACCTGTTTGGAAGAGGGGAAAGCCCCGGGATCCATAAGGGAGGGATGTCCTGGAAGCGGATCGGGGAGCGCTGCCCCCACCCTGCCAGACCCTGGTGCAGCCAAGGATGGCCGCCCACCCCAGCCGGGGCACCCTGGCATCCTCAGCGTCCTCCCGAACACCAGGTCACCCCTCACGTCCCGGGCGTCAGCAGCGAGGTGCATGTGCCCGCAGCCCCGCTGACACCGCTGCTCACCACGATCCCCACCATCCCCGGCTGCCGAGGGAGAGGCTCAGCGGGTGCCATGACGGCTCTGCAGACTTTCGAGTGTTTTTAACTTCTGATGCTGGAGCAGATGGCGTGGCAGCTATCTTGGAAGCCTGACAGAGATTCTCTTTTCTATCAGCCTCCCCACTGCAATGCACTTCTTTTCTTCACATCTTTGTCGAAATATTTCCTCCTCTCCTCTTGCTTTGTAGCCACTTGAGGGTTAACTACCTTCGTCTCATGAAATTTTTAGATGTGAACATGAAGCGCTTTGATCTTTTGTCACAAGTCCCCACGAATCAAAACCAGCTGTGTAATACACAAATAACTCAGAGCATTTCTTCACTGAAAAACCAACCAACCAACCCATCTAGTTCCTTGCTTTTAGTAGTGATTTTTATCATGAAGTCAACTGACTGTACAGCGTATGAGCCTGTCACTGTGGGTGTGAAATGACAGCTCAAGGAGGACTTCTAAAACAAGCCAATTGCAACCCAATTTCCACTGTTTGGCTGTTTTCTATTTCAGCTGATCTGGAATTCCACAGAAATGAGCTGGTTTCCAAGAGGCACAGCTTTTGGTGTGCACTGTGGCAGGCGAACTGGAAACAAGGAGTTGCTCTCCCCTCCTCAGCAGGAGCTGTTCCTTTCGGTGCAGACAAACACGTGCCACTCTGGGATTGGGCATCACCAAGAGTCATGTGTGCTTTTTCCTGGGTTTATTGTCGGCTCGTGCTCTGATGCTGTGCTCGTGACAGCTGCTGCCATTCCTGCCCGGAACACGGCACCTCCAGGTCTGCTTTCCAGCTTCCCTGCCACAGATTAAATCCAGGGTTTCTGATCCCCTTGCTGCAGTGTGTGCAGCTGTACTGGCTGGGAATCCCCTGCCAGGATTGGGGTGTCCCTGCTCTGGGTGCTCTACTAAAAAGACGTACCCAGGACATCACACTGTGCTCATGGCCACACAAACCCTATACCCAACCCAACAAACCCCCAGACCCCCCAGACACCGAAACCCTCTTGATCCTTAACGGTCTCTACCTGCACAACGAGCGCTGCACAGTGAGGTGCAGGTTTAGACAGACATCCTCAGCCACTGACTGCTTTCACAAGCAAAAAGGAGCTCCTTATGAGCAAGTATTTCATATTTATTGAATGCTTCTCCAATTTATGATCTGTTACTGGGGAAAGATGCTATTTCACACAATAGATCCTCTTTAATATGATTTCCAGCTGGTTTTGGCTTGCTTGAACCTTGAATAACCTCTGCTTAGAAGCACTTTAACAGATGTTCTCACACATAAAACAAACACCAAGGATGCAGTCTGCAAAATAAACACGTGCTGGGGCCACCACACGCTTGTCTGCCAGGGAGCTGGACACCTCAGGAGCTGCCCCTCAGTCCACAGACACTGGTGCAGGAATCACCTCGAAGATCAGGGCACAAGATAAGTCATGCTAAAAGTGCCTGTTTCCCTCTGCTCACTACAGAGGGCTCCTGGGCACCTTCCTGGGATGGAGGTTTCTGTGTTGTTAACATGTAAGGCAGGATGAGATGAATCCTGCATGTGCTGTGGATCATTTTGACCTCCTTGAGAAGACTAACTGGTTACTCCCACTCCAGAAGGTCCGTGGGCTGGGGCTGTGGTGATCCCAAGCACCATGGCAGCCAGCGCTGCACCCTCTCTGCCATCTACATTAACTGTATTGCAACGGGTGAGCAACTCATCAGCGCCCGCGGCCGCTTCCCACCCTGCATCGCATCACCTGCTCAGCCCAGACTCTGGTCAGCTCCTCAGTTACTGGGGATTTCTGCCTGAGGTTCCACGGCAGGACAGCAGCTTTACTGACACGGTGTGCAAGGACACACCAGGGCACTCCCTTGAACACCCACTCGCTGGGTTTTTTTTAAGATTATCACTCCTCGTTTGTTTTTCAGATTAATCATACACACACTTGATTACCTCCAGCAATCTCCAGCTCCCAGATCAGTCTCATGGGACTGCAGGTACCAGCTGCTCCCATACAAACATGAATGTGAGGTGCATGCGCAGCAGTCCTGTGGCTCTGTACATTAAAACTACATTTTAAATTCTAGCTCTTGCGTTTTTCAACTATTTTTCACATCCTTGCTGGGATTGTGCTGCTCTCAGCTGTAGCTCGAAGCAGAATTTACTTTCTAGTCACTTTTTTTGTGTGCTACACACACAATCTGTGTTGGCATCACCATTACCACCAAACGATGCCCTGGGGTTACTCCAAAGTTACTTCCCACTTGCACACAGCCCCCTACCTCCCTCTCTGCCCCCTTTCCTCCTGCCCCTCAGCTCCTCAAGGTGATAACACACTCCCCAGCTCTGCCCTGCACAGCCCTCACGCCTCGCTAACACCATGGCTTGGCGTTACTGCCCAGATGCAACCCACCGACACACAAAATGAGTCCACCACGGTGTCATCATGTCACCAGCCCAGTACACTCTGCCTCCACCTCCCATCTCCCTCCCCCAGCACACTTTGGGGTTCACAGACTCACAGAACAGACCCCTAAGCTCCCCCAGTCCAGGCGTTCCCCCAGCACTGCCCAGTCCCCACTGCCCCATGTCCCTCAGCACCACATCTCCACGGCTTTGCAATCCCTTCCAGGGATGGGGACTTGGGGACTCCCCCACTGCCCTGGGGAGTTGCACTGCAGACCTTCTGGGAGAGGGTCTAAAGACCCTGACATAGCCACAGATGAGTGACTGTTCCAGGCTCTGTCCTGGTTTTCCTCACAAAAAATTCACTTGTGACCTGCTCCATCACCCTGGTCTGTCAGAGCTCATGGTCCTACACTTGACCATTAGCGTGCTCAACAAATAGTCTGGCCACTACAGGGGCACACAGAACATCACCCACCAAACCACCACCAGGAGAAACGCCCCCATCCCCGGCACTGCCATACAGAGGTCGAGAGAGCGCAGGACCTGGGGGATCTCCAGTCCCACCTCCTGCTCCAGGCAGGACCGGTGTCAGCGCTGGAACAGGTCTCTCAGGACACACACAACCTTCCCAACAGGAATCACACTGGCCATCCCCTCTCCAGAGAGCTTTGGTTACAATGCAGCCGAGAGGGCTGAGCCTTCCCTGCTGGTTCCTGTGCAGGCGCGGACACCCCACCGGGACACCCTGTCCTCGTTCGGCAGGGGTGCCCACCAGCTTGCCTTACCTACAGATTTTGTCCGTGGAATTCCTTTGCGCAGTGAAACGTGGGGCTTCTCAGCTCCCGCCAGGACCCCCGAGTGTGCTGCCATTCCCTGGCGCTCAAAGAGTGACTGGAAGAGAGAAATAAAGTTCCATTCTGGACATCAGGGAGACTCAGTGACAGGACATGACACTCAGCTCAGCCCACCTGGCCCTCTGACTGCATCTCTGCCCCCGTCCCTGCCACCCCTGCCCCAGCCAAGGAGGGGAGGCTTCCCTGGGCACAAGGACAGACCCCATCCTCACCTCTGCCTGCCACAGCCCATCTTCCCTGCTGCCCCGTCTGGCATGTCCCCAAAACCTCTGCTACTGCCCTGTGAAGGGTTAACCCCCCTCAGCCCCCCCTGCCTGCTCTCCCCCTGGCTCTCTGGCGCTCTGTGCCCAGGGAGGGGGGCTCAGTGATGCCGACTCCAGCAGCAGACTTCCTCCCGTGGGAAGGCTTTGCCCAGGCCACTCTCCGCTCAGAAGCAGCCTGTCCCATTTTCCCTCCTGCTCCAGAAGCTGCCTCCCACCGCCTGCAGCACTTTCACAATCCAGACAGCCTGGAGCTGGCAGCCCCATTCCTCCTCCATCCATGCTTCCCCTCAGAGGCGGCGTTTTTCTCTGATTCCTCCTAATTTCCAGCTTCACATCCAGAAAACCGCAGCCAGGCTGAGAGCCCCAGCTCAGCTTTCCACACCCCTCCAGCCCCGCTCTCACATCCCCGCTGTGGCAACCCTGTCCTGGCCACCCAGTGCCACACAGCCCCGCTCAGCTCCTCTGTCACCAGACCCCTGCTCTGTGTCTCCCTCTCCCCCCAGACTCTCTCCCTCCGCTCCCCATGGGAAACCCACTCCCCAGGGCGAGTCCCGGGGCCGGTGGTCAGTGCCACCACGGCACGAGTGCCCTTCCCGCTCCCACCGCGCCCTCCTCTCTCACACTGATTTCTGCTGGCGTGATGCGCCGGCTTGTTGGTCGCTGCTTCACAGTGGCTGCCCTCGAATCTGCTTCGACGATGTCTGCTCTCAGCGCAGGCTCGGCTGCTGCCAAAATCTCATCCAGTTTCTCTGAAAACCCAAAGGTAAAAGCGCAGGGGTCAGCATGGGCCGCTGCACCGGGGCAGCTCCCCTGGGCCAGGCTGCGCGGGGAGCCAAGGTCCCCGCAGGGAGGGCAGCTTGTGTCCCCCTGAGCCAGGGACAGGGAAGCGGCCGCTCAGTTGCCTCCTCCCCAGACAGCGGCTAACAAAGATTTCAGGTGTTCCTGGAGCCACCCACCCACCCCAGCGCAGGACCAGGCACTGGCCTGGCTCAGTCGGGGGACTCACAGCTGGCAGCCCGGTGTGGTGGCACCGTGCTGTGCCACTCTCCCAACCTGGCTGTACCCGGTGCCTCCACACTGCCTGGGCACCCCTGACCAGCCTGCCTGACCTCTGGGGTCCAACCTGCCAGCACCTGAGGGTGCCATGCTTTGAGGAACCCTCAATCCTTATGTTTAAAGAGCAAACTTAAGTCCAGATTCATTTTTGACATTCAGAATGAGGCCAAATCCTGCTAACTGTGCAAAGTGGGGGTGTGGGCAGCGGCTGTGTGATGGCAGGTAAGGGGAACCCAGGTGCTGCAGGGACCACAAGTGACGCAGAAGCCCACGGGACTCAGTCTGGCTCCAGCACGACCAGTGTCACTCCAGCGTCTGCTTGAGAGGTTTGCAAACTTCTGGGCTCCTTCCCGCCTGGCTCTTGAACTTGGGACTGGAAAATGTCCCCGCTGTGGCACGGGAGCTGCGGCTCCTCACAGCCTGAGCGACCTGGAGAGCTGGGACCACCAGGCCTGTGTTCCTGCAGCACCCCGCCGGGGCGGACAGGACGCAGGGGCCGGACCCGGGACACGCCGTGCCCATGGCAGCTGTCCGCATGGCAGCTCGTGAGCCGGTGTTCCCGAGTCACAGACACTGACAGCCCCAGACACTCCAGAAGCCCAGCCTCTGGAGGAGCGAGCCCTGCGCCAACACAGACTCCAAGTCTTTGCCAAGGTGGACTCTGTCCACCAGGACCCTGGGACTAAGGACCTGCACCTGCTCCAAGGACACCGCTCAGGCCAGCTCCTGCACTTCCTCAGCACAAGACCTCCAGGATCAGACCATCCTTGTCTCTGGGGCACTCCATGGCTCCTCTTCCTCACCGTGTGTCTCTCACGCTGCACCCGCCGCAAGAGGCATGGGGCAGTTCGGCCTGCTCGGAGGGGCGCTGGCTCGGCCACTGCGGCACCCCAGGGCTGCGAGAGCGGATCAGCCATGCTCAGCCCCCTCCACCTGCCTCTGCTTCCAGCTTGAGGTGCTGGGGTCTGACCCCCGAGCCCTGAATTAAGGCTGACATATGGGTGGTCCCCACAGTCCATCAAAAGGAGGGGATGAGTTTGCCTTTTGCCTTTCCTCCAAGGTGCAGCCAGCCTTGCAGGGAAAGCCCTTGGGTACAGAGCGCCAGGTGCCACACACTGGGTACACGAGTGCCAGGTGTCCTGTTTGGGGATAAAAGCTGGGCCCACTTGCAGGAAGGGTGGGGTGTCTGTCTGTGAGGTGGATGCACTTCACAGAGGTTCCTGTTGGGGAAGGACCTCCTGCCTCTCCCTGCAACCGGGCCCCAGTCAGGTTTGGCATTTGCAAACGTGGGCTTGGTGGGGGAACAATACGGGGCTACTTCTGTTGTATATGGTCAGCTTATTGACTCGGTTGTCTCCATCTCTTCTATGGGAGACTTTGTTTCTTTGTTTATTCCACCTATTACTGGTCGTGCTGTGTCATCACTGGGGCTGGTGTCTGTTATGTGCGATCTGTTTGACTTGTTTGTACCCCCAGCAATCACCCATGTACTGACTTTTTTGTATACAATAGAAACTAATTACTGGTTTGTTCTACTGCTGGCTGCATCCTTTGTGCTAGGCCTGGTAATTGGCAAAACACAGCTTTATCCCACCTCCCGTCTCTCAGTGCCATTAGGGAGCAGGGAAACACATCACCACTAACTGCACTCTGTGTCTGCCATGCCTCAGCAGGAGATGGAAGAGTGTCCTGGAGTGGGTCCTGCCTGCCCGAGGCTGCTGGGGAGGGCAATGAGGCAGAGCTGGAGCCGCCCTGGGAAGAGAGAGCTCGCAGGAATGGGGGCACCCATGGGCTCTGGCTGTCCAAAGCATCAAGACCTCTCCACCATGTACTCAGACAGCTGTCTTCAGCAGCAGGACGCCCCTGGTGACCTTTGGTGGATCATTTTGACTCCGGGGACCTCTGCATCGCTTCCACCTCTGGGCACAGACAGCTGCTCAGCACAGAGGAGGTCTGGAAAGGTCCCTCAGAGACCTCCCGCTCGCAGGCCCTGCTCAGCCTCTTCCCTACGTTATCACCATTACGGGGGGAGTTGGTCCCCCACATTTCCTGTGCCTCGGGAAAGAGTTCTCTAGCTTCACGTCACCAGGACAGAGAGTTTTACTTCTGAAGGGCCAAGAATGGGTCAGGTCTGCAGGCTCCCTTCCCCTACTGGAGAAATGCAGAGCCATGCACTGGCACGGGATAAACCTTCCTGCTCCGCTCGGGATTGTCCGTCACCGGCTCCCAGCCCTGGCAAGCACCTCCTGTCTCTGTGGCATCCCTCACGCGACGCCCCCGCGGACACCGCGCAGCGCCACTGCCGCGTACAGAGCCCTCTGCGACCTGCTTGGGCAGCGCAGCCTGCACCCAGAGCTGGACATGTCACAGCCAAACCAGCTCTGCCCCAGCCAACTGGTGGTCCCTGGGAGTGCCACCGGAGCCTGCCAGCAGCGCAGGGCACCGCCGGGAGCAGCGGCAGAGCCGGCACGGGGGCAGAGCAGAGGCAGCCCCTGAGCTGCTGGGCCCGGCAGAGAGCGTGGCCACCGCCTCATCCGACTGAGCTCCCCCGGGGCTGAGGAGACCATGCTTTAGGACCCCCCATGTGGGGGACATTCCTGTGGCAGGCATTTTCACCATGGAGCAAACACAAAGCAGGTACAACACCTGGGGAAGGCAGTCCTGGAGGTTCAGGGGGCCGCTCCTGCCTGTGCCAACAGGAGCCCACCACGGCCACGCCGCTCCCAGCCTTCCTGCTGCCCGGCAGAGCCGTACGCGGCAGCTCCAGCTTCCTTTGGGCTGAACCTTCCCGTGACAACCAGGGGACAGTGGCCCGGGCCAGTCCCCCGGGATGCACCGTGCGTGCTCTGCGGGGTGACTGGGAGGCTGACAGGGAAGGGAGGAGCCCCAGGACGTGTGGTTTCACTCACCCCCTTTTCTTCTCCGCATGGAGGCTTGGAATCAAGAAACAAAAGACAACATGAATGGCATGCACAGTTCCTGCTGTCATTCCCAGCTCCAGCCTTGCTGCCTGCCTGCCGCAGGCTCTCCTGCCTCCCAGCATGCCGGCAGGATCGGGCCCTGATGGTGGCCTCGCCGAGAGCTCCTAGGAGGAAGGCTCGGGCAGGGCAGGGGGTGCAGCACCTCCTGCCTCCCCCTTGGCACCTCTGCCCCTCCGTGGGAAGGACAGCACCCACCCTGGCCCCGTGTGCGGGCAGGGACTGACACAGCCTGGGTCCCACTGCCGGCACCAGCCCTTCAGAGCCCTCCTCCTCTTCCCTCACACCAGAGGGAAGGCGCCATGTCGGGAGGCAGCAAGACCAGGGGGAGGTCTGGATGCCATTTAATGCCCGAGACTCTTTGAAAAGCTTTTAGTGCCCCCCTGCCCCCTGCGGGGACGCAGCAGGCTGCCTTCCTCCCAGAGCTGGTTCCCTCAGCATCCGCAAGCGCCAGGGCTGCGGGACAGGAGCGCTTCGTTAGCAGCTTGCTGGGGATCTGCTTTTCCAAGGGGACTGGCACAGCACAGGATCACGGAATGCTCTGGGTTGGAAGGGACCTTAAAGCTCATCTTGTTCCAACCCCGCTGAGGTACGGCTACGGGCACAGGGGATGTTCTGCAAGCTGCAGGACAGGGATGGGCCTCAAGGAAAAAGGGGCAGCGACCCTCTGACAAAGCTGCAGGTAGAAATGTCCCTTTCACAGCCACCACTGTCCCCTCAGAAAGGAGACTGGGCTCTGAGCTTGCACACCACTGTGACGTGGGGATGTGACCTGCAGGAACTCTCCCTTCGCAGGCAAAGCTGGAGGACCAACCCCCAGGAGAGAATGTGCGGGAGGAGGAGCGATCCCCCATTCCCCTGTGCCCATGGCACAGCCCCAACGCCCAGGACACACAGCAGGGACTGACCACCACAGCTCCCTGGAGAACGTGTGGGCCGAGACCCATCACCGCCTCCAAACCCCTCCCCAGGAGACAGGGGCAGCTGCCGCTCTCAGTCCTGCCCCAGGTAGGAGAGCAGCAGTGTCTAGATGCAAAATCCTCTGGGAGACCTGTAGGACTCATCTTTAATATATTCCATCAGAGCTATTTCTCTGCTCTTCGTGACTTCCCTCTCCACGAGCACGCTCCCCTCCCACTCGATCCACACAGCTCTGATTGCCAAAACACACGCCGGGGGGCCCTGCCCGCACGCCGCTGCGGGCTCCCATGGTGCAGGCTGTCCCACGGCCGTGTCCCGCACCCCGCCTGGTCACCCCAAGGCCCAGTGCCACGGTTGGGGTGCCTATCCCCTCACAAACACGCCCGGACAACGTGTGCTGGGCTTCGACTCAGCCAAGATGTGAAACAAAAACGGGTGCATGCAGGCACCCATCACCCCGGCCACAACCACTGCCAGGAGCAGCAACCCAGAGCACACACAGGCACTGGGGTCTGTGCTGTATCTGTGCAAAGGGAAGAGCAAAAACGGGAAGCACTGGGTTATTCTGAACCCTCTCTGCATGGCTGCCAGCAAGCACAGAGCCTTCAGGGTCGGTAACGGAGGTCTGTAGCTGGGGGAACAGACGGGGTGAGAATCGAGGCAGCGGGCTCAGCAGCGGCCATCGACAAACCCCTAAATGCTGAGATTTGTCCCTTCAAACCCGGCTGGAGCGTGAGCCCGGCCCATCCAGCTCCATCTCCCCCGGGAGAGCCCGCAGGGCTGTAACGCCTGGACGCGGACACGGGACAGGGAGCAGGGCAGGGTGAGGAACACCAGGGACCTTCAACACCGGAAAAGCGAGGGGGTGGCGGGCTCTCTGCCCAGGCCCCTGTCTCTCGGGGGGCCACGCGCAGCCTCCGTGCCAGGGCCACATCTGGACACACCGCCGCATCTCCCGCAGCAAAAAGAGGAACACAAACAAAAACCCAGCTGAAGCGTGAGCCAGGGCAGCAGCAGCTGCCTCAGTGGGAGCTCACAGCTCATCCCCACTCCCGCCCCGTGCCAGCCCTCGGCAGAGCCAAGCTGTGTGCACCAGAGCTGCACCGCGGAGCGTGGCAGCCTCGAAGGCTCCCCCAGAAGGAGGGGGTCCCTCCACACCCCATGTGGCCACCGCTCTGCTCGCCACCGCCAGCGGTGTGGGCTCGAGGCGTGGGCTGAGGGGCTCCGGCAGAGGGCACCGGCTGGGGGTGGAGAGGCTCCACCAGAACACAGGAACACGTAGCTGTAAGCTGGGACAGCAAAGCATCTGGAAACGTGGGCAGGCTCTGTAGTGACAGCAGAACGTGTGAGCGCGTGTGCATGCGTGTGTAAGGGGGGGGCAGCCCGTGGGGACGCCAGCTAATCCGGCACCATGTGCCACCATCTGCCTGGGGGGAGAGGAAGACGCACCGCGGGGCCGGTGGGAGCAGGGCGCGGCGGCACCCAGCATCCTCCCCCAGGCCACCTCTTGGGGGGCTCCTGCGGCGGCAGCGGCCTCTCAGCCCCCCCCTCCAGAATCTTCCGCGCCGGAGGTGCGCGTGTCGCCTCCCGCTCGTGCTCATGCACCCTCCGGAGAACGGGCGCCGGGCGAGCGCGCTGCCCGCTGCGGCCACGGCCCCGCATGCTGCCCGTGCACCCCCGCATGCACCGCGGCCCCGCCGCCGCCGCTCACCCAGCTCCTCCAGCTCGGCCGTCATGGACTTGGATCGCAGCGTCAGGGTGGTGCTGGGCGCTCTCTTGGGAGGCGGCGGAGCTGAAAGGAAGAGAGACGGCATTTTGCATTTCTTGTCCAGGAACTTACGAGGAGTGGCCAGATGCAGGTGCCACTTCTTCTCCACAGCCTGGATCTCCTCGTACTCGCGGGATGAGGAGTCGCACTGCTGCAGGATCTTATTGAGGCTGCGTGTGGAAGCAAACTTCTTCATGGTCTCGGTAGCGCAGTCCCGGGGCAGGGGGCAGGCCAGGCTGCCACAGCCCTCAGCGGAGGAGAGTCCAAGTCATGTCCCCGGGCTGCGCCTGCCCCCCTGCCGCTACCGGAGCTGCTACGGCTATGAAAGCCTCTCGCGAATTAAATCTGTCTCAGGCAGCTGGCTGCCTGCCTGTGGGACTCAGCAAACAGCTTTGATGGCTGCTTCCCCTCCGCACACGCCATGGGTGGAGGGTAGGAGGGAGAAACAAGTCCAGCAGGCCTGATCTCAGTCTCTCATTCCCGCCTCGGCGCGGCGCATCCCCCAGCGCAACACAGCCCACCCACCCTCCTCTGCCGCCCGGCCGGCTCCAGGACGGGGCGAAGCTCCGGGCCCTAGCGACGCGCTGGGGGCGGCCGGCTCTGCACCGGGCAGCCGCGGCACATGGCCGGCACGGGGCGGCGCGGGGCTGCGCCGGGGCGCGGGGCGGCCCTGGGGGGCTGCCTAGGTGGGACGGCCCGTGGGGCTGCCCTGCAGGCGCCGCATGCCATGAGCCCACCGGAGCGGGGATGAGTTGAAGGCTCTTCCTCTTCACTTGAGCTGCCTCCTCCTCCTCCTCGCGCTCGCTCGCTGACAAAGCTGGATTCAACGCTCAGGCATTGCCATGGCAACCGGAGCTTCAGGCTTTGCGGGCGCTGCCTGCAGCAGAGACCCCAACAGGGGCGGATTCAGCCAGAAAATGCCAGTCCCACACAGGCCTCCATCACGCCCAGGAATCGCCAGCCCCAGCCGGGGGCGACACAGGGGTCTGGCCCCCCGAGCCGCGCTGCAGCCAGGGACCCGCAGAAGGGATGCGGCTCCAGTCCCCACACCCCGTGCTGGAACAGCGTCCGCTCAGCTCCGTGGGCTCAGGGCATGGGCAGGACAGGCAGCGAGGGGCAGCGAGGGGCTGGGAGCACCAGGAGAAGCGGCGAGAGGAGCCGGCGGTGGCCCCAGCACCCGTTCCCCAGCCCCAGCCGTTCCCACCACTCGTGCTTTTGTGCCATGACAGTGTAATTACAGCTCTTCGTGTCAGCGCAGAGCTGCCTCCCTCCCCCATGCCCTGCGTGCTGCGCTGGGGGGGCTCCGCTCCCGTCCCCCCACACCGGGCTCCCAGCCGCGCTCCCCCAGAAAACCCTCCTGCCCCACAGCCTGCCCCCCGACACGGCCCGGCGTGGGGACGGATGGGGACAGCCTGCCCGGTGCTGCTGGCTGCTTCCAGATGTGCCCCTGCCCTGTGTTGCCAGATGTGCTCATGCCTTCTGCAGCTGGTTGCCTGTGGATGAGGTCCTATCATCCACCACCAGCTGCAGCCAGATGTGCCCCTGCCTGCCACCACCAGCCCCTGTCCTCCACCTCTGGCAGCCCCTGGATGAGGTCCACCTTCCACAGCCAGCTGCTGCCAGATATGCCTCCAGCATCCCTAGCTGTCTGTCCTTGGATGTGCCCCTGCCCTCCACAGCTGTATGCCATGACGTGTGTCCCCTGCACACAGCTGGCTGCCTCCCGCCCAGCTGCTCTCCAGATGCGCCCTACCCTGAGGGCTGCCGTGCCCCACTGCCACGACCACCCCACCCCACCACCAAACTCCTCCTCAGCCCCACCTCTGCCCGAGGATCTTGGCTCTGCCCCCAGGGTCTGTGGATGATGGGGTGAAGGCCTGGAGCCTTCTGGAGGCCACATGGCCACCTGCCCTCCCCTTGCACGGGCAAGTGCCACTCGTGGCCAGTAGCCCCAGGACTCTCTCCCCCTGAGAGAGGAGAGGCTCACTCCCAGGAGGTCTGGCCAGCAGTGCCCGGCTGTGCCCGGCTTTCCCTTCCACCCAACCACCGTCCCCATCCCCCCTGTGCCGCTGCCACGCGCTGGTGCATCCCAGTGTGGCAGCACTGTGTGTGCTGTTTCTGTGCCTGGGCGGGCAGATCATCCCTCCGTCCTCAGCAGCTGCAGCCCAGCAGCCCCACGGGCCTCTGACACCGAGGTGACACCATCCCCTGTTCAGAGAACCACGAGACTCCAAACCTACCCTTCTTCCGAACAACTTCTTCTGACTCTGGTTTGCGGCTGACGGAAACAACCTTCATCACCAGGTGGTTCCCCCCTTGCCGGATCAAGGAGACCACCTGCTTGTGCCCCACCTTCACCACGTTGACACCATTCACCTAGGAGACAGAGAGAGCAGCGTGAAGGCTGGCCATCATGAGGAGAGTGGGCAAGACCCAGGGGTGTCACACCACAAACCCAGGGGATTTTACAACTCTGCATCTGTTTTTACAGCCTAGCGCATTTTGGTATCCCAGTAGTCCCTGTGGGATGTCACCTACTGGTGTCCACAACCTTTTGGAGAAGGAAGAACCTGCAATAGGCTAGTACAAGCCAGTGAACACCAGGAGGCATGAGCTGGAGCTCCCCCTCCCCACTGGGCTGCCAGGGCAGGTCACTGAACACCAGGCATCTCTTTGTTCTGCCAGAAGACTCCTGGATCTGCAAGTCTCCAGCTGTGCTCATCAATATCTGTCAGGCAGGGGTCAGGGGGCCGGGCCAGACTCTTCAGTGGTGCCCAGTGACAGGACAAGGGGCACTGGGCACACACTGGGACAGGGGAAGCTCCACCTGCACACGAGGAGGAACTCCTTCCCTCTGAGGGTGCAGAGCCCTGGACCAGGCTGCCCCGAGCGGTGGTGGAGTCTCCTTCTCTGGAGACATTCCAACCCGCCTGGACCCGTCCTGTGCCACTGCTCTGGGTGACCCTGCGCTGGCAGGGGGTGCCACTGGGTGATCCCCAGAGGTCCCTTCCCACCCCACCAGCCTGGGGTGCTGTGAACACAAGGGTCTCCACGGGGCATTAACAGAGGGACCCTCACTTTGGGTAACAGAGGTTTAGGTGTAATGGGGGTGAGGGTACCACAGTCCAGATACTTCACCCCTGAAAAAAACTGGTTTCAACTTCTGCAGCTTCATTACTCACTTTGTAAAGAACCAGAGGTGTTTGCACGCTTTGGTGCTCACTTCTGAAACGTGCTGCATACCCCAGGACTGCCACTGCCCCCCACAAGGCAACGGCTGCCCCAGTACAGGACCAGTGATGGTCCATGGGCCACGAACACAGAAGCACTTACATTAATATTTATGTTAATATTGGTGTTCCCAGAAGCAGAGCTCTCATAGAACGGGAAGGACAGCATTTAGGTCATCTCTGCAACATTAATTTCTTCACCCCAAGTTCCAGACCAGAAACATCACAGCTGAGCTGCTGCACACCACTGGCTCCAGGTCCCTGAGACCCCAGGAGATGGAGAACCTCACCCTTCCTCTGCAGGTTCATGCCAAATGTTCAGTAATTCCCAACACTTAAAATGTCTCACTCCTGTATTACTACCAAGAAATCAGCTTTCAGACAGAGGCTCCTGTGCTCCCCTTCCCACCTCCCTCACCCTCCCAGCAGAACTGTCCTGGACACTGGAGACTCCAGCATCTCCGGAACGTTTGGGTTCTGTCTGCTCCAACTCCACCTGGAGGTGTTTCCTCTTAAGAGTCTGGAGTGGTTTTATCCATACTAACTCAGGGTGGCCTGAACTGGTGTTTAATTGATTACAAGTATGTAGGTTATAATGGCTGGAATACACGAGCTGTAGTGCTGTTTTCTATGAAAAACTGTAAAAAATATGAAAATGAAAAAGAAGGTTTGAACTAAATTCTGGAATGGAACACCAACATTTTCCAAGATGAAAACCTTTAGAAATAATTGTTTTACTTCAAATATTCAGTTCTTCAGTTGATTCAATTTTGATTATAATTGATTCAAGTTATTCAATTTGCATGAGAGCAGTGGTTTTCCTCAGAAAATGTGGATTTGATGAAACTGCCAGCCTGCTCCAGTGAAATCACCTCGGACTCTCTTCTCTTGGATGAAGGGGATGGAAGGGACTGGGCACGGTCATCTGGTGCTTTCCCCTGCTCCTCACCCCCCCAGCAGCGTTTCCCTGCAAGCCCTTCAGCTGTCCCAAGCAGGGTGGCAGAGCAGAGCCGGGGCTGGGTGGCGTGTCCCCAGCATGTCCCCAGCACCACAGCCCGCCAGGCCCCTGCAACTCTATCACTCACACAGGGTTCATTCCTCAGAGGTGAACGAAACCACCGAGCAGAGCCCTGCAGAGCCCCACTGCAAACCCCAGCAAACCTATCGCACCTGAACAGCTACGTTTGTCAAACAAGTCTGACACCTCAAAGAACAGAACGACATTTGCTCTATGAGGTTTTCTGCCAGTAATTAACTTCTACTCTTTATCAACTGCCTACAGTAGCTCATGGATTATTTTTTGCCAACAACTGATATTGGTCTCACAGAATCACAGAATGTCAGGGATTGGAAGGGACCTCAAAAGATCATCCAGTCCAATCCCCCTGCCAGAGCAGGAACACCTAGGTCAGGTCACACAGGAACACATCCAGGTGGGTTTGAATGTCTCCAGAGAAGGAGACTCCACACCCTCTCTGGGCAGCCTGTGCCAGTGCTCTGTCACCCTCACTGGGAAGAAGTTCTTCCTCACATTTATGTGGAACCTCCTATGTTCCAGCTTGCACCCATTGCCCCTTGTCCTGTCATTGGATGTCACTGAGAAGAGCCTGGCTCCATCCTCATGACACTCACCCTTTACATATTTATAGACATTAATGAGGTCACCCCTCAGTCTCCTCTTCTCCAAGCTAAAGAGACCCAGCTCCCTCAGCCTTTCCTCAGAAGGGAGATGTTCCACTCCCTTCATCATCTCTGTGGCTCTGCGCTGGACTCTCTCAGCAGTTCCCTGTCCTTCTTGAACTGGGGGGCCCAGAACTGGACACAACACTCCAGATGCGGCCTCACCAGGGCAGAGTAGAGGGGGAGGAGAACCTCTCTCGACCTACTGACCACCCCCCTTCTAACACACCCCAGGAGCCATTGGCCTTCTTGGCCACAAGGGCACATTGCTGCCTCATGGTCACCCTGCTGTCCACCAGGACCCCCAGGTCCCTTTCCCCTGTGCTGCTCTCCAGCAGGTCAGTCCCCAACTGACACTGGCACATGGGGTTGTTCTTCCCCAGGACTCTACACTTGCCCTTTTTATATGTCATTAAATTTCTCCCCGCCCAACTCTCCAGCCTGTCCAGGTCTCTCTGATGCCAGCACAGCCTTCTGGTCTGTCAGCCACTCCTCCCAGTTTGGTGTCATCAGCAAACTTGCTGACAGAGCACTCTGTTCCCTCATCCAAATCACAGCTTTATAACGAGCTGGGTCGTCCCTTTGCCCCTTCCCAACACCAGCGCCATGCCAGTCTCCTGGCACTGCCGTGGCACCGTACGATGCCGAAGTGCAGACACCGCAGTCACCACCTGGCAGATGCTTACGGCCCCGGTTACTGAGGGCTCGGGATGCAGCCACCGCCCAGCAGGAGCTGCCCCCAGCCCGTCAGTGTTCTGGCAGGCTGCCGGTGTTGGTGCTGACCATCAAGTGACAGATGGAAAATGCTGATTTACAATTGTTTGTAACCTGGCGAGACCAGGGATGAGGAAAGGAGACCTACGTGCTCACATGGCTTTTTGCCCAGTGGGTTTCCGACGTGCCCACTGATGGATGGCTCCTACCAAACTCACCCTGTACTGCACAACTCCATCCACTGCTGGGCGGTCCTTGGCAGCCTGGAGCATGGAAAGCAGCCGTGGTGAGAGCAACACTGGCGGTAAAAAGCACCCTAAGGGCCAGCCAGGAGAGACAAGGGAACACGACGCTGGCCAGTAAGCGCACAGTCTCAGTGCCACGCTTGCCTGGCACCACTGAGTTGACCCTGTGACTCCCAGGACATCAACTCAAAACTACAACCACAGAATCACAGAATCACAGAACAGCCTTGGTTGGCAAAGCCCTCTAAGCTCCCCCAGTCCAACCATTAACCCAGCACTGCCCAATCCCCACTGCCCCATGTCCCTCAGCACCTCAGCTACGTGTTTTTTAAATCCCTCCAGGGATGGGGACTGCCCCCTGCCCCGGGCAGCCTGGGCCGGTGCTGGGGAACCCTTTGGGGGAAGGAATTGTTCCTCACATCCAGTCTAAACCTCTCCTGGGGCAACTTGAGGCCATTTCCTCTCATCTTATTGCTTGTTCCTTGGGAGAAGTGACAGACCCCCCCTCGCTACACACTCCTTTCTGAACAAACCGGCCAGAAATGTGCCGAGCTGGGTTAGGTTACAAAGCCTGGTCATTGGAGTGGGAATGTGAATAATTTGGGAAAAATCCAGAGGGAACAACACAGTGAAGGTCCGTCAGCGACAGCCTTGGAGTATCAGCCCCATGCTGCCAGGCCTTTTCTGTGCAAGATGGAGTAAAACAGAGTAGGTGCTCAAAACTCAGGACCTGCAGCTCCTCCGGACCAGCAGGAATGGCAGCTTGCTGAAAGCAGGTCAGCAAAGCCATCAGGAGGCTGAAACAACAGAGGAGGTCAAGAACGAATGTCACACAGTGAAGCTGACCACAGGGGAGATGGTCAGAATTCCTGGGAAAAAAAGAATTTCTGAAAAATACGCAATCCTGATTGCCCCTTGGGTCCTGGTGATACCCAAGATGAACTACAGAGCTCTGCAGCTGCAAACAACTGTGGCTAAGCACTCATCCGAGCAACCTTCCTTTAGCAGTTGCTCTTGGAACATTCAAAGCATGAAGAGAACACGTCTGATAAGCAGCTCAGCTCACTGAGAAGATGGCATGGAGATTTTCCATTCTTTTCAGCTTCAAAGCTGTGCTGAGTCAACCTGATGTGATAAACCACATGTACTGAGATCCCAGCACCAGGGCTGGGTTTGTAACCCCAGGAGGGGAGCTCTCCTCTGCGGGGAGGGAGAGTGAGCCACCACCGACCCCGGTGCCAGGGCTGCGGTTCCACGCTGCTGCTGATCCGCCAACCCAGGAGCGGATCTCAGCCGAGCCATCCCCACCTCCAGCAGCCTCAGAACATCAGAGCTGCGCTCTCAGGAGCACAACACCTTCTCCCACAGCAGGAAAAAAGCACTTGGACCAAAGAAAGCAAACAGTTCCACCCCTGCATGCAGCCCTGTGCCCGGAGGATCCCCGTCACACACACAGCCTGCGGCTGTCCGACGATGTCGGGGTGACACAGGGAACTGCCTGGGACACACACACACAGATCAGGTTTTGGTCCCAGCCTGTGACGTGCAGAGATGAACCTTCACAATGATTGTTGGCCGTGAGTCCTGCCACTGAGTCAAACTCTCCAAAGGACTGCTGCCCCAGGGGTGTGGGAAGGGGAAAGAGCAGAGAGGCAGCGGTGGAAATGTGACTGGTTTTGATCCAGCGATAAAGAAAAGCTTCCAGTTTCTTGGACAGAGCTGCCTGATGAGGACACCCTGCTCTTGGAGATGTGCTTTTGTCCTGGAAGAAGACAACAGATGAAGAACCAAACCATGCAGAAAGTGGCTCCGCATCATAAAAGAACACATGCATAATTGCGGAGACACCACATCAAACCCGGGCACCAACAACTACTGCAGGTATCTTCTCAGTAGCCAAACGAAGCATGAGTGCGGGTGAACTGCAGGAGGGCTCCCAGACTGAGCGGGAGGGCGAACGGTGGCAGATGGGCCACCGTGCAGGTACATGCAAAGTAACGCTTCGAGCAAAGAGCCGTCCCAAGGCGGCACACGCTGCTGAACGCCGGCCTTGGAGCCCACACCGACAGCGCTCACAGCTCCTGGGCTCTGGGCACAGCAGCAGCCAAGAAAGCCAGGCAAGGCTTTGGGAAGAGATGGGAGGCGAGGTGGGCAATGCCATCTGGGGCTGTGCTGGTCCTGCATGGGCCCTCGGTGCTGTGGGCCGGGCTGGTTCAGCATCTCAAGGAGGAATCAAGGAGGTGGGACAAGAGAAGGGCAGAGAAGGGAACTCACACGGCCAAGGGGATGGAGCAGCCGCCCCACGAGGGCAGATGGAGGGGACACAAGGGGAATGGACCACCCAAACCAGCCAGGCACGTGTGCTCTCCTTAATAGCATCTCGTAGTGCCACTGCCAAGGACAGGGAACTGGGCTACTGGCCCATCGGTCTGGCCCAGTGGGACAGTCCATACGTTCAGTCTGATCCCTCCCAGCAAGCTGATACGGATATGAAGCTTTAGTAGTCTGTCACAGGAGATAACGTCCCCATTCTGATCATCTCAGCAGCTTTTCTATGCTCCTGTCCAGCCTGGACTCATCTTTCCTGAACACAGGGCAGTGGATACTACTCCAGATGAGCCCTTATGTGACTGGAGTAACAGCACTAATACCTCCTCCCCGTGACTGACCGGTGAACCCTACAGCAAAACAAAGTTCTGCACAGCCAGGCCAGGGCTCTGTGCTCCTCAGGATCAGGGTGAGATGCAGGGAGTGACAGCAGAGCTGCTGCGATGGAACCTGGACCAGTCTCAGCACCAAGGGGACCGGGGGGTGGCCTTTGCTTCAAATCAGCTGGCTACCACAGCCAAGTGGCTCATCCAGTGGTGCAACCCCATGTAATGTCAAATAACCTCAAATAAGTAAATTCAGTGTGAAACACTGAACTCCCCACATATGGAAGATCTGAAAGCAGCTGGTCAGAAAGCGCTGGGCTGCGACCTGTGATCAGCACATCTGGCAACTCTAAGGCATGAGGAAACCTCCTCGAGGAGGTGCCACTGATGTGGAGATCAATGGGACATCCACGCAGTCCCTTGCATGGTGCCCGCAGTGCTGGGACAAGCTGTGGGACAGAGAGGACAGAAAACTGTCCCCGTGCAAAGAAGGAATCCTTTGATGGTGACCAGTACCCAAACTGATGACAATGTGGTGTTTGAAGGGGGGACAGGCACTATCCTGGCAGCTTTCTCAGCACGCTGTGGTCTGTTCTGGGCACCTCGTCACCCAAATGGTGTTAACTGGTGAGAAGCAGCCCTGGGAAATGCACAGTACCATCAGAAAATGAGAAGAGTTGAGTTCTGAGGAAGGACTGAAAGAACCACACACCATGTGGCATCTGTCTGTACGTAAGAAACCAGACCTGACAGTGAATCACTTGAACCACACAGGTTCCCAGGAATAAGAAGTTACTTAGAGGAACTGAAGCTCCAAAGCCTGAAATAAGTTTGTTCTTCTCCAGAGCTCCGTTATGGACATCCTCCAGGAGACCACTGGGATATGGACTGACCATGAGGCAAAGCTCAGCAGCTTTGGGGGTAAACCTTCACCAAGAGAACAAACCCCTACGTCACGCCAGAGTGGAGCTCTCAGGGTTTCTGATTACCATCTTCACCCTTTCAGCATCTCAGGGCTCTCAACAGGAGGAAGGCTGCAGGGTTACCCAGACCCTGAGCTGCTCCTTCTGAGAACTCGAGCTCTGAACTGCCCCTTCCCACCTGTCCCAGGGGACCTCATTCTCTGGGTGCAGGATGGACTGGTGCAGAAATGCTCTGAAACGGGATTTCACTAAAATCCAAGACTGTGGTTATCCAGGGGATCTGTGCATGTGTGGAGATCTGGAAGGAGCTGTCTCCCTCCCAGCCAGGTAATGGAATTAAATACCCCTCCACCCAAGCTATGGCCTCATCAGCCCCGCTTCAATGCGCTGAGCACGATGGACTCCTTAACCCTCAGACCTCTGTTCAGCTCTGAACCATCCCAAGGCCCTTCCAGAATTCTGCTCACTGACAGCCTCGTCCCGCGGCGAGTGTCTGCAGAACGTGCAGGTAGCTCTGGAGGTCTGCGCTGTACGCACACACAGTGCCGCTGCCCATCCTGCGCAACCAACCAGTGGCACCACAGCTATCTCGGAGAGCCCGTGTCCTGTGCTGAGTGCCACTTCCAGGGTGGTTTCCCAGCCTGTAACCCACAGCCCTGCTGCAGACATGGCCCTTGCGTGGGCACGGGACCTCTCCCAGCAGTGACCTGCCTGGCAGCGACCCCCGCTCGCGGCACAGCGATCCGCACAGACACGCGTGCGGCACCGCTCCGGAACACCGACAGAAGCGCTGGGCTGCGGGGACCAAAGGATGGAGAGACCTTGGTGGTGCCAGCCCCCACCCTGACACCTTCACCCGGGTGGCTCTCCGCAGCGGGCCGCCGCACGCCTCCCCCACGCTGCTGAGCCCCGTCCATTCCACTACTTCTATTTATTGCAGGGTTATTTATACTGGAGTCACATGGGTGTGAGGGCAGGCAGACCACAGCACGCACACACGCTCCTCCCTTCAGCCAGCCCGGGGATGCTGCCCAGGCCAGCCCGCAGCTCTGCCACCACCTTCCACCCAGCCAGCCCGTGTGACACTCATTGCTTTGCTGATTGCGCTCCAAATTAATTGCTTCATTGCCTCACCCAGCACTGCTGCTGGGCTAAACGAGCCGTGGTTCCCTGCATCACCTCCTTCACGCCCTCAGGACGTGGGGAGAGCAGCAGCCCTTCCCCAGCCCTCCGGAGCTCGGGGCTGGGCCAGGGTGTGCGGTGCTGCGACGGGGGGCTCAGCCCCCCTGGCTCCTCCAGCGCCCCAGCTCTGCCTTAGTGACAAAGCCTCTTCATTTGAGTAGGTTTATTTTTAGCAAATACTATCTCACTTTCTCCTTGGTTACAGCTGGGAAACTTTCTGTTCCAAGCACATCATATGGAGAGATACATCCTCCTGGTTTGTTCCACACGCAGAACAGAACATTTCTGCCTTTTTTTTTGCACCAGAATATACAATTTTAACATTTGCATATAGAAATGGATTTCCACCAGGCTTTTTTCCTTCTAATGCTCTAAAATTTGTTATTATCTTTACATACTGGCCTTTGATATTTCCTTTGGCTCTCCTTACCAACCTCCTACACACTTCAGCTCAAATTAACCACATTTCCTTCCCTTCCCTTGCTAACCTTTCCAGTGAGAAGGGGATACATGTGTCTGTAAGTAATATTTAACTGCTCCTCCGTTATCTCACCGCAGTGGGGGATGTTTTGCCCAGCAGATTTCCCCCCCGCCCCGATTTTTTGATTGCATTTATCAGCATGTCCTCAAATAACCCTTAGATTTTGTTAATCATGTAAAATTTTTGTTCCCAAATATCACAAACTCTGCAGTTCTGGGAAACTGGTGACATTCCTAGGGTGCTGACAAGCTCTGCGTGTGACAGGGACAGCCAGAGCCCCACCACGGGATCCGCTGCTACCCCTGCCCATTCCTAGAGGTGCCACCAGTGATGGATATGACATTCACATGGGATGACATTATCCCACAGCAACATCTCACTGGAGGCAGAGGAGATGTTCAGGAATTGCTCCCTTCTGAATAAAACTCTGCCATAGCGGGTCTCCCCCTGTCCCCAAGGGAAGGTGATGGTGGGGCGTCCTCAGCACCACCCCAGGCCCTGTCCCAGAAGCTCCCACTGCCTCCCCCCCGTCTCTGGCAGTGAGAGCCCAGTTCCACTGTTACTTGCAATTTTCTTTTAACAATGCATTTGCATGACTATATAATACAGACCTAAGTAACAAAAATATCCACCCATTTCTATCTGTATTTCTATTTGCTGTCCACATCTCCTGTGCGTACACGCACACATGCTCCACGGATGTACAAAAATGAAAATGTACGTACAAGACTGTTGCCAAAATCCCTGGTTACAGGCTCCTCAGGGAAAAAAAACCAAGGATCTGAAACCTGCCAGGCTCAGAGGAGACACAAGACTAGACACCACAGACCAACAAAGCATGGCTGTCAAAATCCCAGGTCCCAACAGGTCTCAGGGAGCCCTGACCTGGGGCCCCTTCCCAGCCCCGTGGAGCCCAGCGAGGCGGGGGAGCACTGGTGGCACAGAGGGGTGACTGCGTGCATGCAGCAGCTCCCAGCTTCCACTGCCACTTGGTCGAAAGGTATCACAATAAAACCCACTGCCGAGCTCTGCACGGCCACCCAAACCTTTGCGGTTTGAAACCTTCCCTTGAGAAACACCACGCCTGTGTGCCACTGCATCTCCTCCAGCCACGCCACCTCTACCACTGGCACCCACCCTTCCAACACCTCCCAGCGAGGAGAGCACCCACAGCACTGCCAAGCTCTGTCCCAGTGCCCACCCCAGGACTCGGCACAGACCTTTTGCCTCAGGATTTGGTGCTGGGATGCAGCTCCCACTCCTCCCGCCCTGCCAGACCTGGTGGCTCTGTGTGATGGAGCCCCGGAGATGTCGTGGCTGCGCTGGATGCCGAGTTCCTCAGAAGATCCAGTCCTGAGCAGTTACCTTCCCTTCTCCAACTCCCTCACCTATGTGCACCCTCACTCAACACGTCAAGTGAAGAGGTGACAAGAGCAGAGCGCGTTCCAGCTGGGGAGGTGACAGCACTGCTGTCCCCAGCCCTGCGTCTCACCCGAAGGCTACAGCACTGGCAACGATGGCAAGTGTGGCACACACTGAACTCGAGAATGGAGACACTTCCCAAAGGCAACCTGGAGGACCCCGGAGCCCTGCTGAGATGTGCCCAGGGAGCTGCTGGCACCCCCGAAGCTCTGCTCTCTGGTCAGTCTCTGCCCTCGGGCACTGCCTTCTCACACCCCTGCTGCAGGACACGAGAGGTGCAGAGGTCTCCCAACAGATTGGGTCAGGTGGATAAAGAACAACAAAACACATTTAAAATGGAGAGAGAGCTCCACTGGAAGAGTAAAGCTCAGGAAAGATGCAGTTCAGAGGCCACCTTGGCTAAAATCCTCCCGTGGTTCTGCTAGGTGAAAGAGTGAGGAACTGTATTTAGGGCTTTTCCTCACTGCCCTGGCCCATGTCATTGTCACAGGGAAGGCTGCCATCAGACATGGGACAGAGACACTGTGTGCCAGCCAGAACTACTGTCCTGGAAGGTTTGCTGCCTGCCTCAGGGCCGGGACTGGCAGTGCTGTGGAAGGATCTGGGGACTCCTTTGCCCTTCTGGTTACTGCTCCTTGCTGCTCATCCAGGGGGGAACTGGTGACACACCCAGGAAAACCCCGAGCAGCTGAAAGGTGACTGCAGGGCTTGGGATGAAGGGTGATGGAGCCAGAGTGAGAGCATGTTCCAGCTGTGTTCTTGTCTACATTTAGCCTGTACCCAGGGCTAAACTGTGGCAGTTGTCCCACCACCCGATGTCCCCTCCCCAGCTGAGAAGGGGAATTGGGGAAAAAAGGGAGAAGCCCCATGGGCTGAAGCAGAAACAGTGAAATGAACAAATGAACAATGAAATAACAAAACTGATAGAACTGACATAAAGTGCACAAGGTTCTACTCAGCCTGGTCCTTGAGGTCAGGAGCAGGAGGCCAGGAGGGAGGAGCCCCAGGAAGAGGAACCCCACCCTCAGTGAGCTCCCTCCTTTTCTAACGAGCATGATGAAGCATTATGGGATGTCCCTATGAGCCACTGCCTTGGGTGGATCTCCCACTGACTGGGGCTGCTCAGGGCTGCCTGCACGGCTGGGCTGGGGGCTGTGCCTGGGGAACCAGGACAGTTCTCAGCAGAGAAGGGAAGCCCCACTGTGGAGCAGACAGCTCTGCGGGTCGATGCCTGGCCGTGCAGCCGCTGCTGCCAGCTGTGATGCTGCTGCCTCACTGGAGGACGAGGGACGGGCAGCAGGAAGAGAAAGACCCTCTGTAACCACCAGAGGGAAGAACACTCTGTGACCACGTTTGCTGATGTGGGGAGAAGGGTTTTAAATGAGATTTGTCAGAGAGCGGGGACCGAAGCTCAGAGCTAAGAACGGAAGGCAGGGAGGAGGCATGTCAGCGAGGGTCCACAGTGGGACACCCATTTTCTTTTGCCAGAGAACTGGGAATTTGGAGTCTTTCCTCAGGTTCACAGAGCGTGGGCAGCAAACACAAAGAACTGCAGGTCCTGATGTGGTCAGACTCGGGGACTTTGGACAGCAGGAGGAGGTGACACTGAGGCAGGACAGGCAGGGAAGGGAGGTGAGGTGGCTCCTTCATGCAGGAGCACAGATGTGCCCTCTGGGGGTCTCTGGATCCAGGCTAGGAACAGAGGGGACACTGGTCTGTTACCACTGCCCAAGAGGAGGTGGTGGGTGAGGCTGTCCATAAACAACCAGCAGGCGTCTTGCAAGCCTTCATCCTCTCCAGGATTTTGGCTGTCCAGACACCTGCTGGGATGGCATCATGGATCAGGGAACCCAGGAGGCTCCCAGACTGCTGGAGACAAATTCCTAACACAAACACTGGCTGCTAGAGGTGACCTCCTGCTTGACTTGCTGCTCCCCAGCAGGGAAAAGCTGGTGGTGAATGTGGTCACAGGGCAGCTGGGGCTGTGCTGAGCATCTGGAGAAGGCTCGGAGCAGAGCCAGGATCCTGAGGGTCAGGACAGACTGCAGCTTCCTGAGATGCAGCCCAAAGGGACGGGCATGCTGGTTCTCAAATAAAAACATTTGAGATCACAGGAACAACCCACACACCCTGTCCTCCAGGAAGACCAGGTGTTTTTGCAGAAGGCTTGCTTGGTAAGGTAGCAAGCGTCGTAATGACCGACCATGCAACGAGCGCATGCAAGGAGGCACCAAGACAGTAAGAACATTGCTCCAGCACTAGGACAGTATCAGGAAGGCCAAAGCCCAGCTGGAGCAGAGACTACCAAAAGACATGAAGCAGAACAAGGATATCTTGCAGTAGCACACTGGCACCAAAAGGAAGTTCAGGGAAAATGCGAGTCTGCTGATGAAAAATCAGCCCTGGGCAGCACAGACATGACCAAAGTGCTGAGCTTGGGTTTGTATCTGTGTTGATGGACAAAGCACGCTCCCAGAGCTCGGAGTGCAGCAGAGGAAGCAAGAGGTTAGGGACTTCTTAAATGAGCTGTTGCATCCAGGTCCCCAGGCCCAGTGGGATTCAGCAGAGGGGGCTGAGGGAGCTGCTGAAGTGATCGTGAAGCTGCTGACTGTCTCCCAGGGGATATCGTGGTGATTTGGAAGGTCCCTGCCAACTGGTGCCAAATGTGGCGCTCACCTTTGAGAAGGGGCGGAGAGTCAGCCCTTCCTCAGCCTTGTTATGGCCATGAAGCACATCTTCACCCGCAAACATTTGAAGGACAAGGTGGCAAACAGGAACAGTCAATATGGACTTCCCAACAGCAAACCGTGCTGTACCAGCATGGCTGTTCTCTGTGACAAAACAACTAGCCCTGTGGGCAAGGGGGGAGAGGTGGATGTGGCATGCCATTGACACGCGGAAAAGACTCTATAACTCTTGAGGAGTGTATCATAAACATTACATCATTGTATCAGGTCATTATAATATTCCACGCCTCTTGCTCCGCTTGGTCATGCCTGCGCAGTGCTCCCTGGTGGTCTTCTTTGGGGGTCTCAGGAGGAAGGCTCTAAGTCTTCCTCAGTTGGCTGCGCATGCTCTGTGGGCCTCTGGCTCTTCTCCAGGCTCGAATGCTCGACCTTTCCCCCTTATCAGAAGGAGCAGGAGCCTTTCTCCCCTTTCCCAATGGCCTCCTTCTAATCAGCGGCCTGTAGCACCTGTTTTGTCTAGCAAGCAAGGTCTCCAAGCGGGAGAGGCAAGATTACATACTTTACATACTTTCCAAGCAAGAGCTGCATATTTCTCTAATTAAACTATTTCTATTAACTCTTTTTGCCCCCCCCGTATCACCATGACTTCAGTAAGGCTGGACACCAAACCACACAGCATTCTCGCTAGGACACCGAGGAGCTACGGCCCAGACACAGACAGCTACAGGGGCTGAGAACCGACCAACTGCTGTGTGAAACGGTAGAGATGGGCAATGAGCAGAGTGCTCTAGAGACCAGTCCCGGGGCCCATCTTCATCAGCACCCTCATCAACAACACAGCTGACACAGAGGACACCCTCGGTAAAAGTGCCGGTGACATTAAACTAGGGGGAGTGTCTGTCATGGTGAAATGCAGAGCTTCAGAGCAGAGGGGCCTTGAGGAACTTGGGGCCCAGGCTCACAGAAATCTCATGAAGCTCAGCCATGGGAAGAAGAAAGGTGTGCAGTGGGGCAGACCAACCCAACACACTGGTCCAGGCCCAGGAGAGACTGCCCGAGCAGCAGGTCAGTTGAAGAGGGTGAAAAGGGATTTATGACGACTGCCAGACCAAGCACAAGCCTGTAGCACAGAGAATATGGCAAGCTGCACCCTGGGCTACCTGACAAGCAGCATGGCCAGCAGGCTGACGGAACTTATTGCCCTTTTAACTCAGCACTGGTGAGGCTGCACTGGGAATATTGTGTTCAGTTTTTGGTGACCGAGTTGAAGAGAGATGGGGAGAGACAGAGGGTCCGGACCCAGACCACATGACAAAGAAAAGCAAGTGGCCTACAGCTGCCTGCAGAGCACTTGCAGAGATGCCTGAGCCAAACTCTTCCTGGAAGCAGCCACTGACGTAACGAACATGGCCAGCAACCACAAATTGTGGTTTGGCAGGTTCAGGTTGGACTCAGACCTGAGCAAAAATAAATTTCCCAGTCCCGAACAGGCCACCAGAAGGACCACAGCACCACCATCCTGCAGAACGCTTCGAAGGCTTGGCTGGGCAGAGCCACAGCTGACCTAAGGCAGTCTTTCTCGGAGCAGGATCTTGGAGAACCCTTCCAACCAGCACTTCTATGACTCTTCAGAGGAAAGAAAACACAGCTGCGGGTTCAAAAGCTGCCTCAGGAGGAAGATCTGCCCAAACTTATGGATTCACTGTAAAACAGAGTAATTCATTGATGGAAAAACCCTCAAAGATCCCCAGAGAGCCCTGTCAAGGAGCCATGGGACAATATTCTCTCCGTTTTCCCATGAAAAAATATTTGGAAACTGTACTTCGAGACATGCTCCGGGATCTAACAGAAAATCCCTCCAATTTAGGATGTAAAAAAGACTCATGTATAACTGGGACACAGGTTTCCTAGATATAAGGAAGAAATTTTTCACACAGAAGGTGCTGAGACCCTGGCCCAGTTGCCCAGAGAGGTGGGAGATGCCCCATCCCTGGAAACATCCCAGGTCAGGTTGGACAGGGCTCTGAGTGACCTGATCCAGCTGAAGATGTCACTGCTCACCGCAGGGGGTTGGACTGGGTGATCTTGAAAGGTCCCTTCCCACCCAAACCATCCCGTGATTCCATGGTTTCTACAATGGATAAGGGTTTGACTATGTCTCAGGCTGAGAATATGGTCCCCCAAGCCATGAAAACATATCTGCTAGTGGTCTTTCTGTTACGACAAGGAGTATTTCTCAGAGGAAATGAAGCGTCCTCAGAGCCACCTGACATCCAGGCCACTGAGTGAGAAGCTGTACAGTTTCCAGAGACAGCTAAGGAAAAACACTGGGGAGACTGGTGATGCTGCAAGGGCACTTGGCAGCCAAGGAGAGGTGGTTGCAGTGATAGGGGAAGTCAAAAAAAAATCCATATTCCTGTCAGAGCCTGTCACATCCTGCCACCACTGACAGGATCTGTGATAAACCCCCGAGAGCACGGGGAACAAACCCAAGCACTCCAAGGAGCTGCTCCGTGTCCAGCATTTCTCACCCGTGGTGCCAGGGACCACAGTGCTGGGACTCACCCCACAGAACCTGGTGTTCACCAAATGGGCACCCAAAGCTGCCCTGGGACCCCATACGGTTAGGGGGGAGCTGGCCAGGGCACCCACCAGATCTGGCACACCCTAAGGCAGACCCCAGCGCAGGTCAGATGAACTCACTGCTCCCGGAGTTCCACCTCTCCAGTTATTTGGTCTCCAACAAGGCAGGCAGGGGCAGGCACTGCGTGACTGAAGCCTGAAGTGAGGTGAGACAAATCCCACTGCAGATCTCTGCCCAGGGCCATGCGCTGAGACCTGTGTCTGTGTTGTTGCAGGAGCCCCGTGGGCTGCAGGATCACAGCAGTGTCCATCTTACTTGGAGCACCTTTGGTGGAAGTGCAGCTTGAGGAGATGCTGAGCAAGCACTGTGGTCACTTATCCAGCTGTTTCTATACATAGAAATACTGCGGGAGAGAGGGTGAGGGTGGCAGTCTCAGTGCTGGCAGACCAAGGGCAGAGCGTGGTGCCTCTGATCCCTCTGCCCTGAGCAGGCAGAAGCCCTGGGAATCTTCTGTCCCTTCACACTCCCGTGCCACCCAGCACACCAGGCTGGCCCGCCGGGGCTGAGCTGAGCCGCGCTCAGCACAGACGGGGTCAGGCACCAGGCAGAGGGGTGGCTGTGCTGCTGACATATCTTCCTTTAGAAGACCTGATGGTACACATAACTTAGCTTGGTTCATCTCTTTGAGCGTTAGAATCTGCAGAATGGGGTGGCAGGGGCTCAGCAGATAACAGAGAGGCTGTGCAGTCACTGCTGGGCTTCCACCCGGGCTGCTTTTCCCCAGGGACGCGTGGTTTGGAGGTCTCTGAACAGCAGTGAGCAGACGTGCGGGCTGAGCCTGGAAGTGTGGCCATGGCAGGGTCAGAACGGAAACGGAGAGACAGGCAAACGAAGGGGTTAGGAAGCAAATGGAACACTAAGACCAAGAGTGAGCAGCAGCTCATGGGAAAGGGTTGCAGGACAGATGTGAGTGCCTTGGCTGGGCCCCCAGCAGACCGCAGGGGCTGCCAACCTTCTGCCCATTTCTGCCTCCAGCCAGCCTGGACAGAGCAGCTATGCAGGACAGAACCCCAGGATCACCTAGGCTGGAGAAGACCTTGAAGACCACCGAGTCCTGCCCAGGCTTCTGATGCCCACGGGCACGCAAAGGAGAGCCACGCACGATGCAGCTCTCTGCCCGGCTTCGCCATATGCAAAATGCGGTGTGCACCCCCCATCCTGCAGGGTTTATTCTCCTCAGGGCAGAACTTCCTCCTGTGAGCACGGCACTGAACGGGTCAGGACAGTCAGGCCCAGGACAGCGCCAGCGCACGCTCGCCATGCAGGCAGTGGATGTGCAGAGTCTTCGGTGTGCAGAGACTCGGGGGAGCGGGGACTTGGCTGGTGAGAGGGCCTCGGCATCAGCACCGAGGGCAAAACTTTGAACAGGCTCGTTCTGATGCCTGAATTGCTGTTGGCAGGTGGCATTGCAGGATCGAGGTTACGTCTCTCCACAGCTCCAGGCTCCCTCTGCCACCAGACAACCCAAGGTGGGGACATGTGAGGAAGCAGGGCAGCTCCCCAGCAGATGCTTCTGCCAAACTGGGGTCTGGCAGGAGAGACACTCCCCGGACAGGGGGAGCAGGCAGCGCACGGGGACATGTACAGGCTGCATTGGGATGGGGGGTTGTCACTGCTGCATGTCGTGATCGAAGGCTCATCTTCACAGTCATAACTGAGCAGAGGAACAATGCCAGCTGGAGGAAGCCCAGTGACCTGACTGGTGTCCAGGCCCTCCATTCATACGGAAGGTGCTGGTGGGAAAGGGAGGGCTAAAAGGGACACAGTGAGGCACAGCCGGCTGGACCAGAGGGCAAGGGCACTGCCGGCAGGCAGGGTCCAAGGCAGGTCTGGTACTGCAGTGGCTGTAGGTTGGTATTCATCAGTCAGAAGCCTCCATGCTGAATGCTGAACTTGTCTGAAGTTCTGCTCCCCCTAGAGGGGCACATTCCCCTCTGCCCACCTCCTTCTCCGATGGTCTCTGCTACCTCTTTCCACATCACCATCCATTGGGATCTCAGGTGTAAGCTGCTGGGCAGCTCTGCTGGCTCCTCTTGCCAATGTCCCACAGATGCACACCTCACTCCTTTCCCACAGGGAGCCTCGCCGAGGAACGGGAACCGCCGGGGCAGCCATGGACCCACCTCCTGCACCCACGGCCACCCATCCCTCTCCCAGCTTCAGGAGCTGATTTAATTGCTGAGTTAGCATGAGGAGGAGTAGGGCAGCTCAGGGCTTGCTTGGAGCTGTAAGCAGTGTTCCCACCACATGGTCCTTGCATGAAAGAGCTGTTTTGTGGCACAGAGGAGCTGTTCCCACTGCTGAGCAGGGCCAGCTCTCATGGGGAGACTGTCACTGTCACCAAACACCTCTCAGGACTTCCCACCTGCACTTCTTCATCAGAGTTTGCTAACTTCAGTGTGAAAGCACTTCCCATGTACCTGGCTGTCTAGCACTGATCTCCAGTGCTAAGAAAGCTTTAAAGCTAAAAGACTAGACATTAATTTCATCAAGAGATGGTCTCAGGCTGCAAGTCTGAGGCTAGAAATGAATTCTCAAACTTCAAATGTCTGTGCACCTTCGACTTAAATTGAACACATCTCTAACCCACACCCCTGCACAGGCTCATGCAGATGGTCCCAGAGACCTGCACCAGGCTTCAAGCTGTGTCACAACATCTCCCTTGCTGCATACTGCCCTTGGGGTGCGGCTTTACACCATGGGAAAGCTGCTGTGTTCATTCCAAACCCACCTCCAGCTTCCCTTTCCAGGGAAACCACACGTGCTTCTCGCTCCGCTTGCCACAGATCTACGGATCACACAGCCACAGGGGAAGGCGATCCACCAGCTGATCCAAAGGGAAGGGGAACCTGCTGAGATCAGCTTACCAGCTAAATACACTTATTCTGCAGCTGAACATCCCGACTGGGAGGGAGGGGAGAGGGACTGCAAGTCTCTGCTGGGACCAGGCTGCTCCACTGCCACACCAGCCTCCTCCTCGCCCCCCACGTGGCTTTATGTGCATTTGAAATTCCTCCTTGTTCTGTAATGTTTCTAACACTACAGATCAGGAAAAGTATCAGCTCTGTAACAGTTTTGTCAGGTTGATGACAATCCCTGGTACTTCCCTGGTATCCCTTGAAGGCTGCAGCAGACACACCAACCACACAGTGATGGCGATGGTAACAGGCTACGTGGGTCACACAGCCTTCAGCAGCACCCTCCTGCCTGCAGTCTGGGGGGGATTTCCAGCTGTGAGAACCTGCCCACATGCAGGACGGACAGCAGCAGTGGTCCCACCATGGCTGCTCTCCAGGAGGGGGTAGTGAGGGGGGGTCGGTCTCTTCTCCCAAGGAACAAGCAATGGGATGAGAGGAAACGACCTCGAGTTGCCCCAGGGGAGGGTTAGATTGGATGTGAGGAACAATTCCTTCCCCCAAAGGGTTCCCCAGCACTGGCCCAGGCTGCCCAGGGCAGGGGGGAGTCCCCATCCCTGGAGGGATTTCAGAGCCGTGGAGATGTGGTGCTGAGGGACATGGGGCAGTGGGGACTGGGCAGTGCTGGGGTAATGGTTGGACTGGGGGAGCTTAAAGGTCTTTTCCAATCAAAATGATTCTATGATTCTAAGTAAGGAGGGGAGATCTGGACCCCACTGACCACGTAAGGAGAGCAAGGAGAGGTGTGCTCTAACTGGAAGTAAGGCCAAGCACTGATGTGCACCTCTGCAGAGCAGTCCCCAAGCCAGGCTGCCCTGTCCTCTCCCCCTGTGGCCCAGCAGTCGCGGGATTGCCCGTGCTCCTGGCAGCACACGCCTCCATATCCCCACGTTGGCCATCTGCCCTCTCGCCTGCCCTGCCACAGCGCTAGGCACGTGGGGATGGCACCACCCCTGGGACTCCCTGTCTTGGACGAGGGGCACAGCACATCCAGCACCTCGGCACGGTCACATCACACCCCATCCCTGCTTGGGCACCAGCTGCCCATCAGCTCTGCATTCAGCACAAAGTCCATCACCATGTCTGAGGTACTGGCTCTGGAAAAAGCCTTGCCAGAAGATGCCACAGAGCAGCGAGGGGAGCTCCAGGGCGCACCCACCAACTGCCTGGTACGGAGGTGAACCCCCTGGAAAAGAGCATTCCTCAGGGTAACGCAGAGCACATGGCAGCAGCCGTGCTGAACAAAGCCTCCCCACTCCCCCCCCGTGTCCCAGCAGCACGGCCCCAGCCCGTGCAGCTCCACAGGTCCTCCTGCCCAGCAGCACAGAGCTGTGCCAGCCTGCACCACGCACAGCCTGCACCACATCACCACGATGGACAATGCACATGCCACCTACTGCATTACTGGGCTCAAAGCTTCCTGACTTCTGCATGGGAAGATGCGAGAAAGCAAATCCCAGGGGATGCCAGCCCTCCCTCTGACTCCACTCGGCGCTTCACGGAGACTCACAGAGGAGCCCGGCCACGCCACACACCTCAAACCTTCCCTCTGTCACTGCAGAGTCTGTGCCAGCCCAGCATCACCCCACCTCTCCTGCCGGCTCCTCGGCAGAGGCAGGATTCACCTCACACCTCTTCCTGCGCCGGCACGGATGCAAACAAACTCTCTGAGATCCCTTCACAGCCCAGGCACAGGAACGGGCGTCTCGACCGAGGGATGCATACACACTTCAGCCAGTTCTCCAGTGCTGTGCTGTGGCCCCAGGAAAGGCAGGCATGGCCTGCTCACACCTGAACATCAGTTCCCTGTGCATCACACAGACCACAGTGGCGTCTCCTACACTTTCCTCCTGCAGCGAGGAGAGCCCCTATGAACATTAACAAATTAATGTCATCACTCTCCTTTAAATCACTCCTTAGAACTACCCTCTGCCGCCTTCACTGCAAGACACAGCAGCTGACAGGCCAACACTGCTCCTGGCAGTGTCAGCTCACGGCCAGCCCCAGCATGGGAGCACCCCCATGTCCCCATGACACAGCTGCCACCACCTCTGCCACCACACAGCACCTACCATGATGCTTTCCTGGCATGTCACCGAGGTGCTGGGCGTACACTAACACAGACAATAACAGTGCCAAGCTGCTGCCAATGCTGCAGACCTGCCAGCCTCCTGCAGAGCCCTGCCCTGGTGTCCCTCTGAGTCCCGGGGACACTGCACCTCCATTCCACCAATGGGAGACACACAAGCAGAGCCCTACACACCTGGTCAGTCTAATTCTTCTCTGTGAACCCCAACACTTGCACCCCGTTGGGCAAACCTGTAATAAACAGCAGCACAGAACAACCCTGATAAGTCTCCAGAGGGCATCTAATTAGGCTTTTCTCCAGCCTCCATTTTGCCCATCATTTCAGTCAGCAGAGGACAACCCATCGACTCATTTTCTAGCACAGAGACCACATATCTGCTTGAATCATTCACTGAAGAACACTTTGTCCAGGGGCAAAGACATCCAGGCAGCAGGCGCTTCAGTAAGAGTTACTGCCCCACTCTCCAAACACCTTGCACAGGACAAGATTCTCCTGCAAGACACAGGCCCCTGTCCTGCAGAGGAAGAGGCTGCTGCAGCCATCAGTCGCTCCCCGCCGCGTCCGGGCTCACCTCAATCAGAAAGTCTCCCGTGCGCAGCCCCGCTCGCCAGGCGACACCTTCCACATCCACTGATTCCAGGTACTGGAGCGCGGGGAAGGCTGGGGTTGGGGTGAACTCCTCAATTGGGGTTTCAGCTGCAAAACAGAAAGAAAGAGAGGGATTGAGACAGGGCGGTGAAAAACAAGCAGAAGGTGGGCAGGAATGTCCAGGAGCCTGGGAAAAGCTGTGTGCTGGTTCAGAGAGAACATGTAGGCAAGGCTCAGCTGGGCTTCAAGGCAGGAACCAGAGCCAGTGCCACATGTCAACAGTATTGATCAGCTTAGACCACAAGGTGGCCCCAGAGGCCCCAGGGGTGTGTGACTCCCAGAGCCACAGACGTTCCCACAAGATCCCTGCAGCCTCATCCCTCTCCCAGTACCACAGATGAAATGAGAACATCCATGAACGATGCCAGGAGGGCTGGAACCAACTCCTTCCATGTCTGTGTCTGAGTCAGCAGCTCCAGGCCTCTTTCAGCAGAGAAAAAACCCCGGTCACCATCACCCTGTGCCACCACAGACATGACACCTCCGCGGTCCCTCCCTCATGCCGGTCCTACAGCAGACCATGAGCTCTGGAGCAGAGGGTCACCTACACCCATCAAATGAACCCCATTCTTCATCACTGAGGTCTTAACTGCATTCTCGGTTGGAAAACCTGCTCCTGCCCCCAGAGGAGACCAGCTCCAGGGAAGGGAGCCAGGCTGCACACTTACACTATCCACTCCAGCCCATCTCGCTCCACTGCCCATCCAGGATGAAGGGGTTTTGCATGGGGGAGGCACAGCTGATGGCAGAGAGGAGCTCCGCGTGCTACCTGGTGTGGTGTGATGAAGGAACAACCTTCCTTTGTCTGTCTGTCAAGAGGAGAGTGCTGCAGACGTTCACAAACATCAGACCCATTAAGAAACGAAGCAGAAAGGCCACAGCTGCTCTTTACATGTCTGGCCAGGCTCTGGTCACCCGAAGCTACCAGCAGTGCCCTGAGGGGTGGCTGTCCCCAGCACAGAGTGTGTCAACTGTGGCTGCTTCAGGGGCTGGGCGTGATTCTCCGAGGAGATTTTTATTTTCCACTCTGCTGCCCGTGTGCCTGCACGAGCCCACAGCCCTGGAACAGGGAGGACTTCTTCACTAGGCACTGTATGACTGGGAACACCTGAAGTGGATCTAGGAGAAGCTCGAGACACCCCTTTTCTAATGGCATGTGATCTTGACTGGTGTCCACATGTCACCAGACAGCCGGCTGCTCCGACAGCACGACGACACCTGGCACGAGTGGGCGCAGCCCTGCAGGGCCCGCGGGGACACTCCAGCCCTGCCTCTGCTCTGTGGCAGTCCCAGGACTAGACAGGGGGTCGTGCCACCACCAGTGATCTGGTTGTGGAGCTGTCCTCAGCCGGCAGCAGCCTCCAAGATGAGGCTGAAGAAGCGCTACTAGATAGAGGATGTACTCAGCAAGAGTGGGGTGAAGGTGCAATCCAGAAATTACCTGGGTCAGCTCATCTGTTTTCCATGCCTGCAGTAAGGGAGATGGTGTTCCACACCACCTGACTGTCACGGAGAAAGAAAATTACTGACACACTAGGAACCCCAGACATGCTGGGACAGATCTGCGCCCTCCTGGAAGTGTGACACACGCTGGGGAGTCAGCTAGCAGGTGTTTCTATTCCCCCTCTGCCCAGAACAGCAGCTGTGCTCAACCTGTCCAAGAACAGATTGCTGTTGGATGGCAGAAGTCCCCTCCTGCCACAGCAGCGCAGCGGTCATTCTGCTGAGCAGCTCTTGAGCGTGCGTCACCAGGAGGAGATGGGGCTAACGAGGGATCGTTCTGCCTCACAAAGCAGCGTGTCACACGCCAAAAGATGTCAGTGCCTGAAACACCAACAGTTGGGCTGAGGCCAGGGCTGGCCAGGAGCATGGCACCGCCACCACAGAGGGACACTTCTAATGTGTGACGCACAGCTGCTGGCACCCGCGGTGTCGATGCAGACCATCTCAGCACATGTTCAGGTCTTGTGGGCTTGGCTGGGGTGTGCACAGCTGCCTGGCAGAAGGCGTATTCCATGCTGTAAGGCATCACTTTCTCTGAGGAGTGGGGTAACTAACACAGGAGTGTGAAGAAGGGCTGGCAAACCAGCACAAGGGACCCGCAGAGCTTGGCCGCGATGGCTCGTACTGCCCTCCCCTCACAGAGGAATTCTCACACGCGCAGCAGAGAAGCTGAAGCTGGTCAGTAAGAAATGCCCCAGCGAGGCCACGGCAGCATGGCTCAGCCATACACAGTGCCTGGGAGCACAGAACAGAGCTGTTCTCCCTGACCCTGGCCTGGCTGGCAACTCGGGGCCAGGGGAACTGCAGGCTCCCACTCAGCACACTGGTGGAGGTGCCTTTTTCTCCCACGAATCTTTCGTCCATGCAGGATTCGCCGTCTCGTCTTCGCTGCAAGGAGCCAGCGGTGGGGGACGCCCTTTGGCAGCGCAGGGACAGGATGAGCAGGATGTGCTGAAGGAGCCAGGGTAACTTTCTACGAGATCAAATGCCACACGTCTCCTTCAGTGGATGGTGAAGACTGAAGAAACCTTGGAGACGTGTGAGAAGGAAGTCAGAAAACACCAGGATTATCTCATCTGACATCAGGTGTGACACAGGCCAGGGCCTTCCACGAGGTCCCTGGAGGTCTCACCCGGCTGACGTGTGCAGAATGCATGGCTGATTTGTGTTAGCAATACAGATAATGATGTGTCCTATCAAGTGGCCTTGCTAAGTTATCCATCACTCTAAGCCCGTTACCAAAACAACGTGTTTTTAAAGAGCTGTCTCACAACCCTAATGAAGCACATGTAACAACAGAGCCAGCGGGGGATCTTGTGCTCACAGCTCCTTCGATGCCAGGTCACTGCAGTAGATGTGACCTACATCCTCTTTCCTTTGTGTTACATGCATCGACACTGATTTTATACAGATAAAAATATTGCCATCATCTACCATTCTACTTATTTATGATTTTATTTATAATTATTCAGATTTTTTCTGCTAAACCACTGGCTAGCACCAGACCAAGACAAAGTTTGCCTGACAAGATGTTAATAAGCTGACTGATCTTAGATGTTTTCTATCAAGAGCTTTCCAAGGCTTCTTCCTTTGACGGGAGCTAGCTGAAGTGCCAAACAGCTGACAAGCCATGCCACCTATTTTTAGAAATGCCAATGTAACATTTGATTTCTCCAAAGCCTTCAGGGCTTCCACAGTGTTAAATCCAACTCTTCGTGTGGACCAGCAAGTTCTTCCCACAGCCTGGAGTTCACAAAACCACAAACACTACCTTGCTGCAGGCTGTAGCTGCAAAGCTTGGTGTCCATTAAGTTATGCCAGACCAAGGCCCAGGAGGAGCTGAGGTTTAAGGTGAGAACGGCCTTGTGTAGTGCCTGAACCTCTGAAAATGAGCAAAGGGGATACTCAGGCCCTCTGAATGTCAAGTGAATTATTTATGTAATGATAATGAGAGATATGGGCTCTGTAGAATACCAGCACTGTATCTCACAAAACGGGAGCACCAGCACGACCCCAGTGCTGCCCTCGCATCGTAATTAAGTCAAAGAAAGGTTAAGTGGGAGTCCCGATCCCCGGGGAGGGCAGAGTGGGACAGATGACAGTTTAATTGGTTTCCTAGCCAGGAGAAGGAGCCCGACGGGAGCAAACCACAGGATCGTGGCAGCTCCAGGTACCCCCGCGCCACCGCCACGCTGCGATCCCACAGTCGCACAGCCCAGGAGCGCCGCCCCCCGCGGGCCACGGAGAAATCCTCAGAGAAGAGTTGGCTGCGGGACAGTTTGAGCATGTGGTTTTCTTACTGGTAATCCAAGATACAAACTGATAGGGAGGACAGATAAAATTAACCTTGGAACCCCTACAGCCAGTTGTGTCCCCTGCGTCACTGCTGTGTCCCAGGAGGACTCCAGGCACAGCACTTCCCTGGGCTGGAAGCCGTACACCTACAGTAACTGCACGCCCTGGTACACAACTTGTGTCACTTAGTGCCTTGAAGATTCCGTAAACAAGAACACGCATCTCAAAGTCAGAACTGTGTCCTTAGGAAACAAATACTAGAAGCACAATTTAACACAGGAGGGGAAAAGTGTAGACAGAGGAAGCAGCTGGCTCTCCCTTGCTACTGCCTGAAGTCCAGTGCTTGGTCACAGGGAACAAGAGTGGAGCTCTAGTAATGGACAAGCAAACACAAACTAAACCACCCTTTTCCGTGCAGAGAATGAGCATTTAACTGCTCCAGGTGTCTCTGCCAGCCACGTGGGGCAGCGGACGGAGGAGCTGTGACCTCCAGGTACTGCTGCAATCCAGCACTGGATTTCCCATCCCACAGACTCAAGCAATGCAGGGGGAACCTCCTGTTTACTGGGGTCCAGACCTGTGCTCCCCTATTTCAGAACTTTGCCTCGCAGCTGCCTTTAGTTATCATTCACTCAAACCCATCAGTGCTGTGCTCAGAATGGCCAGTGCTGAGACTGCTCTATCCTACAAAGCACCTGCACAGGGAGAACATTCTCCTGCAATTAACACGCAGCAATTAACATTTCCCTAAGGGCAGAAAACTTGTAAAACTAGCTTAGGACTTAAGAGCCCAACCCTGCCTTACTTATTGAGCTGATGGGTACTGGGCATGTCCTTACAGAATAGAACAGAACAGAATAGAATAAAGGTAGAGGAGAGTAGAGGTAGAGGAGAGTAGGGGTAGAGTGGTGTAGAGTGGAGTGGAGTGGAGATAGAAGAGAGCAGAGCAGAGCAGAGTAGAGCAGAGTAGAGGTAGAGGAGAGTAGGGGTAAAGTAGAGTAGAGTGGAGTAGAGGTAGGAGAGGGTAGAGTAGAGCAGATTAAAGTAGAGCAGAGTAGAGTAGAGTAGGGCAGACCAGACCAGACCAGACCATTACAGTTGGAAGAGACATACAACAATCATCTAGTCCAACTGCCCAGCCACTTCAGGGCTGACTGAAAGATGAAGCATGTTATTAAGGTCATTGTCCAAATGCCTCTTAGACACTGACAGGCCCAGGGCATCAGCCCCCCTCTCCAGGAAGCTTGTTCCAGAGTTTGACCACCCTCTTGGTAAAGAAATGCTTCCTAACAAGTTTTCTCAGACCAGAACAAAATGGAACATATGTTGACAGCAACCCCAGGGAGCACCTCCACACCACGCCAGACCTTGGTGGTGGGGATATCTCGTCCAAACCACCAGTGTGCTGCAAGGGGCAGAACCACCTCTGGAGAACAACGCTCTGGCCAAGGCAAAGGGGTGAATGGAAAATCCACTGCTATGGGAGAAGCCCTGACTGCCACCCTCTGTCCCCATGGCAGTCTGTCCAGCCCACAAACCTGATGTGGGAAACCCGTGCTCCGAGCCATGGGAGATGGAGCCCTGCATGGGACGCGGTGCTGCACATGCTGCCCAAGCATGGCGTACACAGACATCCACGTGCTGCACCGCCCTTTAGGACACCCTGTGATGGCTCAGAGCAAACCTCAGGAGTGCTCCCCACCTGCCCTTCCCTAAAAGCCAGCCCTACAGAGGTGGGGGACAGATGCCAATGCTGACAGGCCTGGAGCAGGCACCAACCCGGCCCCACGGTCCTCGCTCCATCCATAGGGTGTTTCTGCTGACAGCCAGGGACCGAGGAGCAGGTTGAACAGACAGGGATGGCCAGAAGAACAGATTTGGTCTCTTGTCCTGATCCAGGTGGTGGTGATCAAGCACAGAGCTGCCAGACAGCCCCAGCCACATCACTCACCTTTGTAAGCTGCTTCCCAGTTCCTGACACCCCTTTCTGCTGCCCCAGCTTCCTCCCGAATGAACAACCTGCCTCCAGCGACTTCTACCCCATCACCCCAGCTCTGCATTGGCACTCACATCTGCTGTTTCCAGGTCCACTACCTAGGTCATCCTGGCCATCCCTGGTGTCACTGAGAGGTGACCCCAAAGGGCTCCAGCATTCCCTGGCAGTTTGGTCACTTACAGCACCACTGCCCCGTACACACCGACGAAACGGAGTCACTCCTCCGCAGCGCTGCCGTGGCCTGGCCAGCCCCCTCACCACTGTCACGTCCCACCTCTCCCATCACAGCCAGCCATGCTCTGCCTGCTCTCCAGTTACCTCAGCCTCACCTCAGCCCTCTGCCACAGCTCCAACACCACCCAAACCAGGAACAGAACGAGCCGCAGTGCTCAGAGCCGGCCACAGCCCTGGTGATGGAGGAGGAGGAGGAGGAGGACACCACCACTCCTCACACAGCCTGGGATTCCCCAACTCTGCCTCATGGAGCCGCGGGTGAAGGCTGAACGCAGCAGACCCATCCCCACGCAAACCACCTGGGGACCAGACCCCCCAGAACACCCTTTCCAGGGAGAACTTTAGGTAAGAAGCACATAATTGGTGACAATCCATCTATAAGTGCCTGCCCAGGAAGGAAATACAATTTAAGGAGGCTCTTGTATCCAACTGGGAAAGGAAAAACTGAATCAGAAGGTTTGGAATTAAATTAGAGAAATTCCCGCTGGTAATGAGGTAGAATTTCCTGCCTAGCAGGTCTACTGCTCATTGCAAAAGCTCCTGACTTTAAAACTGGGGAAGCGGAATCGGTGCCCCTCGAGGAGCCATCACGCTAACACCACTGCTCTGCACGTGTGACCTGAGCATGGCAGCTGCTCCTGCCCGGGCTCTCTCACACCAGGGACACCAGCTTCAGCATGCCAACACCACAGGTCCTGGGGTTAGGGCTCTGCAGCCCCCCCGAAGCCAGGGGAGGGTCCTGTGTCCCCCCCCACAGTAAACCCCAGCCCCGTTTTGACTCGTAGAGCATCACAGCTGACGGCACTGCAAGATGCAGGATAGGACCCCTGGCACCATGAGGGCAAACCGCATCCCAGGGGACACCAAAGAGAGGTCAAGAGAGGGGACAGTCCCGCTGGACTCAGCGCTGGACAGCCTCACCTCGAGCCCTGTGTGCAGGGCTGGCACTGAGGAGGCTGCGAAGGCCCTCGGAGGCGTCCAGAGGAGGGGACGCAGCTGGTGAAGCGCTGGAAGGAACGTCCTGTGGGCAGCGGCTGAGCTCTCTGGGCCTGTCTGGTTTGCAGAGAAGGAGGCTGAGGGGAGACCTCGTGGCTCGGCACCTTGCCAGGGAGGGGACGTGGCGGGGGAGTGCTGAGCTCTTCTCCCCGGGATCCAGGGATGGGATGCCTGGGAACGGCTCAGAGCTGCACCAGGGCACTTCAGGGTGGACATGAGGAAGCATTTCTTTACCAAGACGATGGCCAAAGCCTGGAACAGGCTCCTGGAGAGGGGGTCGATGCCCCACGCCTGGCAGTGTTTAGGAGGCACTGGGACAATGACATTAGTAACATGCTCTAAGTTTTGGTCGCCCTGAAGTGGTCGGGCAGCTGGACTAGATGATCACTGTAGGTCTCTTCCAACTCAACTCAACTCAACTCAACTCAACTCAACTCAACTCAACTCAACTCAACTCAACTCAACTCAGCTCAACTGTCTCCTCTCCTCTCCTCAACAAGTAACTTTCATTACCAGCCAAACTCAGCAGTAAAAAATATTGCACATTAATTCCAGCAGAGCAAACCGTTAAGGTCCCAGTTACTTCACCAGAAACACATTCACAGAGTGAAAAATAAAACAATAGCATAGCTGCCTTGGTACTTCTCCCCTGGAATCCTGAAGGCACGTCCCAGTTTCAGGTAGGACAGGACGCCGCACACCACAGTTCTGACACCCAAACAGAGCGTAGGAGCAGCACGTACCTGCTTGCAGCTGGGTGGCCAACAAATAATGGGCAGTTATTTAAAATCAGCTCCTGAATTTTTAGATTTTGAAGGCGACTATAAAAGGTGTGTCCTGAGCAGCATTTGCCATACCTAGACTCCACTGGGCCTGGTTTCAAGTTTTCCATTAGATTTCCACAATGAAGACACCAACACAGATGACAGACTTGTTTGATGAGCTCTGTCTGAGCACCTGCAGTCCCAATTTCTGTCCATCCCGAGGGTCACAAAGCATCACAGTGCTCCTCTGCACACGAGCCAAGTTCTGAAGACCATCAGTGAGCTCTTCCATTTCCATGAAACTTTGTGGTACCAGCATTGGGTGCCAAAATTTGCTGCAGGGCTTTAGGACAACCTCCACTCTGCCCCAGACCAAGAGCAAGATCCTCAGGCTTTGACCCCTCACTGTCTCCCTCCTTGTGTCCCCAGGGCAGGAGCAGCAGCTGCCAGAGACCCCCATCAGGGCAATGAGACCCAGCACCAGGCACTGCACAGCTCTGAGACCTGGCTTGCAGAGGCTTCTGAGCCTGAAAGCTTCACACCAAGTGCTGGATAGGAAACAAACTAAAACTCGCTGGGACAGAATCAGAATCATCTAGGGTGGAAAAGACCTTGAAGATCGTCGAGTCCAACCATCAGTCCAACACTGACAGTCCTCAGCTACACCACATCCCTGAGCACTGTGGCAACACAACTGTGAAACACGTCCAGGGATGGGGACTGCCCCACTGCCCTGGGCAGCCCATTCCAATGGCTGACAGCCCGTGCTGGGAAGGAATTCTTCCTCATATCCAGCCTAAACCTCCCCTGGGGCAACGTGAGGCCATCACCCCTTGTCCTATCGCTTGTTACTTGGTTAAAGAGACTCATCACCCCTCGCTACCCCCTCCTGTCAGGGAGCTGTGGAGGGCAATGAGGTCTCCCCTCAGCCTCCTCTTCTCCAGACTGAACCCCCCAGTTCCCTCAGCCCCTCCCCACCAGGCTGTGCTCCAGACCCTGCTGGGGCTGATCACTCTGGTGGGCTGCAGCCACGTGCCCTCCACGTGACTGAAAGGGTCTCTCTGCCCTTGCTCTGAGCCAGCCCAGCTCCAAGCACTCCAGAGGCACACAGCTCTCCCACCCGCCCAGGGCCCTGCACACTCGGTGGTTCCCAGGGCTGGGTCTCTGTCACCTCTGTTGCTTCTGCCATCGCAGCAGCCAGGCCTCCAGAGCTCCCCACCCTCTACAGAGTGGGGCCACGCAGAAAGGGATTTGGGGTGGCTCTCAGCCAGCAGGGAGGATGGGCAGTGGTGATGGGGGCAGGGCTCAGGCAAACGGAAACCAACCAGCAGTGTGCGTAGGTGTGACGGGCTCCTCGATCCCCCCTTCTCCCCGTTCCCGTGCTTGGAGGTGCCCCTTATCTTCCTTGACTCCTCCCAAACAAGGGCCCAACCCCCAGTTATTTTTCCCCCTTGCTCCCAGGTTTGCAGCACCTGGGAACAGATTTGGTGTTTCAGGTGCCATTGGCTTGGTCCTCCTGGACCTCCTTGGCATTCCTGATGTGATTTCCTGGGTACTGCTGTCCCTGCCAAGTTCCTCTCCCCAGAATGACCCCAACTCTTCCTTCCATTCCCTGGGAAGAGCAGCCACCTCTCACATCAATCCCCCTGAACCACCTGCAGAATGCACTTCAGACAGAGTCCTGTCACCCTGGGGACCAGGCTGGGTGCCTTACGTCCATGCACACAAGCCAGGATGGCAGCAGGGAGCTCCCGCACCTTTCAGGAGCTGTGAGGCTGCTATTCATGGAGCCACTGCTCCCTGCCCTCCGGGCACACAGCCCTGCTCGGCAAATGCAGCACCCGTGGCTGGCTCCTGCTTTTCTCCCATCCCTGCCCTCCGCGTGGGAGCAAGGCTCCAGTGCCCAGCTGCAGCAGGCAGGCTGGGGAAGTGGGGCGCAGACAGGATCGCCCAAAGCCACGGGGAATGGCACGCGGGGCTGAAAGCCGGAGCATCCTTCTCTGTCCAGGGCTGAAAATGGCACATCCTTGGCTGTGCACACCGGGCGCCACAAGTGCCCGTGGGGGTGCTGGCCCAGAACAGCACCAGAGCTCACAGACACGGAGCAGCCAGAGGGTGCTGCTGTGGCTGACACAGCCAGGGTGGGCTGGGCTGCATCTGCCTCACCCTGTGCTTGGTGCAGGAAGGCTGGCACTGCTTGGCTCTGCCTGGCCCATGTGGCTGGCACATCGCTGCTTTTCGGCCACGGCTGTGACCACATCGGTGCTTCACCCCCCAAACACGTGCCCCCTGCCTGGAGCTGTCGTGTTCTCGGGCGTGCGTTTATTGGGAAGGACCTGGTGGCAAAGGGCTGCCGAGGGCGGGGTGCCAGTGACCTTCCCCAAGAGGCTGTGATGCCACACTGGGTGTTTTCCTGCTGGCAGTGGCTCCGTGCTCGGAGCCAGGCGCTGCTGCCTGCCACGGGGCCCGTGCCCCCATCCCGCAAGCGGAGCACTCAGCGGCGGGGGGGAGTGTGCGATCCCAGCTCCTGCCCCCCCTCCTGCTTGGAACCTCCCACGCTGCCACACCCGGAGCCAGCGGCTCTGTGACATCAGCCCCGGAGCCAGTGGCTCTGTGACATCACACTCGGAGCCAGCGGCATTGTGACATCACACCCGGAGCAAAGGACACTGCGGCAGCGCCAGTGCTGGGCACCAGTCGGCTGCGGCACTGGTGGTGACAGGTCCTTGGTTCTGGTGGCTGTCACCTGCAAAGTCAGAGATGTTTTTTCTCCGACTCCTCGTCCTGCTGGCCATGTGCCAGCCTGTGGAGGGCATGTGGGAGAGCTGTGCGTAAGTGGCCCAAGGCTCTGGGAGGGAGTTTGGGCAGCCCTTGTGGGGTTCACTGGAGGGCGCCCACTTGTCCCCCGCGCCCACGCCCCAGCTTCCCCCAGCCCCTGTGGGAGCCTCAGTCCCTGGCCAGCACCCAGGCTGCTGGCACAGCTCGTCTGCGGGGCGAAAGCAGAACCGGGGCGGACAGACGCACGCCCCTCCCGCGGGGTGCCCTGGCCCTTGCTGTCTGTGCAGCCCAGTGGGGAGGGCAGAGGGCTGACCCTCGGCTGGGACAGCAGCCAGCCAGCCAGCAGGGCACTGACGTATTTCTGCTTGCAGGACCTGCGGGCTGCGGCCCATGGTTGCTCAGAACAGCGCGTCGCGCGTCGTGGGTGGCACGGCTGCCCAGCCAGGGGCCTGGCCGTGGATTGTCAGTCTACAGGATCCCTGGAGACCAGGCATGGGGCACTTATGTGGAGGGTCCCTCATCCACCCGCAGTGGGTCCTCACGGCAGCCCACTGCTTCGTCGAGGCCAAGTAAGGAGGAGCAGGGAACGGGGATGTCCCCACACTGCCAGCAGGTGCCCTGTGTGCAGCACCACGTGCCATTCCCTTCCCGTTCCCGGGCAGGACGCCCAGTGCCTGGGCACTGCCCAGCCCAGCTCAGACTGCTGGGGAGAAGGCCGGGCTCGTGCCACTGCTTCCGAGCGGCCTCCAGCTCCAGTTCCGTGTGCCTGAGGCGTGCCAGGGCAGTGGCACCCTCCATGGCGCTGCCTTCCTCGCTCCCTTGCGGAGCAGAAGCAGGGAAGTGCTGGGCTGCTGCGGCACGTGGCTCCCTCCCTCTGACCCCTCTCCGTCCGCTTCCAGGTACGTCACGATGTGGCGCGTGGTGATCGGGGCCACCCACTTGGCTCGGCTGGGCCCCGAGGCCCAGGTGCGCATGATCAGGCGGCTCGTGACCCACGAACACTACGTCCCCGGCTCAGAGAAGAATGACATCGCCTTGCTGGAGCTGGACCAGCCCGTCCAGTGCAGCCCCTACGTGCAGCTCGCCTGCGTGCCCGACGCCTCGCTGGGAGTGTCCCAGCTGACAGCCTGCTATGTCAGCGGCTGGGGCTCCACGACTGCACGAGGTGAGGTCCCAAGCAGTGCTCATGCCCTGAGCGCCAGCTGGGGGCACGTGGGGACACGGGTTGGGCTTCCTGAGAGCAGAGGTAAAGCCAGAGCCAGGCTGCGGGGTCGTACGGCCGTCGAGAGAGGGGCCTGAGCCGTTCCCCAGAGCCAGACGGGAGGGGAGCACGGGCACGAGGCCTCTCGAGATGCACGGCCCAGCCCGAGGGAAGGGGTCACCCAGGCAGGCGGGAGCTGATGGGGTTCATTCCTTTCTGTGCTCACAGATGGAGGACCGACGGATGTCCTGCAAGAGGCCAAGGTCCGGCTCATCGATGTCCGGCTCTGCAACAGCAGCCGGTGGTACGGAGGGGCCATCCAGCCCCACAACCTGTGTGCTGGCTATCCGCAGGGCGGCATCGACACCTGCCAGGTAGGAGCGTGCTCCAAGCCACCCCTTCCCCATCTGCAGGCCCTTGCCCAGTGCCCCCCTCGTCCCGGAGCCCGGGGCTCTGCCCAGGAAGCCCATCCAGTGCTTTTGGCAGCCCACAGGTCCAGGTCCCAGTCCTGGAACATCCGTCTTCCGCACACCCGGGAGCACTGGGCAGAGACGAGAGCGAGCCCGACCTTACAGGCTCAGCACCCCCTCCCAGACAAGGCCCTGTAGGCTCCAGCACCCCAGCAGAGCCTTGCCGTGCAGGGGATGCAGCTCTGCAGGCGCTGTGAGGGAGCAGGAGCCAGCCCCAGTGCTGGCAGGGGCCGCCCAACACCCCCCTCATCCTCTCCTCCTCCGCTGCAGGGGGACAGCGGTGGCCCGCTCGTCTGCAGAGACAGAAGCGCTGACTACTTCTGGCTCGTTGGCGTGACCAGCTGGGGGAAGGGCTGCGCCAGACCAAACCAGCCCGGGGTCTACACCTCCACCCAGCACTTCTACAACTGGATCCTGGGACAGATGGAAGGGCGCCCAGCAGCAGCAACCACTCCAAGGCCACAGCCAGTCTTCACCTCGGCCCCCCCTCAGGTGCCAGCGCCGACACAGTGGGGCACGGCCTCGTCCTGCCCATTTCCATACCAGAGGCTGGTGGAGTTCTTCACTCGGGTGCACGACCTCCTGCCCATCCTCTGGGGAAAGAAGGCTGGAGACACAGGATGAAGAGGAGCCCAGGCAGATGGCAGTGCACCACCACCATCTCCTCCTGAGGCAGCCTCAGTGTCAAAGGCCGGCTCCGTCCTGCCCACGCTCCTCTGACAGCACACCAGTGCTGAAGTTACTCAGTTCCTCAAATAAAGTTGCCAGTTTTCACAGCAAACCACGCTTCGGTCCAATTCAGTCTCCTGCGCAAGGCGAGCACTTCCATGCCCCCGGCCCCTGCAGAATGAGGCTGCAGGCAGACAAGGGGGGCACGAGGGGGAAGCGTCCCTCAAAAGGGCTGAAACCCCACCTGGCCCGAGAGGAGGGGGAGGGTGCACTGGAAGAAGGGACCAGAGTTCGTGGGGACCAGAGATCTGGGGACAGCAGCTGGAAACACGCCGTAGCTCTGGTGGGACCCCCTGTGTGAGTACAATGCACCAGTGAACTTGAAACTGGACTCTGTCCTGCCCCAGGAGACACAGAGCTGGAAAGAGCCAAGGTTTGCACCAGGGACTGGGTGAGGAGCTTGACATCCAGCCACAGATCACCGAATCACCTAGGGTGGAAAAGACCTTGAAGATCATCGAGTCCAACCATCAGCCCAACACTGACAGTCCTCAGCTACACCACATCCCTGAGCACTGTGGCAACACGACTGTGACACACCTCCAGGGATGGGGACTGCCCCACTGCCCTGGGCAGCCCATTCCAATGGCTGACAGCCCGTGCTGGGAAGGAATTCTCCCTCACATCCAGCCTAAACCTCCGCTGGGACAACATGAGGCCATCACCTCTTGTCCTATCGCTTGTTACTTGGTTAAAGAGACTCATCACCCCTCGCTACCCCCTCCTGTCAGGGAGTTGTGGAGAGCAATGAGGTCTCCCCTCAGCCTCCTCTTCTCCAGACTAAAACGATCCACTGATTGTCACTGATCCTGGAGAGTTCTGCACTTGGGGCCATGGTGGGCAGAGGAGAGCAGGAGGGTGAGGGCCATGGTGGGCTGATGAACACCAGGAGGGCTGGGGGGGCCATGGCACTGGGCTGTAGAGCACCATGGGCACTCCCTGCAGGGAGCAGCGAGCTGGGAGCTGGGCAGGACCCTGGGAACTGGGGCTGTGTTCTGCATGGAGGCACCTGGTAAAGCAGGTGAAGAACTTGCTTGGCTGGAGAACTGCGGGGTGAGTGGGGGAACAAAAATTGGCATTTTGGAAAGGAGCAAGGGTGAATGGAGCCCCGGAGTGGCTCAGCCCAGGATGTCCCCCGCAGCAGCGCACGGGATCAACTGCTCTGGGAGACACGGAGCACGGGAAGCGATCAGCCCAGCACCGCTGGCATGGCCAGCCCCTCTGGCAGCTTCTCCCAGGCTGAGCAGGCAAAAGAAAGTTCATACCCTGACACAAGGACTGAGAGCCATCTCCTTCCCTCTGCTCAACAACCATTTGTATTACTGGTGATACTTTTGCTATTCATATTGTCTACTCCTTTCTTAGGGAGTAAATTCCCAAGCCAGGGACTGCGTGTCCCTCCACTGCTTCCACAGAACCCACCATAACCAGATGCCAACGGGCATTAACTGGCCCAGGAACCAAACTCCTCTGCCCAGGGAACCAACCAGTAGCCGGGATTTGCTGAAACCATGTGAGGCGCGGTCCCTGTATCAGCTCTAACAACCCCTGTTTACTGGGGTGGCCCTGGGAAAGTGTACATGAATATTTTACGAATCATATTACTAAATAGACAGTGGCTGATGGGTGGTCAGGTCAGCCAGGAAGAAGGAGGTTGCTCTAGTCCAGGCACAGAAGTCTGGTTGAGCTCAGGACAGTAAAAGCCAAGAAATATCTTCCACCATTTGGAGCACAGGTCTATTGTCTAGGTGTGTGAAAGGCAGGGATGGTCTCACTGGGCCAAGACATGAAGTGAGTCCTCCTGCTGCTCCCTTTCCACCACAGGGCTGAGCGAAGGGGCTGCACACCCCATCCCCTCTGCTCCAGGTGACTCCCTATGACAAAGGCTGCAGGCAAGTCCCATGTCCCAGCACTGCAGCTCATCTCCTGCAGCAACCAGGGTAGGATGACCTTTGGTTTGACTGGGACATCACCTCCTCCCAGCACTGGGCACAGGTGGAGACAGGACGGGCCGGGAAGGACCGGCTCTCCGGGGTGGTAGAGAGCACTCTCTGCAGGGGTGGAGCTCACATGGACGGTCACATTTGGGCTGGGGAAGGAATGAGCCCTCAGCAAGGCTGCTAACAGCCACGCAAGGTTCTCACCAGCCTCTGCAGCACGAAGCGCAGTTTCCTTTGAGGATCACCCGGCTGAGTCTCACCGAACAACCAGCTCCCTCCTCTGCAGGGGCTTGGCTGATGCTCTGGTCCCTCCCATTTTCAGACCCCTTCTCCAGCTCACTCCACGAGGCCTGTAGTGTGTCCCACAGAGTATGGAAATGCAGTGTGAGTGGTGGTGACACCAACACAGCCATGACCGAGAGTCCCAGTTAAACCCCACGAAGCACCAGGCTGAGTGGCTGGGAGATACAGGGGTGACTCAGAGCCACCACAGCCACCACTCAGAAGAGAGGCTGCTGCTCCCTGAGGGCCACCAGCAGCCTGGCCAGCAGCCCTGTCCCAGCATGACTGACCATGCCCACCCTGCGAGGGCTTCCGAGCCACGGCCCCTGCAGCCACGCGCTGCTCGGCGGCCCCTGCAGCAGCGCCAGGCTGCGAATCCCTGAGCCAGACCCAGGTCCCACACAGCCTCACGCCCACCCCTTCACCTGCTCCAAGTCCTCTCTCTCAGCCTCAGCAGACAAAGAAAATGCAGAGGCTACAAATGTTAGGAGGGCAAACGGGAAAAAAGAAAGAAAAAAGGAAACGGGAGAGAATTTATCCCATTTTTCCTAACATGACAGCTGCAAGTCTGATCTAGCAAAAAAACGGATGCCATTTTGAGCCCTGAAGTTTCACTTCACATTACACAGGCTGGTGTGAGCAGCACACAGACAGACACGTATGTCACACATGTAGGGAAGGGGAGAGAGAGGGGAGGGAGAGAGAGCAACCATATTCCATGAGGAAGGCAAACACACCCACCGGCACACGGAGCCCTTCGCCACACGGACAGAACAAAGACAGCTCAGGAATCCCCGCAGAAAATCACCCCCAAGGTTAAAGCCCTCATCACAGCGATCTTCAGCCCCAGGAAAGGAGCAGCACCTCCCGGCGAGCTGGCAGCCATGGGGGTCAGCTTCCCCCCTGCACCCCACACGCAGGGGAGGGGGGACGCACGCACCGCCGTGATCTGCTTCGGCAGCTGCAGCGCCCAGAGCCCCCCGCCTCTCCCCAGCCTCCAGCCTGGGACCACTGGAGAGCCGGAGGTGACCTGTCCCCGGCACGGGGCTGAACCCCTTCCCTGTGTGGGTATGAGCACCTTCATCACCACCCCCCGAAGGACTCTTTTTTTGTGGCAAAAAGCTCGGTTTCTGGCGATCGGAGCGGCAGCACCAGCCCGGTGCAAGTACGGGCTGCGGGAGGGCAGGGGCACCACGGCTGGCAGGGCACGCGTGGCCCCGGCACGGGCAGGGGCTGGCTGCCAGCACAGGCTCCACGGCACGGTGGCAGCGGCAGAACAGACATCTAGTGACTTGCCCTTGTGCTGGGGCTGAACCCCAACACAGCCAGGGCTCCCAGGAGAAGGACCCCAACTCTACACAGCCAAAGTAGAGTGAAATACTTCAAGCACTGAAAAACCAGCCACGGAGGACACCAGCCCTGTCCCCCGGGGTCACCTCTGCCCCTGAAACAGAGCCGTCAAACAGGCAGAAGTGACAACTCCTACCAACAGAGCCAGGAATTCCAGTGCCTGTACCAGAGACCCCCGGGATGCGCGAGGGCCGCCCGCCTGCCCCGAACGGCACGTGCTGCGCAACCGGGGCACGCTGCCCTCGCTGCCTGCCGCCGGAGCAGGACAGTCCCCCCAGACACCCCAGCAGACGGGGCCCTGGGCAGCGGCCAAGGCCAGGAGCAGGAGCTTCCCCTCCCAGCCCCAGGAGTGAGCGAAAGAAGCAGCCCTTACCTTTGGCCCCTCGCAACACAAACCCGAATCCCTCATGCTCCCTCTTCTGCAGCACGGCCGTCTTCTCCTCAATGATGTAGTCACTGGGCAGGAAAGAGCACAAGAGAATGATGCTAGGGTTAGATTTCAGCACCATGCTGCCAGGCGGAGGTGGTGGCCTTTGTGCCTGTGACAAGGAGACCTCTTCTCATCGACCGTTTCATCTCAGTGAGGAGTTGGGCACAATCTGCTTCCCGCCCTCCCTCGCCCAAAGTCAGAACAAAAAGACGGGAGCGACTTTCCCTCGGCGCGGAGGCGGCGGGAGGGAACCCTCTGCCACCGCTGCCCGCCACAGCCAGCGCCACACCACGCGGGGACCCCACGGATCCCGCTCCGGGCTTCCCTTTACACGATGCCCTGGGCGTGCAGCTGGAGCGCGGGGCGCCCGCGCAGAGGGCGAGCGGGGGGAGGCGGGCAGCCCGCCATCGGGGACGCAGTGCCCAGACCTCCCGCTTGCCTCTCGGGTGAAAAAATCAGGCTCTTGACAAAAGGAGAGGCGCCTCTTTGGCGAGCTCCCCGGGAGGGAGGACGGCAGAGTTCATATCCTCATCCCGGCGCTCTCATCTTCTCTCCAAAGCCCCCCCCCGTGTTGCTAAGAGACAGCCTGGCACGGGCAGAGGGGGGACGCGTGGCACTGTCCTGGCTGAGCAAAGCGGCCCCCCTGCCCTCGGCGGCCACGGGGAAAATCCAGCGGTGGCGAGCGGGGACGGGCGGCGCAGCTCTGCGGACCCCGGCCGCAGCGGCCCTGCCGACACCGCCTGCGCGCCGGGAGGGGCGGGGGGCGCGGGGAGGGGAGACGGGCGAGGGAATCTCAGCAAACGGGAGCTCAAATGCAGCCCTGCAAATCCCTCCCAGCAGAGCCGCATGGCTGACATCAGAGCGGAATTAATCAGGGACCTGGGTCCTTCTCGGCAGCTTTGCACGCCCAGCCCAAGCCGAGCGGGAGTGACGGAGGGCACGGTCCCCACCTCGGTGACGGGCGCTGCCCCGCGCGGGGCACGGCCAGGGCGCTCGCCGGAGGGAGGAGAGGGCCGCGGGCGGGCGCGGAGCGCGCGGGGCTGCACACTGCGGTACGAGGTGGCGCGCACCCCACCGGCACGCGTGTCCTGCGCCTGCCACCTCCTGCGCCTCGCTGCAGGGAAGGGGTGGCACGCAGGCTGCACCCCTGTCACCCCGTGTGTGCCGCCCCAGCGGGACCCTGCAGGACGCAGCAGGGTTGGGGAGGGGGTGGGTGCTCCTGTGTGGGAGGTGATGGGCTCACAGTGCTGCCCCATGGTCTGGCCTGGCCACCTGTGTCCCCGTGTGCTCTCAGCAGCCATGCCCAGCACCGGGATGGGACACCCTCTCCGTATCCCATCAGCAGCCTCCTCTGGCAGGGCTGCGCTGACAGGCACCACGACCCCTTATTGGGCAGGAGGTCTGTGGCTCTGCCATGAACACCACACGGTACCCAGCTCCTGGCAAGAGGGACAGATATATTCCTTTGTTTTCCACACCCAGGGAAGGTGATCACAAAAGTCAACACACACAGTGGCTACAGGTGGAGGTGCTCCAGGAGACGTACAACAGACACGAGGCACAAGCCTGAACTCCTTGGACTTCCCTGGTGGTTCACCCTGCGCTGGAATTTTGGACACACTCAGGCATTATCCATGAAAACCCAGGGTATCTGAAAGCAGTGACTTCACACAACAAAGTACGAGACATGGATCAACTTCCAACAGAACTACACGAACCGCTTTCAAGGAGGCAGCTGCTGTCACGCAGTCATCCCACCATGTCACATTTTCAACACATTCCCTGTCTTGTAAAAAGAGCTGGTCATGCATATGTTCCTCAATATGCGTGAAACTCCCCACTCCACAACAAAACCCTCTCTGCCGAGTGCAGAGCGTCCTGCTGGAAAACAATTCGTAACCACCATGTATTTTGGACTTGATGATCTTAAGAGGTCTTTTCCAACCAAGGAAAAGAGGTCATTATGGTAACATAATCCTCCTGTCCACATAACGAGAGCCTGACAACCTCAATCTGTGATTGCTGTACCAAAGCAGTTGTGGCTGCCCCCTCCCTGGCAGTGTTCCAGGCCAGGTTGGATGGGGCTTGGAGCAGCCTGGGCTGGTGGGAGGTGTCCCTGCCATGGCAGGGGGTGGAGACGAGATGTGCTTTGAGGTCCCTTCACACCCAAACCATTGTGTGATTCTATCCTATGATTCTTTTCCACAGGACACATCAATCCCTAGTAGATGACCTGTGCCATACCCATACCAAGAGCAAATTCTGCCACCTCTAGAAGAACGTGTTCCTCCCCCCAGCCCTCCCCTGCCACAATTCCCTGCAGCAATGCAAGCCTTTAAAGAAACGCGACCTGCTGCTGCTCTTACCCAAAGTTATTCTGCACAAAGAATATGTGATTCTTTCCGCCGCCTTGGAATTACTCCTACTACAAATAAACTGCCAAGAAGGACCTTAATTCAAAACCAGAAACTTGTCAGCAACAATCGGGAGACTCCCCAACACACTGCCTTCCGTCCCTGGAGGCTCCAGAAGCACGTCTGCAGAGCTGCCTGGGGGGTTTCTAGAGAGGTTGGATGTTTATTTATTATAGCTCACTCTCTTCTTGAAGTTATACTTGCAAGAGGGATCTTGCAAGAGCACTCCCAGTCAAAGTCCCCCCAGCCCCTGCGAACCCTTTGCCTATGGCCATCCAGCTCCACAGGCACCTCAAAATCCTCAGGTTCCAAACTGAGCACAGGAGGGTCCATTGGACACCTTCACATAGGGATATAACCACACTGTTGTGCTCTATAGATAGATGCGTATAAAAAGTGAAATAAAAACCTCTCCATTTTTGTGAACTGGAATTGTGGGGCAGTACAGAATCACCGAGATGCTGCTGCTCGGCACTGCCAGAGCTCCAAAAAAGGGCTGGAAAAAGCTACAAAAACCACCCTGGGGAAGGAGATGAAGAGTGTAATCGAAGACCTGTGATAGTGTCATACCGAAAAAATAACCTGAATTACTCACTTTTTTATTTCTGTCTAAATAAAAATAGGAACTTTCAAAAAATAAGATGTAGTAGGGAGTTATTTTAAGGCATCAGAGAGAGACTAAGTGAAATGAACACAGGAGATAGATAGCGCAGCGATGCAGAGGCACCAGAGCACGGTGCTCCTCAGGGTGACACAAGCTCTGCTGGGCTGTCCCGCTTCTGCGGGGCTGAGTTTTGTTGAAGCCAAATTAGAGACAGTTCATGCCCAAAACACTTGACTAAGGCAAATTATTTCAGTAACTTTGTGACTGTTTAGAGGGACAAACCTAACAGATCCATCAAAAGAACAATTATAATAATGGCATGGTTATGGCTGTACTAACCAGCTACAGTTAACTCCTGGTTACACCATCCTGGCAAAGATCAGCCCTGACCCTAAGGTGAAAAACCAGCAGTTGGAAGGATCAGAGGTTTTTCCAATGGGCTCCATGAACTCCCTGGAAGAGTGCAGGCAGCCAGCGGGAACACCGGACATCCGCCAGGGATGCACGGGATGCACAGTGATCCCAAGATCTGGAAAAGGGCTGATCTTTCAAAACAGGCAGCAGAAAGATCAAAGGAAGTACAAAAGGAAGCCACTCATCTCTAATTCCCAGGCAAATCCTCTAACAAACACCACAACAGTTTAATAGAACAGCTAGGAGAAAAGGCAGCGATAAATACCAGGTGTTATGGATCTGAAAGAGCTGGTTGTGCTCATGAAGGAACCTCATCTCGATCTGCACACAACGGGTCCTGTGAGCACGGGAAAGGCAGCCCTGGGACATGGATCTCGGCGGCAGGGAAGCACTCTGAATGCTCTCACAGGGCATTCTCATGAACACCAAGGGGAACACACACCAGTGCAAGGTGAGCAAAGAGCTGGTCTGACACGTTTTTCACCGCTGAACTGGGAGGAGGCATCAAGTGGGGTTTCACAGGGGTCTGTCTGGGGACAAGCTCTGTGTTCTCACCAATGACAAGGATGTAACGGAGAGTAAACTGCAGTATGCAGAAGATGCCAGCGGAGAGGGCAGCAGCATGTTTGGATTCACGTGGTACTAACACTGGAGACATGGTCTGAAAATACCAGAGGAAAAAGGAGAAGTGGAAGGTACTACAGGCAGGGAGGATGAAAAGAAAACCAGAAGATGGAGCAGAAGTGGCTGGCATGAACGTCATCCTGTGCTCATCACCAGCAGGGTCACACTTTGGTGACAAAAGCATGTCAGACTGGTTGGGGATAGAAGAGAGGAGGGCTGTGTCAGACCTGAAATACTCCTCCTGCCCTGCCCCATGCGGAAGTAGCCTTGGGAGTCATCTAGTTAAACGTGGGCATATATAAACCAAGCACCTACAGTGAGCAAGTCGCTCTGGGCTCCTTTTAGACTCAATGGAGAACTACTGAGTGAAGTCAATGGAGCTGTGATTCATCCCGTGCTGGAACGGCCGCCCACACTTTGTCAGATGAATGGCACCCCTGGCTCCAGTGACTGCACACATCTGTATCAGCTCCTGGGGCGAGCCAGGGCAAGGAGCTCAGACACCTACATGGTTGACACCTACAATGAAGGGATGGGAATCACATTCCTAAGGTTAAGTAACACTCCAGCTGCCCAGCTCCTAGCACCACACTTCCAGAAGGACATGGAGGTCAAGAGGAGTCCCGAGCAGGACACCTGGAAGATAAAAACGCCCAGTCGAAATCAGACTGGTTTGGGTGAGAAGGGACCTCAAAGCTCATCTTGTCCCACCCCCTGCCATGTCAGGGACACCTCCCACCAGCCCAGGTTGCTCCAAGCCCCATCCAACCTGGCCTGGAACACTGCCAGGGAGGGGGCAGCCACAGCTTCTCTGGGTACCCTGGGCCAGTGTCTCCCCACCCTCACAGCCAACAATTTCTGCCTCACATCCCATCTCAATCTCCCCTCTGCCAGTTTAAAGCCATCACCCCTCGTCCTGTCACTCCATGCTCTTGAAGACCTGGTTTGATTGATTGACATGGTTATTCCCATGAGAAAATGCTCAGAAGGTGTCAAACAACTTCTCAGCAGTAATATTGCTGGAGCGTGGGAATGGGGTGGGCATGGAAGGCCACCTACTGGGAACTTCGAGGTCAATTTCCCTCAAGAAAAATTTAAGTTCAGCTGAAGCTGGTGCTGGTGGAGGGATTGACCACCTCAGGCCTCTCCCAGCAGAAACCTCACTCAGGTGCTGTCAGGTCCCACACCCAGAGCCTGGCACTGTGAGGAGTGTAATTCTGCTCAGCTACCTCCTGCAGGAAACATCTCCCACAGCAGAAGGATGAGTTACAGTAATAGTAAATAACTGGGACTCACACTGTGCTCTGGCCCCAAGGACGTGTGGTACAGCCCACGTCTTCATGGACAAACTTTCCTCTCTCCCCCCAGAATCACAGCCAGAGCACAGGGCAGCTCTTCCCAAGATGCAGTCTAGGACTCGCCTCTGGCTAGAGCTGGGCTTGCCCGGAGAGCGTAAGGTGGCCTGGATCAAACTGATCGCATGGAGCAAGCTCACAGTGAAATGCATCCTTCCCACCCCATCTCACTGCACAGAGAGGATGAAGCTTTAAGGAGAGAGATCACAGATCACCCTTGGATTTATATGCCAAACAGCTTCTGTCTCAACCATTTCCAGGCAGCAGCAGCCTGGAGAAGAGGAAAGGAGCCGGTCTGAAGCACATGACTGCAGCCCCAGAAATGCTCCCAGCCCAGGGGCTGGCACCAGGGGACTTCAGCAACAACATCTGAAGTGACACTGGGAAAAGCCTGACCCCGAATGGAAAAACAAACCACTGAAACCTCCACTGTAGCTGAGGAAATCTCTGGGAACGCAGGCAACAGTCGAGCTTCTGCATCAAAAGCAGAGGAGTGCAGGAAATGGAGAGGGTGTAGAAAGGAGCCTATTTCTGCTCCGAACTGATCCCAGAGCCCTGATTATCATGGGTGAGGTTCTCTGCTTAATTACATCAGGAGGCAGCTCATCAAGGCACTGATTATGAACTATGTCAAAAGCAAACTGACAGATGAAAAGCAACTCCAGCTCCAGAAGAAGCCACCCCGCAGCCACACACGCTGCTTGCAGGGCAGCCCCCGGGAAGGACATGTTGTGAGAGGTGATATTCCCCCAGCACTGGTCAAACACACAGACACCAGTTACAAACCCAGCGCCAGCGCTGCTCAGTCCCAGGTGAAACACGGGCTGTGAGCACCAGAGAAGTTCTGAAGATCAGCAGAAAGTGAGGGAGCTCATCAGCGAAAGGCACTGAAAGCAGTAGCTCCCCTTTTCAAACCCGCACAGTTTTCACAGAACATTTTCAGTACTGGATTCATTTCACTCAAACACACCAAGCTGAGGATGGAACTTCGAGGGCATCAACCAAAATATCAGAATATGACAACTCATTGTCAGTCTAAGGAAGCTCAAGACAAAATCATGGAATGGTCTGGATGTGAAGGGACCTCAAAGCTCATCTCATTTCCAGCCCCCTGCCATGGCAGGGACACCTCCCACCAGAACAGGTTGCTCCAAGCCCCATCCAACCTGGCCTGGAACACTGCCAGGGAGGGGGCAGCCACAGCTTCTCTGGGCACCCTGGGCCAGGGTCTCACCACCCTCACAGCCAACAATTTCTGCCTCACATCTCATCTAAATCCACCCTCTTGGGACTGCCCTGACCCAGGTGCAGGACCTTGCACTTGGCGTTGCAGAACTTCATGGGGTTCACATGGACCCACCTCTCCAGCCTGTCCAGGTCCCTCTGGATGCCATCCCTTCCCTCACCACACCACACAGCTTGGTGTCAGGCAGACTTGCTGAGGGCGCACTGGACTCCTTGGAGCAACCTGGTCTGGTGGGAGGTGTCCCTGCCCATGGCAGGGGGTGGGGACAAGATGAGCTTTGAGGCCCCTTCACACCTAAACCAGTCTGGGATTCTATTTTATGATCCAGCTCCTTCTCCCTGGACATGTTCTCCACCACGCAGGTTAAATCTGACACTGGTGGTGACAAGGGACCGCAGATGAGCAAACGTGGTCTCAGTGTGCAGGGAGAGGAGCTCAGGTCCATCACTCACAGCCTCCCATTGCCACTGCTTCAGCAAACAGTGCAAAATGGTGTCTACTGAAAAAGGAGGCAAAGGCAGCCTCCGATCCACGCTTCGCGCTGCCAATCCCGCTGTCACCTGTGGGAATTCTCCTCCACAGAAGCAGTATTGTTCAGAGCTGACGTCGCAGCCATTTGGCTGCGCAGATGCAGAGAGAGACAGATAAGGTAACACACAGCAGCACCTCAGACTTTGGGATGCATCACTGCCCCACGGGATTCATCCTGCAGATACTGGCAGGGGAAATGGTCACACGCAGAGGGATGTTACAGGAGTCAGTCCCACCGCTGTCTGCAGATGTCACATGTACTGGGAAAGGACAGACGACACCCAAAATCTCCCTCTGCTTGAGCAAAAGGAGATTAAAGAATATCAGGTTTGCCTCGTGCCCAATACACATTCAGGAAAGAACAATGCATATTTCTATAAATAATAAAAACAAGCCCCAGAAAATCCAAATTCTACAAGGTGGATTTATTCCATCCTCAGGAAATAAGACAGATGGAGCCCATTTAAGGGCATGGTGCTGGAAACACAGCACAAATACAGGCCATGGATTGGGAAAGAACAGAAAGAAGCTGAACAGCAAGGAAATGGAGGTTACTGGAACCAAGGAAATGTCCTCCATGAAGCTGAAACCACATCCAAAAGAGGAACACAGAAAGGATGGAGCTCTCTTGCAGGCTCGATGTACAAACACAGCACGACAGGCCAAAGCTGCGGGACGATTTGCAAAAGCCATCACAACCAACACCAGATCAGTTCTTGAGCGCGTGCAGAGCACGAGGCCCACCAGAGCACCTCGGGGGAGATGAACGTGGTGTCAAAGCAGCACCCAGAGAAGGTAAGGCCATAACAGAGAAATGAAACACCACTTCTGTTCCCATCTTGTGGGGGTGTTTCCCCTCCAGAAGCACAGAGACTTGTGGGCAAACAGTTCTGAAACAGCGGCGTCTCTACAAGAGGTTATGGAACAAAGGGGAGAGGCACTAAGTGTGACACCTCCAGGTGTGGTGTCCCTCAAGGGTCTGTACTCGGACCAACACTATTTAATATCTTCATTAACGACACAGTGGGATGGAGTGCACCCTCAGCAGCTTGTAGATGGCACGAAGTGGAGTGGTGCAGTTGATTCGCTGGAGGGGAGGGATGGCATCCAGAGGGACCTGGACAGGCTGGAGAGGTGCACCCATGCCAACCTCATGAAGTTCAACAAGGCCAAATGCAAGGTCCTGCCCCTGGGTCAAGGAAATCCCAAGCAAAAGTACAGGCTGGGGGATGAAGGGACTGACAGAAGAAGGACTTGGGGTACTGGTGGATGAAAAGCTGGACATGAGCCAGCAATGTGCCCTCGCAGCCCAAAAAGCCAACGGTGTCCTGGGCTGCATCACCCACAGCATGGGCAGCAGGTCCGGGGGGGATTCTGCCCCTCTGCTCTGCTCTCATCAGACCCCCCTGCAGTGCTCTGGGGCATGGAGCTGTTGGAGCGGGTCCAGAGGAGCGCAAGGAGATGATGCAAGGGCTGGAGCAGCTCTGCTGTGGGGACAGGCTGAGGGAGTTGGGAGTGTTCAGCCTGGAGAAGAGAAGGCTCTGGGGAGACCTTACTGTGGCCTTTCAGTACTTAAAGAGTGTTTATAAGAAAGCTGGAGAGAAGCAGTGATCTGCCATGGAGCCAGAGGGAAGGACCAATGGGAAAAAAAGCAGAGATCTGAGTTTTGACAATAAAAACTTGACTAAAGCCTACTTAGATTTGCAAAAGCATTTGACAAGGTCTCTCATTAAAATCTCTTGAGGAAGCTAAGAAGCCATGAGATACAAGGGAAGGTTTTTACATGTGAAATTTGTTAAAAGGTTTAAAATAAAAGTAAATGATTGGATTTCACATCAGAGGAAAGGTCAGCAGCAGAGTCTCCTGGGGACCGGTGCCAGGACTTACGCTGCTCAACACAGCCCTGGATCATTTATGAGAGAGGAATGAAAGAGAGGTAACAAGGTTTGCTGATAAAGCTAAATTATTCAGGATAGCAAAGTGGAGGACACTGTGAGAAACTGTAGAAAGATCTGAGAATGTAAGATGAAATGTCAGGTGGAGAAAAACTGATGCATAAGGGAAAAAATAATCTTCTCCTCATACATAAAATCCCAAGCTCTGAGCTGACCCTTACTACCAGGATTAAGAACTCGGGATGTGACAGGGAGTTCATGAAGAGCGTCAGCTCCATGTCCTACAACGGCCAGGAACAACGGGCAAAGAAGGTGAGTTAGAGGAACGTCGTACCTCTGTCACGGCCAAAGGGCCTGCACACCTTAACTGCTCACAGTAACTCTGGTCCTGCCATTTCATAAAATACAACAAAACTGGAAAAAGAGGAAGGTGACATGGCCTGTTCAAAGGAAAGATTTTCAGTACCAAGAACAGTGCTGCTTAGCATCGCTTAACCTGGAAGAAACAGAACCCAGGGGAAAAGGTTCTGCCAAATCCTGATAGCTCTGGAGGGGCTAATGCAGTGGCCAACCACTGCCTCCCCCAGCACAAGGACTGGGCCACATCCCAGGAACCTAGGAGACAATGTCTGAAATAAATAAACTGCATTTTTGACATGACATGGGATGAAGTTTCTTCTTGCCACAGGGTATTGTGCTAAAAATTTACATGGAAACAAGGAGCAACTGGACAAGCTCCTGGAAGAGCAGTCCCTGAAGTACTACTGCACAGAGGACTCCCTTTGGATAGAAATCTCCAGCCTATGAGCACTGGAGATGGACAAAGCATGCTGGGGAAGCATCACTGCAAGATGTCCTGTCCCCATATCCCTCCCTGGTCACCCAGGACTGGTCTCTGTCGGAGGATGGAGAGGTGGACTTCTTGCCTAAGCCAGTATGACCACTCCTACAAAGCTCAGCAAAAGCCCTTCTCACTCTCAAACCACACACCGGAGTTGAGAAGAGACACATCTGCATTATGTACACACCCCACTGCTCCAAGTCTTTTCTTCTAGAAAACCCACCTTAATGTTTGGAAAGAACTGTGGCTCCATGGAGCCAAACCCCTCACACCTGGATCGCTTCGGAAAGCTTGGTAGAAACCTCTGGAGCAGCAGGCTGCCGAGCGGACACCGCTGAGCTCCTCGCACCGTCAGAGCCACTCGCCGCTTTGACAATGAGCGCAGGAACTGAATCAGCCCCACAAACAGCACTGCTGTCCTCGGCCCACCAGGACCATCCATGACTGCACTGGCCACCCCACTTCATGCTCCAGCACCCGGGGTGTCTGAAGTGATTTCCAGTGGCAGCTCTGTCCAGACCCTGACCTGCAACACCAGAAAACAACTTCACCCATAAACCCAAACATTAAAGCTCAAAAGCATTTGATCGTGGCTGACAGGAGATGTGAGCCTCAGCAGAGACCTCTACCACCAGCCCGTCCCCAGCCACCGGCTTCGTCTGTTTTGGTCATCACTGCATCCTCATTGTAAGAATTAAATCAAGGAAACTCAGTGCCAGACCTTCCTAAAGAAGGTGATTTGGGCTGTATTTAACTTCCCCTGGTCAGCTGACTGTCCACTCACACTCCCATAGCTATGAGGTGCTGAGGGACATGGGGCAGTGGGGACTGGGCAGTGCTGGGTTAATGGTTGGACTGGGGGAGCTTAGAGGTCTCTTCCAACCAAGGCTGTTCTGTGATTCTAAACACTCCAATGGAGGCCACTTGTGTGACAGTACAGGGGACAGTGGCTGGCCAGTTCTCACCGTTTCTCCTGGCTTCCTTGTTTGGCAAAACCAAACTACACTTCAGACAGACCTTTTAGCCCCTGCAGGAGTCAGCAGATACTATGACACGATCCTTGTTCTGAACCTGTCCTGCTTTGCCCTGTCCAATCCTAGCAAGGCTGCCAACAATCACCTTTTCTTTCCCCATCTGGGTATGCAGTGGCCATGGTCCATGTTCCTGCTGGGTCGAAAGGACGCGGAACGGCCCACGTGGCGCGTGGTGGCCTTGTGGCCGTCCTCCTGGTACCAGGCCGCGGGTCTCTGCCGACGAGTCACCTCTGCAGGTCGTGCCTTGATCCCCCACCTGCTGCCTCTCTCGGTGCCTTCTCACAGACATTTCCACTGATATTTTAATTGTACCACTCTTCATATTTCTCTTACCAAACCTCCACACCAGGGCTCGCCTGGCGTCTGGGGGTCCTGTCCTGGAGGCGACACTGGCACCTGTCACAGCCTCACGTGTGGAGCTGCTCACGATCACTTTGATGGATACTCAGTGCTGGAAGCATCTCATCCAGGGTCACTCACATCAGGTTTTCCTGGCACACACTTGTCTAATGACCTGACCATCCTCAGGCATTGCTGGAAGCTGCTGCACTCTGCAGATCACCTCCAGCCTTTCTCTTGGAGCTATTTAATGGTTTAAATGTTGTTTGGGCTCCAAATGCTTGATCAATAACTGATGAGAACTCAAATAAAAACAGGTGTTTATGTGGCCCAAGACACAGCACTGTTTCTTTGAGTCACACCGGTTTGCATGAAAGGTGAACGCAGCTCCTCGTGAGAGCAGCAATACTCTCTGACACGACCTTCACGAGGGAGGTCCCAAAATCACTGAGAACTATGGGTATTTGAGTCTCCCACTGAAATACCAGGACCGCAGAGGGCCTGGCTCTGAAGACCACGAGCACACACCAAAACCTCATCGGCTGGCACAGCAACTCGCTTGAGGGCCATATGCTGGAATGGATTTTCAACAGCCTTCATCAGTGGAGGCGGCTCTCGGTGGGCCATCACTTCACCCTCGCTGCAAACTGGTTTACTGTACCAGGCACACTGTTCCAACTTGGGACTTGACCAATTTAGTCCTAATTCTCTAAGAGCTTAACAGCAATTATTTGATTTCTCCAAGAGGACAGATGTCATCTACGCAGCACCTCCAGCTGCAGCTGCTCCCTTGCTGTTCTGGCATTCCACAGGGATGAGTTCCTGTGCCAGCAGCCTCCTGTCATCAGCTGGTTCAGGAGATGAGTCAGAGGGGACCTTTAGAATTTCTTGGTGATGCCATGAATGGCCGTGCCCACCTCGAGGCAGCTCTGTCTGTGTCAGAATACCAAATGCCCATGTCCCAGCTCTGATCATCAGAGCATGTCCCTGGGCAGCGCTTCCACCACCACCACCAGCTGCTGGCTCTGAGGAGAGGCTTTTCCCCTGGCTGCACGCACACCCTGATCCTTTCCATGACGTCTGCACCAAGAAATACCCTTGGCAAGACGGCACGACCGTACCGGGGGTACGCTGCGACTGTAGCTGCTCCAGCTCAGCATGGGCAGTGGAGTCACTATTGATCCTTCACAGTCTCACCTGACAGCTCCAGTCTCTTTAATAAATGACTTCGCACCTTCAGAGTGAGAAAAAACCTGAATGATGTTTCTTGGTTTTATGCCTGCAGCTGTCTAGCTGAACCACTTTCCCATGAATCACTCCGGGAAGGAGCTGCAAAGCCTCTGACGCGCGAGGGTCCCTCTCCGAGGAGCAGGGGGACTGCGCACCGCTCCGGCCGGGCTGTGCAGAGCCCTGGGTCAACCTCCACCCCTCGCCCCGGCTGGGCTGAGCGGGCACTGACAGCTCACACGCCTCGCTCGCCTTCCTGCCTCATCCCAAGGGGCAGCGCCACGCAAAGGTCGTTTCACAAATGTGCTCCTCAGGTGGAAATACCTTCACCCACGGTACTGACGGGTCCCCCTCACGGAACCAGGCTGCAGTGCTGCGAGATGGGAAGAGGCCAGGGGGAACATCCTCTGGGGTGACCCCACACCGCTCCACCGCTGTGTTTTCCTCCTGGATTCACGTTTCCACGTCACACTCACAACACCCAATAATTTGTACAATTCTCATTCCAATGCAGCAGCTGTTTGCCCTGGGTCTGACACACCTCCTCTGTAATAATTATCATTACCTTTTAACTGCAATTAAGAATAACTTTCAGTTAACACACTCAGGCTCTCACAATATATTTTGTCATCTCTGTTTAGAACATGAACACTCAGAAACAAAACCTCTTTTTTATACCTACTATGCCGGTGATTGAACATTCAGTGCTCACAGAGGGTTTCCAACCGGCAAAGACATCACGTGAAAAACAATTAATTGGCTAAGTTGCCTCCTGTGTTGATGAGCTGCTTCTGGTGACACCAGTGACAGATGCCCATCCCCGTGGCACAGCCCGAGCTGCGACACCCAGCGCGAGTGCTCCGTTCCCCCATCCACCTTCGTGTGCAGACGTGACCGCCAGGACTCTGCCCCCACCTGGCACGAGCCACCTCTCCCTGCGTCACAGCATTCTAGTTAACCATCGATCACCTCCCCTTCGTGCCCCCTCCTCCCTTACTGTCACACACACACAAAAAGGGCTGCAGACAAACGTCAAATCTCTCCTGCAGGACCCTGTCCCACACACACATTTGCTCCGTGGGAATGAATGCAGCGCGTGCATGATGCACGCAGCCGCCTGCCGCGCCGCTCGCCGAGCTGTTTGTCACAGCACGGAGCTTACAAGCTGCCTGCAGAAACTGAAAAGGCTGACATGAGCATGACACAGGCATGGCATGGGGGAAAGCAATGATCCGCTGCAAACCCAAATGTGGAAAATAGCTGCCGTGGGGGCAGCGGAGCAGGCAGGGCGCTGGAGCCCAGCGGGAAGGCGGCCGACCGCCTGCCGGGGCAGCAGAGACCGCGGCGCGGCGGGCACCAGCAGCTCTGCAGACACCAACCACCACCCGGCCGTGCTCACCCCAGTTCCACCTCGCTCTCCCTCCAGCTCCCAACAAGCGGAGCTCACAGCACGGGGGTAACGCCAGAGGCTCCTCTCAGCCCGGGGATGGGCAGCGGGAACAATCGGACTCACTGCCACTGAATGCTTCCCACTCCTTGCCTTCGGACACTACGGGTGGATTAGTAAACAGCAGTTTAAACAACGAGGACATGAAAAAACATTTGTAAAACATTTCTACACAAAGACCACGTCATGAAATGCCCCACGGCAGTTCCAGGAACGGAAATACTTTGATAATTAACACCTGCCCCCTGGGAACACGCGTACTCTGTCACGGCACAGCAGGTGCACAGCAACCCCGACAACTACTGAAAAGACAGGAAAGAACAGAAACACAGCAGAGACTGGGGGAAAGCAAACAGAATACTATTTTTTAAAAAAAAGATAAGTGATTCAAGTAATCACTGGCCTGAGAGTTAATCAGCATTCCCAACACAACAAACATGACAAGGACAGGACCCTCCACAAGCAGCAGCAGCGCCCCAGCACTGCGGGCGGGGCGCGGGGAGCGATGGGAGGGGGACACATTTCTGGCTCGATCCTCTCCTGCCCTGCAGCTCAAGGAGGAATTCACACCCCCGCGACGGAATTATAAAACCCATTGTGATTTGTTAGCATGTTATTCCCGCTGTGCACATGACTGTTAGTATTCATACATGCAAATATATGCAGCTAACACACGGGCAGCTCCACACCCTCTCCCGGGGGCTGACGCGAGCGCTCCTGGTGCGGGATGCTGATCCTGGAGGGCCCCGAGCCACCAACGGCAGCTGGAGGTCACTCCTGTGTGGCTGGGGAGCGAGGGGACAGCCTTCAATAACACCATGAAAGATGCCCTTCACAAGGCTGGCAGAGGGGACTGCAGGGCAAAGGAAAGGCTCTTCCCCCTGCAGCATCAGTTATGAAGCTGGTAATTATACTGGGGGATAATTAGCATTCAGGCCTGCTACTGACAGGCCTGAATTATTATTATTTAAATTATCATTTATGGATGGGAATGTACAACAAGTGCAGTCCCGGGGATGGAAACATGGGTGGAGAGGAAGCTTTAAGACCGTTGCTGGTTTTGCTGGCTCAGCCCATGCGCACGCTGTGCCAACAGCCTCGAGCTGCCCGGTTCACATGCAACCAGGAGAGTCTTCCCCAGCCTGCTGAGCACTGCAGCCTGCTGTCACACACTGATTTCTGCCTTCACCTGTACCACGAAGCTTTGTCCACCACTGGGTTTATTTCAGCAGCGGCCCCTCGTGCCCCAGGTTGGCTGCCCCCAAGATGTGGGGCTCAACCTTCTCTTGCCACAACATCTATGAAACCCACTGGAGAAAGCACGGCATTTCGTTTCCTGAGGATGAAAACAGCTCTTCTGGAACACCAGCAGGACCCGCTGTTAAACAGCATCTCTGGCCGAACTGTCATCTCCCATCTGGTGACGGAATTCTCCCTCACCCAGTACCATCACTCCTCTGGAATGAATCTTCTCTTCCTCAGCATCTCGTACAGAAGATGGGCCAAGAAGCTACTTTCAAATCCCCGTGACTGATGTCAGCATATTAAATGTCGTACTAATTGGATTACATTAACAATTTAGAGCAGTGCTCTCCTCCAGCACCTGCAGCCAACCAAGGTACGAGGTCCCGAGACCGGCATCGGGCACTTGCTGTGATGGACCCATTCACCAGTCCCAACCTTCTGCCTCAGGGAAGGCAGCGTTTCATAATCATCAAATCACAGAATGGTTTGGGTGTGAAGAGACCTCAAAGCTCATCTCATCCCAACCCCCTGCCACGGCAGGGACACCTCCCACCAGCCCAGGTTGCTCCAAGCCCCATCCAACCTGGCCTGGAACACTGCCAGGGAGGGGGCAGCCACAGCTTCTCTGGGCACCCTGGGCCAGGGTCTCACCACCCTCACAGCCAATAATTTCTGCCTCACATCCCATCTCAGTCTCCCCTCTGCCAGTTTAAAGCCATCACCCCTCGTCCTGTCACTCCAGGCCCTTGTCCAAAGTCCCACCCCAGCTTTCCTGTACCCCCCAGGCACTGGAAGGTGCTCTAAGGTCTCCCCAGAGCCTTCTCTTCTCCAGGCTGAACACCCCAACTCCCTCAGCCTGTCCCCACAGCAGAGCTGCCCCAGCCCTCGCATCATCTCCGTGCCCTCCTCTGGACCTGCTCCAACAGCTCCATGTCCTTCTGCTGTTGGGGGTCCATCAGTGCCTCCACTGGGGGCAGCTTCTCATAAAGAACAGGCTGCAGATCTTCACCACATGGTCCTGCTCACACACACGTCTGCCCAGCGCCCATGGGTTACCCCACAGAGGGGATTTCACTGTATTTTTCAGCTGTTCAGCAATAAATGACCCTCACTGTTAAAAGCCTTCGCATCATTGCCAGGTGATGGTGTCCAGCCCCCAGACAGCAGACTCCAGCCTGTCAGTGTCTGCTGCAGCAGCCCAGCGTAACCCACGGGCACAAGGGGCATCTCCCTGTGATGTCAGCAGACCAAGCTGGCTCGGGTAAGCAAGCGGTAAAACAGCGATCACAGCATTTCTGTTCCCACTAGATGATTTGCATCACATTTTCAGTCCTTGTTCTTGCAAAGCGTGTTCCTCACAGATGTATCACCAGGGTCTGAATTACCCTTCTCTGCAATCTTAGCAAAAGTCACGAGTGCCTTCGCTGGAAGAGTTACAGGCAGCTGAGCTCCAGGCATGCAAGCCGACAGAAAATGCCACCCACACCAAGAGCAGGTGCTGCCTTTGGCCTTCAGGACACCACCGGCACTCGGGGAAGCTCGGCGAATGTTTGCCCAAGGACAGTTAAAAACAAACGAGCCAACAAACCTCTAGTAGAAACCTCTGTTACTTTAACTGAGTCCAAGAGATGGCACAGATCCTGCTTGGGCTGGGGAGCTGAAGTGTGTCCTGATGCAGTAACCTGGTCCCACAAAGCTCTCCAGCGAGGTGAACCCACGCAGGTTACACGGGGCAAAATGTGTTTTGCTCATGTGCCAAGAGTCATCATTTCTCTTGATGCATCTTCCTCCTTCAACAGCATTTACAGTCTGCAGTATACACCAACTACTGTTCCAACATGGATCCTTCCTAGCTCCTACAGCATCGCCATCGCGGGAGGAGATGGGCATGAGCTAGACCTGGCTCGAGTGTAAGACCAGCGCTGAGGTGGGTGAGAAAATGTGGACTGCAACGTAGGAGAGACAGAGATGCCCAGGAGGTACTTTGGGGTGGAATGTGGAGCAGAGAAGGGCACTGTCACCATCTACTAGAACAATGCGGGTGGAACAGAACACTTGTCACCTCTACAGAGAGCATGCGGCAGTGTCTGTTAAAATAAATCATTTTCAAACCCAGAACGCTTTACACCAAAGAGCTTTACAGAAATCAGCTAAGGCACTAGCTCAGTAACAAATGTCAGAAATTCTGAAAATGTGATAAATTCCAGACCCTGGCAGGACTGCCAGGCATGACACAAGAACTATAAACCACCAGCCTGACTCCAATCCTGAGCAAATTAAGAGAATGCTTTATTTGGAACATCAAACGGGAAATCTCGTCGGTGTGGTTAATGTGAGGTCAGTCCTGCCAAGCGTCTTGTTGAGATCCCGGTACAATTGATGATGGCAACCACACGAGACCAATGTGGTTTAAGGGTTGGAATGAATTAACATCAATTAACTCCATACACTGCAACCTTCTAGTAGGAAATATCAGTGCACTAAATGTGTGTTCACCAACCGGCCCAAAACTGCAATGGAAAGCAGGCAGACACATGGGCACTTCTCCAGTGGTCCCTGTAAGGACCAGTGCTGATCCATACTGTAATGGGTGTCTACACCAGAGCTCTCCAACCCTGGCACCATCAGAGCTGTGTCCCACCTCGCTGTGGTCCCACAAGCATGGCAGCGGTCCCAGGGCTGACCAAGAAACACCCCAAATAACTTCAGAGATTGGACAGACTCTTACAATAACCAGTTTGTGAGTAACAAGATAAACCCTGATTTAGAAACTCAAGATCTCTGTGCTCGAAGAGGACACACAGAACGCTGCCACCGCAGAGCAGAGGTGATTGTCAGAGCAAGCCGCACTGCGCCACGGAGCGCTCGGGACAAAAAGGGGTTTGTAACGCAGGGAAATGCAAAGCACCAGAAACACAGGTGCTGTTCTCAAGCTAAGAGGCATTGTTGGAAAGCCCCAGCTCAGACAGGATAAACACACCACCACCACAGAGCCGTCCCTGCGGTAAGCGAGGAAAGGCAATCTCTGGACTCAGAAAAACAACAGAGTGGAAACAAACCGCTCGTCCCTCCGCACAAGGCGTTACCAGAGCAGCCCAGGTGGTGTCCTCACCACTGACAAAAACATCTGAGATCACAAGGCCATGAGAAAAGGACGCCAGGAGCAGGAAAGGGAGTCTCACCACAAGAGATTCAGCTTGATTTATCCTACCAAAGAGAAAGTCAAGAGGCATCTCCATCACTATACAGGGGTACACACTGGAAGAAAAATACTTTCAGTATTTCAGAATTTTTAAACAATGCTGAGAAGAGACCAGATGTCAAAGTGTGACTCCAGAGCCTCGAAATAAGGCACAATTCCCACCAAAGAGAGCAACCACAGAGCGACCGCCGCGTTGGGAGGTGCCGGACTCTCAAGGATGGGGCTATTTGGAACCTGTGGCTGCCTCCAATCTTGAAACCTGCACTGCTCACCCCCACCCCCTGCCCCTTCCTGCAGATGCTGCTTCAGGAAAGGGTGAAACACAAGAACTGGGCAGAACAGGATAAAGGGCAAGGACAGGACGAGCCCAGGACGTGCAGGGATGCTCTGAGTCACGCAGTCACCCTACTGCAGAGGGGAACAAATCATCTCCCAAATTAAAAATCCCGGAGTGCTCGCTCCCTCTGCATGCTGCCATCCCTTCCCCTGCTGGGAACCTCCATCCCTCAAATGCCCCAGTTCTGGAAGGGCTTTCCAGGAAAGAACAGTTCAGCTGGTGAATATGCTCATGGTTCAGTCTCCCAAAATCTTTGTAACCAAACGCAAGATCCGGGTAAGATTTAACGGGCTGTTATACACAGGAAGTCACATTAAATGTAATTGCTCCTTCTCCCTCTGTTTTATCAAAACAGAAAACATTTCTGGTAATTCTTACCTATTTAATTGAACTACTGCGAGCTGAAAGAATGCCAGAGGAAAGACCATTTGACACCATTTTTAAAATTTCATTTGTTTATAATGATCTGATTACCTTCTGCCTGGAAGAACAAGAACCAGCAGACTCTCATCAAAAGAAAAATCCACCAAAACTCACTCAGAAGACGTAAGAAGCTGCAGTATATTTTACAGTTCTAGTTTCTGCAGATAATGACCCAGCTCAGGGAGATATGACAACCTCCTCTAACACCTACTTTTAATTGCTTTCTGGAGAGAAGCACAAATAACTTATAATTGGCCATACTTTTGCTCCCCTTTGCTGCTGACACCCAAAGAGCGCTGAGCGACCCCCACAGCCCAGAGCCCCATCCAGCAGCACTGGGACACCTCATGCAGGACTGTCACTACTCAGCACAGGGATGGCAATATAAACCACAGACACCTCAGTCTGCAAGGGGCTGCCCGAAGGCCTGTCCCAGTGCAAACCCATTACACCAAAGCATTCCTCACAGACGTTTGTCTGAAGTGGTCCTCATTTTCCAATGAGAGACCTTGAACTCCCCAGACAACCTTTTCTAATAGCATGCTATCCTTATAATTAGAAATTTTCTCCTGCTGCCCAGCTAAAACTTTGCTGTGATTGTTGCTGGTCACCTCCTGTCCTGCTCTAAAAGGACAGTGCAGAGCTCATTGCCACCTCTGCATTTACATCTTGCCTTTGGAGACGGTCTCCACGCACTCAGCGCAGCACCTCCGTTTGAATGGGACCAGCGCTCAGCTAAGGGGAATGTCTGCTGGACTTCTCTTTGAACATCCCATTATCTTTGGTTTTTACAACGCTGTGATATTGGTAATGGATGTCCACCTTAGGGTTCACGGTCACTTCTCACTCTTTCCTCCATTCTTCTCTCTCCTGCATCTGTGTGGCTGATCACTGTTCTGCAGCCGTGGTGATTTGCACTGAATTGCAGCTGAGCGTTTCCAAACAATAGTTTCCATCCCTCAAGATGGTTCTGAATTCTCATCCTGCCTACAAATTTATTCGCAGTGACTCACTGAGGGCATTTGCAATGTCTTCCATCCCTCATCAAGCATGTATTCTTGTCCAGAAAAGGAGGGGAATGATGTCTGCCCCAAGGCTTGAACTCTTCGGGGAGCTGAAGCTACCAGAGGGGCTGTGGGTTTCTCTTCTGCTCCTGCAGGTCTTCAAGTCAGTGAACAACAACGATGCTGATGGCACTGGGGCACAGCACAGGGGAAGGGACCGCAGCAGGCGATGCAGGGTGGGGTAAGGTGCTGATTGCAGGGGATGAGTCACATCGTGTCAGGAATGTTTCCAAAATCAGATAAAAACTTTGCCATAGAAGACCCCATTTTTCCACACCAAACCATGGGGTTTAACTGGGTAGTTAAATGAAGACCTTTTGTTGCCAACACCTACAGTCGGATGCACCTTGCCTAAGTTTCGTGTACACGTCTCCGTGCATGCTAGGACTCCCGGGGATCCCTCATAACCTATGGAGCAAAAGATGCACAACAAGGTCATGATCCATCTGACTTAACTGATTGTTTTAGATGGAAATGAACTGCACCCTGCAAGTCCCCTTTTGCTACTGCATCCTGTGAAGAGGAACTTGACGATAAGGTCAGGCAGGCAGGTTCTGAACTGCCTGAAGTTACACAAGATTAATTCCTCCACTAATGAAGGATGACAAAAGCCTCTCCTCTCCCCCACTCAGTAGATGGGAGAAAACCACTACACAAAGCACAGCGTCAGAGCAAACATCTACGCCTTGCTCCAAGACACCAAACGCTTGGTAGGAAAATGTTTTCAAAGACCAACCAAAGAACTGCACCAAGGAACTAAACCAACTAAGTTTAATGGTTGTAAAACACTGGGGGGTTGGGCTAGATGATCTTCAGAGCTCCCTTTCCAACCCCTACCACTCTGTGATTATGTGATTCAAAGAACCAAGTCAATCATTCATCTCTGAGAAGAAATGAAAGGGCTTCAACATGGTCTAAGTTATTCCATTCTTCCACCTAGCATGAAGGAGCAAGAAAAGGCCCCCTCTGGAATGTGTGACTTTTTGTGGGTGATGGTTTGCTGTTTGTTTTAAAGTTAGTCTTGAGTGTTCGATCACACTCATGCAGAGGGGGCTGATTCCTTCCACCCAACGTCCTCTCATAACCCAGAACACAAGGATGGGGTCTGCAGAAGCCCGGGGCTTCGGTGACTGCAGCATCCTTTCCCCAGGAACCGTCCGTTCAAACAGCAAAGGGAAGAGTGTGGAAAACAGAATAAAAGAGCAGCAATCCACCTGTGTGAAACCTTCCCTGCTCCTGGAAGCGTAACCTCATTCCTCCTCTCAAGCCCTGAACAGCTCACAGTGTTTCTTGGTCACAAATTTACTGTTCAGTAATTTTGTACTCTTGTTTCAAATCCATCTATATTTTTGGCCCCCACAACACGCAGTAGGAATAAATTCTACAATTTAATCCCCTGCAGTGTGACACAGTACTTTGTTTTATTTTAATCTTGCTTCTTGCTAATTCCACAGAGTGCCACCTCGCTCCTTTGTGCTGAGAAATCACCATTGTTCCATGTTCACCTTCTTGCCTACTCGTGATTTCGTAAAACTCTGTCAGATCGTCCTCAGGCACCGCTTCCCTGAGCCAAACAGCTCCAAGCTATCTCACCTTTCCTCTAATGGAAAAAGTGGTCCATGCTTTGGGTCACCCTTGGTGGTTGCCTCTCACCATTTGCTAATTCTTCTTACTCAGATGGGTAAACTACACCTGCAAGTAAGAGACTGTCAAACCGTGGATTTACATAGAAGTATATCACTATTTTTAGTAGACTTTCTATTTCTTTCCTATTTCCTAACACCCTACATGTGTCATCAGCTGCTGCTCAGCTGATGCTTGCCCAGAGCTCCCCACGTGACTACAAAAGCTCTCAGAGTAGAACACCTTACAGGAATCCATCACAAAGCAGGGATGTGCTTCAGACTTCCAACCCGAGAGACAGCAGGAGCCAGGAAGACTTTGGTCTTGGGCGAGCTATTTAGTGACCAACAGCTCTGCCAGTTGTCACCTCTTTCAAACTCTGGTCGTATTCCGGCTATTACCTGACCAAAACTTCTGCAAATTCACTGCAGGAAACAGGACTCCTTTGACCAAGTCCCCTGACAAATACTGGGGAGGGTGCACGTTGTCCCTCCCACCACCCCACCACCAGCCCTTTGCTCCAGCCTGTCACCTACACGACATGCACGGCAGCGACGCTGGGCACGGCATCCTTGGCTCAGCTGCAAAAAGAAAAGATGAACTAAAGGGGAACCCCACTAACTTTTCTGCACCTGGTGAGTAATTTTTGGACAGACAGGAAAACTACTAATCATTTTTCCTGAGTATTTTTGTAAAGAGGAGAACAAACAGCGTCCAGTGAACAGCTCCCCTGTCCAACGCTCCTGTAATCGTTAATGAGCAGCTCCGAGGGCTGGAGCTCTTCTCCTTGGGCTCCTCTCTTCACAGTTCAGGCTGGCTGCGCTCTCCTTCCACCAGCTCCTGTATCAGCCCCTGTTCCTTGGATAACACAGGCCACAAAGCCACACGTCACCCCCAATTCTGAAATTCTGTATTTCAGAGCAAGCTGAGCCATGCAGCACAGGGCCCGAGCACAGGGAAAGCACGGGCTGGGGGCAGCTCACTCTTTTCCATTTCATGCTCTTGAAACTCTCAGTGACAGAGGTAAGTGGTCCCACAAGATCCTGCTCAGCAGAAGATCTTAGAAGACTATTCTGAAAGCATGTTAATTTGACAAGCGGGATTATACAGAAGGCTGCTCAATAAGAGACTGCATTTTCTCCCTCTGCACTTCTGTTGCCATAGAAATGCAGGCTGCACCAGCCCAGTGCAAATCCCCTTTCCCAGTTAGCCAGGCTGGCTGCCAGAACACCCCGTCCCCTGCAGTGCCCAAGAGCAGGGAGCCCCCGACCAGCCGCCACCGTGGGATCAGCAAACAGTGGGCAAAGATTCGCCCCCCTCTCCATTCCCAAGCATGAAACTCCTTTTGCGGAGGAATCCTGGATGCCCTGCCAGGCCGTTCCCTGCTCCTCCCCGCGCCCTGCCTGCAGCACGGCTGCTCTCTGGGCTGTCGTGAGTGAGGAGGACAGAAGCAGCCGGTGCAATTCCTCGCTCCCTGCCTGCTCCTGCCTCCCAGGGGAGCAGGAACTGGGGGTTCCAACCGCTCAGCACACTTCAGCGCCAGTCCTACGAGCGCACCGGGGGCTGGCGAGGCAAGAACAGCCTGGAAATGAGCTGCAGAGTGGAAAAGAGCACAGGAAGTTGTCTCGGAGCCACACACAGCCATGACACAGCCTGGGGACATCCAGAGCGACTCCCTCTACTTGGTCCATCTGCGGGGCCACCCCACGGCCTGCACAGCCTGGGCTCATGGACAGCCCCAGGGGACCGGTGTGCAGGGAGGTGCTCAGGGGGGCCAGCACGAGCCACACCACGCTGCCGAGAGGGACGAGCCCTGAGGACGAGCCGGAGTAGGGAACGGACGGCACCCGCGGGGGCAGGCACGTGGCAGGGAGAGGAGAAAGAGCAAGTGACCGGGGCAGTGCCAGCCAGGCCCAGGTGATTTTCCCCGTCACTGACGTTATGGATCTGCTCACCCAGTCCCCCCGCGCAGACTGGGACCAGCATATGAGGGGAGGCGGGGAGCACCAGGTCCTCAGCTTGGAGGAGATGGTGGACACCTCCCTGCCACGACCTCACGGCAGGCTGCACAGCAGAGACAGGGACTCTTGGGGGTGCACAGGGAGGGGACGAGAGGTGAAGGACACAGACTGAAGCACAAGGAACTGCAATGAGAGGTACAGGAAACTTTTTCACCCTGGAAGCAAAGGCTGGGACAGGGACCCACGGGGGCTGCAGGATCTCCAGCCTTGAGACACGCAGAGGAACTTGATCCGGTCAGCCCTGAGCAGCTGGCTGCGCTAGGAACGCCAGGCAGCCCTTCCACCCCACACCGCTCCGTAACCCTGCGTACGGACACACGTGGCCAGGCACAGCGCCTAAGGGCACAGAAATCCCTGCTTAGAGACTTCCTCACATTTTCCCTCTCTCCTGGAGGCCCATCCAGATGGCTTGTGAGTCCTCACCCTTGTAATCTCACTCCCTCCTCAGCTAATCCCTGTGACTGAATAATAAAAAAAATCATCCTGAACTGTCTAACACTCCCAGTTCTTTCCTTCCCAGCTGTGCCATGCAGAATGTGGGCTCTTAATTTTACAGAGTTAATTCTGAGTCACTTCAATCTCTTGCCCTAACATAGTTCATCAGAGAAGTCAATTCCCCTCGTGATTGCCTCTTTCCCATATGAACAAGCTCAGACTTCTCTCCCTCTTTGCCTTATTCCTATCTTAGACCAGATGAGGTTTGCTGAGCCCTCTCCTGATCCCCTCAGAGATCTGGGGACAGCTCTCACTGCTGCGACACGCCAGCACACCTCCACTCTGGAGCAGCCTCGTGCTCTCTTCTCGTTCTGGCTGCAGTTTTGATTCCAAGTGGCATCAGTGAGAGGTGGGGGCCCGTCCCAGAGGAGCCTCTCACCCTCTGCCACAGCCCACCTCGTCCCTCCGCCCGTCACTGCAGCGCTGCTGACACCACAGCTCGGAAACATCGCTGCTCCGGAGGCTGACTCCACAAAAGGAAACACTTCTATCCGGTGTACGATAGCTTCTCCTGTTCTCAAATAAACCCTCTAGATATCCGTAGCTTTCTTTTCACCTTATTAAGCCAAAAATTAATATTCCATCCCCTGCCCAAACCGTTCATCCCAAACCATTCCCCCACCGTTCAGCCGTGGGGACGTGGGTCCCTGCTCTGGTGCTCAGGGCGTCCGCTCAAACCTGCAGCTGTCCCAAAGGCTTCTCCTGACATCTGGAGTCACTTCTCCATAATTTTCTCACATACTTTTGTTGCTCAACCACTGGCATTCTGTTAATCCTCTCCCACATTTGAGACCCCCAGTGAAGTCAGAGGTGATGGAATCAGCACTCTCCTGCAAATGGCGTTAATCGATCTGCTGCAGCGACCTTACAGCACCTCAGGTCCTCCTTCATTTCTGCTCACGGATCTACCAGTCCAAATGTTTAATATCTAAAAAAATGGGAAAAATCCCATTTTGTTTATCCTATTTATTAAGGTGATCCTAAACCCACCATGTGAGTCCCCATCCCACACTCCTGACCTAACTGAACTGTGTGCTCAGAGCGACCCCTGAATGAATGATGAGCACATACATATGTGCTTTAAGAAATGTCTTTTTCATTGCCTGCCACTACACAGTGATTATTGTGACACAGCAGGAGCAGAGGACACAGCACCCCGCTGCTCAGCACCACTCGCCATCTCCACCAAAGCCAACCCGAGCTCCTTCCCCATTGCAGGAGAGCGAGCAAAAGCACTCGAGCTGCATGGCAGTGGGCCAGTTCAGGGAATGGGATCCATTAAAGGCTATTAAATACAAAGATGTTGCCTCTGGCTCAGGAAGACTCTGAAGACAAAATTGCTGCAGGCAGGAATAACACTTTGGGTTGCTTATTCTGATCTCGTAACTGCAGGAGGCACCTGCCATTGGCCACCGTGGAACACACAGCACTGGCCCGAAGGACCTGCAGGGTGCTCCAGAGCCGTCCTCATGCTTTGACGGTGCGTGACTACGCACTGTGCTATGGGCAGGCAGCCACAGCCCTCCAATCTCTCCCAGTTCAACCCTCCAAAACCCCCCAGCACTCGGAGTTTCCACTGCCACCGCCAGCCCCGTCCCCGTGCTCCCAGCTCACCCCAGACAGAGCAGCGCTGTTTATCAATGCTCTGCATGCATTGGCTGCCTGAGAACACCAAGACCAACTGGACTGTGACCTGCAAGAAGACAAAGTTGATCGCATCCAGAAAAGAATCATAGAATCATAGAATGTATTGGGTTGGAAGGGACCCTCAGGGCCACCCAGTCCAACCCCTGCAGTGAGCAGGGACATCTTCACCAGACCAGGTTGCTCAGAGCCCCACCAAGCCTGGCCTTGAATGTCTCCAGGGGTGGGGCCTCCACCTCCTCCCTGGGCAACCTGTGCCAGTGGTCCACCACCCTCCTATTGAAAAACTTCAGCCTTACATCTGACCTAAACCTGCCCTTTTCTAGTTTAAAGCCATCGCCCCTCGTCCCATTGCTCCACGCCCTTGTGAACAGTCCCTCCCCTGCTTTCTCACAGGCACCTTTCATTGTGCCTATAAGAGGCATTACATCCTTCTGACACGAAGTCCCAGAGGACTCCAGGGTGGAAAGATGTGTTCTTCCTCTTGGCTAAGGGTGCAGCCAAAGGCACGCACCTACACACGACCTCCTCCCCTTGTCTGCTACTCTGAAAATGGGGCCACTCTGAGCAAAACTGCCACCACAGACCAATCCCTGCACTTTGCTCCCAGCTGCCTTCTTCCACCAGGGTCCCTGGACACGAAGGTAGGAGATGGATGAGACAGCTTATTCACCTGTGGGGACAGCTCCGTCCTGCCGTCCTTCCCAGCACCTCACCCGACACAGGCTCTTCACACAGACAAACACCTCTGTGGCACACATGGGCAGTGGAGGGCTCTTCCCCCCGATGAGAGGGCAAACAGGAACAAGCCAGGCCCAGGATGGGCTCCTCTGTTGCTACACGCAGCCCACACGCCACAGGGCGAGCCCCTTTCTCCCAGTACAGCTTTTGTTTTGCCTTACACAGAAGACACACAGACCTGAAGGAGCGGCGCTGAACACAGGGCTGAGTGGGCAAAGGGTTGTGGGAGCACACATCAGAGGGGGACCTCATCCATGCTCATCAATATCTACGGGCGGGGGTCAGGAAGATGGGGCCAGACTCCTCCCTGGTGTCCAGTGACAGGACAAGGGGCACTGGGCACAAACTGGAACACAGGAGGTTCAATGTAAACATAAGGAAACCCTTCTCTGCAGTGAGGGTGACAGAGCACTGGCACTGCCCAGAGGTGGTGGAGTCTCTGTCTCTGGACGGAGCTGCCAGCTTGCTGAAGCCACATTTCCACTTCACAAATCCAGGCTGGCTGCTCCCAGTCACCGCCTTGTCCTTCATCTCTTTGGAAATGGTTTCCAGGGTTAGCTCCTCCATCACCTTCCCAGGGATCAAGAGGAGACTGACCAGCCTGCAGCTCCCCACACTCTCCTCATTGCCCTTCCTGAAGACAGGAGTGACATTTCATTTCCTCCAGTCATCAGGAACCTCTCCTGACCACCATGACCTGTCAGAGACGATGGAGAGTGGCCTGGCAAAGCCACCGGCAGCTCCCTCAGCACTCACCGGTGCATCTCACCAGACCCATGGACCCTGTTTATTTCCATGTTCCCTAACCTGATCTCCTCTACCCGGTGCAAGTCCTCCTTGCTCCAGACCTTCCCTCAGGTCTGAGAGCCTGGGGACTGCTGAAGGCTGATCTTACCAGTAAAGACCAAGGAGAAGAAGACATTTAGTATCCCAGTCTTCACCTTGTCCTTCGTCATTAGTGCCCCTGCCCCATTCAGCCGTGGACCCACACTTCCTCTACTCTTCCTTTTGCTGCTGATGTCACTTGCAGAATCCCTTCCCATTTCCCTTCACACCCCTTGCCAGACTCAACCTCAGGTGGGCTTTGGCTTTCCTAACCCCATCCATGCAGCATTGGCCAGTGTCTCTACACACCTCCCAGGTCACTTCTCCTCGCTTCCACCCCTTCTACACCTCCTTCTGGTGCCCAAGTTTGGTGAGGAGCTCCCTATGCTCCCCCACAGGTCTCCTGCCGAGCCAGCCTCATTTCCTCCTCGTCAGGATGGGCCATTCCTGAGCCTGGGGAGGCTGTCCTGGAATATCAACTACCCCTCTTGGACACTTCTCTCCAGGATGGTATCCCATGGGATTCTGCCATGCTGATCTCTGAAGAGGCTGAAGTTTGCTCACGAGACATTTCGGTCAGATGCCCAGGCTTCCTCCATGATGGAGCGAAGAGTCAGAGCCTGGGAACAGGACCACCACTGCCCAGGTGCCCAACCACAGAGGTATTTCAGCAGCCACCGAGGACACCCAGGAGAAGGCCATGCCTTGAAATCTGCTCCCTGCAGAGCTGGCAAACCTCACTTTGGGCTTCAGAGAAAAGCCCACTCCACCCAGAGCTCGCAGCAGCAGCCGTGGCGGGTCAGGCCAGCCGCCTGCCAGCCTCCCAGCAACAGGACAGGAGGAGGAGAGGGGAGCAGAGCACAACAGAGCGATGCCTCCCCACCACGCGCTCCTGACCCCTGCTGCTGGATGACAACCAAGTGCCTGGGCCAGAGATGGCCTCTTCATATTCAGAAGCCCACAAATGATTTTTCTTCCTTGGGTTTGTCCCATTGCTTTCAATCAGTGTTTAGCACTCGGTGTGTCCTCAGCAAGGAGCTGTGCTGTACACTGGATGGAGAACCTCCTCCCTTGGTTTGCCTTCACAGAATCACAGAATCACAGAATGTTAGGGATTGGAAGGGACCTCAAAAGATCATCTAGTCCAATCCCCCTGCCAGAGCAGGAACACCTAGGTCAGGTCACACAGGAACACATCCAGGTGGGTTTGAATGTCTCCAGAGAAGGAGACTCCACACCCTCTCTGGGCAGCCTGTGCCAGTGCTCTGTCACCCTCACTGTGAAGAATTTCTTCCTCACATTTATGTGGAACCTCCTATGTTCCAGCTTACACCCATTGCCCCTTGTCCTATCACTGGATGTCACTGAGAAGAGCCTGGCTCCATCCTCATGACATTCACCCTTTACATATTTATAGACATTAATGAGGTCACCCCTCAGTCTCCTCTTCTCCAAGCTAAAGAGACTCAGCTCCCTCAGCCTTTCCTCAGAAGGGAGATGTTCCACTCCATCATCCTTGTGGCTCTGTGCTGGACTCTCTCAGCAGTTCCCTGTCCTTCTTGAACTGGGAGGCCCAGAACTGGACACAACACTCCAGATGTGGCCTCACCAAGGCAGAATAGAGGGGAAGGAGAACCTCTCTTGACCTACTAACCACCCCCTTTCTAATACACCCCAGGATGCCATTGGCCTTCTTGGCCACAAGGGCACATTGCTGGCTCATGGTCATCCTGCTGTCCACCAGGACCCCCAGGTCCCTTTCCCCTGCGCTGCTCTCCAGCAGGTCAGCTCCCAACCTGTACTGGTACATGGGGTTGTTCTTCCCCAGATGCAAAACTCTACACTTGCCCTTGTTGAATTTCATTAAGTTTTTTCCCGCCCAACTCTCCAGCCTACCAAGGTCTCTCTGATGCCAGCACAGCCTTCTGGTCTGTCAGCCACTCCTCCTAGTTTGGTGTCATCAGCAAACTTGCTGAGGATACATTCTGTACCCTCATCCAAGTCGTTGATGAAGATATTGAACAACACCGGTCCCAGTATCGACCCCTGAGGGACTCCACTAGTCACAGGCTAGACTCCGTCTAGCCAACTAGACTCCGTCCCATTGATTCCACATCCTTGTTTCAAGCTGTGGAGATGTGGTGCTGAGGGACATGGGGTGGTGGGGACTGGGCAGTGTTGGGTTAATGGTTGGACCGGGAGAGCTTAGAGGACTTTTCCAACCCAAACCATTCTGTGACTGATTCAGAACCTCACGTTCTTGTACAGAAAGAGACAGATTGGCTACCTCTAGTTCACCTCCCCCTACCACACATTTATGGACTTCTACCAGCCCCCTGCTCCTCCATCATCATCACCGTTTCCCCAGCCTGAGAGTTTCGGTCTCTCGAGTCTCACCTATCACGGAAGATGTTTCACAGTTTTGAGCACCTGTTAGTTCTCTCTGCCAACTCGTCAAGTCTTTCAGACCTCTGTGTAGGTTTAAGAACGTGGGGATAAGTACAGATTTATACAAAGATATCTATAATCATGTTTTCTGGTTTGTTCTCTTTTTTTTTTTTCCTTTTGGAACAATTCCAAAAATTCAAGTCTTTTTTGCAGGTTTGGACTGGAATCACAGTCAGCCCCAAATCTTGTTCCTGAGCAGAAGTCAGTCCAACACCTTCACTGCACATGAAATACTCCTAGTGCTTCTTTCCCATGTGCGTTGCTATGTGGGTTTTGTGTTGGTGCTCAGCTCCTGTTTGACCATCCAGTGTCCACTGTCCCCACTGTCCCCTCTTCACAACTGCGTAACTTGTATTTTCTGACCTACTCTTTTATCTGTTTTATTGAAAGCCTCAGTGCTAGAGAAGATGTTTTCGCTGTGATGCCCCAGTGATGTCAGATCTTTGTTCCTAAGCAGTTATAAAGAGCTGAAAAATCTTTACTGGGCAAGAGCACCTCACAGTGCTTGTTCTGGTGTGTGTTATCTCACATGTGCCAAAATAAATTCATTTTACTCTCACACTGTTTTTCAGCCCAGCTCAATGCAGTCCCACCCACCTACTCTCCTTTTGCTTAAGGAATGTAATTGTGACTCATCTGCAAATGTTGACCTATTTCCTACCCTTTAAGACCAAGAGCAACCAGTGACTCCAGCAGGGACCTTCTGGGGGTTCCCTGTAGCATTCAGCCATGGTGGAAATGGGCACTTTTCCCTACTTTTCTTTACCATTTTCTGAATCACAGCAGCATTTTCTCTTCCGCTGTGTGATCAGTTAAGGATATAAACAGCCCCGAGGAAGCACGTCACGGGAATTTTAGAAATCAAATCGAGTGACACACGTTACTTTGAGTAAAAAGTGCTCAGACGCACGGAGACAGATTTGGGATGAGCAGCTCAGTAACCCGGAACACAGCGACTCCCTCATTGGAAGCTCCAGCACTTGAGGATAACGTCGTTTCGGTATAAGGACATCGCACAGTTTGCTCCTGTCACGTCACCAGCAATAACGCCCGTCCAATTACCTTAATGAGCGGTAGTTTAAGAGCACTGAGGCCTGACTGCAAGCTGAGATCATATTCCTCAGAGTAACCCCACATTCATCCCTCAAACACAGCACCCCTGTGGAGTCAGTTCCTGACTCCATTCCTACAGCCCAGCCCCTGTGCACGTGTCCAGCAGCCACGCGTGCTCAGGATCAGGCACGAAGAGCATCACCCCTGCTCCCACAGCCGGTGCCCTGCCCAGTCTGAACACCTCCCCAACATTTACTCTGTAACTGGATGCACCAAAACCACCAGAAAAGTTTCCTTCCCACAACATTAATAAACGTGCACTGCTCTGTCAGGGAAGGAGACCCTGTGCCTCCTGGTCCTCACTGAGGGAAGACACTGGTGCTTACCTGTGCGAGGTGAAATTGTCGTAAGAGCCCACAGTATAGTGTCGGAAGAGACGCTTTGTTCTGTCTTCTCTGGTTTCTACAAGAAAAAAGACACATCACAAAGCTGAGAGTTAAAGGAACCCTTCTCTGCTGCCTCTGCTTCCCCACTGTGTACGCAGACAGAGTGAATCCTGCTTGCAGGCAAACATTTATTAATTAAGCGAGTGACAACCCGCATGCAGCCGTGTCACTGTGATCAGCCCATGCACGCTCGTGTACAGCCCCATGTGCTCACAAACACCTTCTGTGAGCGTAAGATCACTTGGCTCGAACTTCTGAACCACATCAACCCATCACAGTTCCCCGTGGCTCCAGAGCAGAGCCAAGGAGGAGTCAGTGCCAGCACAGCAAACACACAGCCCAGGTCCCAGGCAGCAGCCAGATTCCTGCCCCTTCTTCTGCTCGGCCACTGCACCAGCCAGTGCAGCAGGACGAGGCTCTCACAGAGGAGGTGGCAGTGGTCCTGCTCAGCCTTGCTCCTCCGCCAGCAGTCACTGAGCTCTCCAGGGCACAGGGCTGTGAGGAAGGAAAGCCAGGAACCAGAGGGACTCCTGCAGGGCAGCGGGCACGTCCAGCCACGCCTGTCACACCGCATCTCCTCTTCGGGGTGTCACAGCACTGGAACTGCCTTCCCTGCCTCACAAGTGTGAAGAAGCTGGAGAACCTGCCAGCCTGACCTGTGAAGCCAACAACAACCGAGCTGCCAGTGCCTGCAGGCTGCTGAGGGATGGCAGCATGACGTGTGGCTGAGGGGACAGAGGTGCCACTGCAGACATCCGAAACGCTGCCTGCAGCTAATGGCTTGAGGGGAGAAGTGACAGGGAGACGGAAAAGCACTTAAGTGACCACTGTCCTAACGCAAAGGAACCTGCACCACACGACCAAAACCAAACTCGCTGCAGGACGCAGCAGTGACCTGCAGAAAGCAGTGAGTCCGTCACACCAAACCGACCTCTCTGCGGCTACGGGGGGTGACAGCACCCCCAGCAACCCCGTAACTCCTCTCCTCGCTGCTGTCACCTGGTGCAGCCCTCAGAGCTGCTCAGGGGAACAGCCCTGGCGTGCTGGCACCCCCAGGGTGACGCCCTGCGCTCTCCCTCCTGTGGCAGCGTGCTCCGGCGCGGGGCGCACGGCAACCCACGGGCACAGGGGGAAGGAAACACCTTCTGTAACATCAATAAAAACTTTTGAACAGTGTTTGTTCCACCGTTATCTCACCTTTGTTTAGTTTCTGTTCCTGCACGTGCTTTCCAAGGTGCACAGTGCACTGGCAGAGTGGTGTGAGTACGTATGGGTGTGTAATCCACAAGGAAATACACGTGCACGGGGGGTGTCCTCAAAAATCACTTTTTAATGAGGGGCACGTGCTCAGAGCGGTGACATCCCACGGGACGTGCAGCATCGCAGAGACGAATGCGGGTGCCCTGACGATCCCCCCAGGGAGCAGTGAGTGCACAGCAGCCCCCAGCACCCCAGGCAGACAGCGAGGATAAGGGCACTGTGCACGGGGCGAGGTGAAGCTTGCAGTGCCACAGCTCAGGGGTGTTGGGGACGTCACCATGCAGGGAGCCCCTGGTGACCCCACCTGCTGCTCTGTGTCACCTGATGTGTTTACCTAACGCGGAGGGAGATTTCCTGGAGCCTGGTGGTGCGAGGGGGGCTGAGGACTCCCCACGAATCTTCTGAGCGGGTGACTGTCCACCGAGCCCCGTCCCCGTGGTCCTGGGAAAAACTGTCTCAAAGAACCAAGGAATTAATCTTACTGGCAAGAAGGTTGTAGCAAGGCAAGGGTCAGTCTCTTCTCCCAGGTAACAGTGACAGGACGAGGGGTGATGGCCTTGAGTTGACCCAGGGGAGGGTTAGATTGGGTGTGAGGAACAATTCCTTCCCCCAGAGGGTTCCCAGCACTGGCCCAGGCTGCCCAGGGCAGGGGGCAGTCCCCATCCCTGGAGGGATTGAAAAAAACACATAGCTGAGGTGCTGAGGGACATGGGGCAGTGGGGACTGGGCAGTGCTGGTTAATGGTTGGACTGGGGGAGCTTACAGGGCTTTGCCAACCAGGGCGATTCTATGATTGTATGATACACCGCACCAAGAAAGAGGTGGAAAGGGCTGACCAGCACCGCACACTGCAGTCAGACAGAACCCTTTCCCCTGGAGCATCTGCAGCAGTTCTCACCCTGCTCCCCCTCCTGCAGGGAGGCAGAGGGCTCTCAGCTGCGAGCCCGGGGGATGCCAGATCCTACCCCGGCTGCCGTGAGGAAAAGGAGGCACCGCGAGTTCTCCAGGGGGCGGTGGGGACACGCCTGCAACGCACACCAGCTCCCTCCCCGCTGTCGGAGTGCTCCGGCACGGCAGCAGGGAGCACCCTGCAGCTCCAGTTTGTCCTGCATGCCCTGCACACAGCGGGGACCCCGCAGCGCTTCCCTCTGAGGAACGAGGGGACACGGCAGAGGCCTGAAACACACCTACAGCACCAGGACAAGCCTTGGTGGTTGTCACCAAGGTGGCACCCACAGCCCTTTACAACCCGACACGGATGCATGAAAAGTGGGAGGCGGGAGGTGGGAGAGGGCAGGTGGGATGGCTCCTGGCATGGTGCAGCCCAGGCAGGCCACGAGTGACCGTGACCACATCCACCCTCTGCCTCCTGGCACGCGAAGATGCTCTTCAGTGAGAGACATCTGCATCCACGCAGAGCCCCGGGAGGGACGGAGCGTGCTGCTGCTGTGGCACCGTGACCCCTGCTCTGACAGGCACCCACCCCCTCCTCCTGCTCCGGGGCCCCGCTGCCCCCAGCCCCACGTGCCTGCGTTCCCGCCCCTTCCCCTCCCTACGCCTCCCTTCACCCCCTGCCTCCCTCCCGCGTGCACGGACAGTGGTGCCTCATCTGCAAACACCTCCATCCATCTCACTGCGGAGCAGAGAGCGGCGGGTCGGTGACGGGACCTGGATTTATGGGCTGTCCGCAGCCCAAAGGCTCCTTCCCTTCCTGCCTCCTAAATATAGCTGCTGCCGAGCCCGTGGGTAATGGAGCCGTCAGGGAGCACCGGGGACGGAGGCTGATGGATGGAGGGGAGAGACTCACTCTCCATTTGGAGAAGCAGCAAGAGGACACCAGAGCAGCCCGGTGGGATGGGCTGTGCCCACGAGGTGGCAGGGGCTCATCCGGACCCAGGCAGCAGCACAGGCAGCCCCAACCAACAGGCACGGGCAGGGAACCAGGAACAGGGAATGCAGAACACTGGAAAACTACAGCCTGGGAAGAGGAGGAGCAGGTGGAGGGGTGCAGGCTGTGCTCACGCCGCCCCGCACACTGCCTGTAGAGTGCTTCTGTAACAGTTTTAAAAGGCAATTCTTTCTAGGTAGGTCTGCCTAATGCATTACCTAAAACCACAGGAATATTAACATCCCACGGCGGGCCACGGGCAGCCGGGATGGGACAGAGAAAAGGGTCTGGGAGAGAAGCAGCTCTCATGCAAACTGACCAGACGGAGAGCACTGCGGAGCCCGGGGGGGCTGACACAGACCTCGGGTGCCATTCCCGTGCCACGGAGCCTGGATGCCATTCCCATGGAGCTTGGGTGCCATTCCCATGCATCCGGCAGCACCTGCATTGTCCCCATCCTCTCTTCTCTCAGGCACCAACATGGGGTTGCAAATAGAAAAAGTAACTCTCTTGGCCTACGAAAATGGACCTGTTTGTTTCTACAGGATGCTGGAATTACATTTCTAAACAGTATTCAGAATTTAATTTGATTTGATTTAATCTCATTAAGTGCACAATTTATGTACCTCTAATTATTGGCAGCAATTTCCCTTTCATCATCTACTTCTGACCAACTGCTCCTGCATCCCAAACAGCAGCTCGGCAGCAGCGTTCCCAGAGGGAACGGGCAGAAGTCCCCACGCCAGCCAAACACGGCCAGACCCTGCCACCAACACGCCCCAACGAGCACCTTCCCCCGTGTCACCAGCCACACGTCCTCTGGGCGGCGCAGCAGCTGCTGGCACCGCAGCACTGGGTGAGGAGTGACACAACAGTGTTTAGAACCTGATCCCTTTCATCATTTGATGGAGCAGCAGGGTTGTTATCATCCAAGAGCTTCAGCAAACCATCTGAGAGGACCAGGCCACAGCCAGCCACAGAGCCATGGGGCAGATAAGGAACTGGGGGAGGGAGATACCACAGACCATAGAATCATCCAGGTTGGAAAAGACCTTGAAGATCATCGAGTCCAACCATCAACCCAACACTGACAGTCCTCAGCTACACCACATCCCTGAGCACTGTGGCAACACGACTGTGAAACACGTCCAGGGATGGGGACTGCCCCACTGCCCTGGGCAGCCCATTCCAATGGCTGACAGCCCGTGCTGGGAAGGAATTCTCCCTCACATCCACCCTAAACCTCCGCTGGGACAACGTGAGGCCATCATCCCTTGTCCTATCGATTGTTACTTGGTTAAAGAGACTCATCACCCCTGGCTACCCCCTCCTGTCAGGGAGCTGTGGAGAGCAATGAGGTCTCCCCTCAGGCTCCTCTGCTGCAGACTGAACCCCCCAGTTCCCTCAGCCCCTCCCCACCAGCCTTGTGCTCCAGACCCTTCCCCACCTCCGCTGCCCAACCGGTTAGACTCTGTGGTAGTCAAGAAAGAGGGTATAAAATAGATTCCATCTGAAATTCCACTCAAAGCAGGAACTCGCAGGCTGGAGGAGCTGTGGTCTCTGAAATGAAGGCTGGGGTCTGCATCTGTCCCTTCTCGGGTACACGGACACTTGTGCCAGCACAGCCACGGAGGCGACTCGCAGACGCCCTGTCGCAGTACAGGAGCACTGATTCACTGCTTTTGGAGCCTGGAAGAGGCACCACACTCAGCTGATGCTCCCTGTGAAGCCAAGCTGTGGGTGGGCTCACCCTCCGGCAGCGGCAGCACCACGAGCCGGGCTGACGCTGCGCTCAGTGCCGAGGGAGAACTGTGCTGCTCTGGGGTACAGCCAGCACCGGCACCGCGGGCAGCACAGCCCGCTGAAGCTGGGAAGGGGTCTGGTGGCAGAGCTGTGGTGCCACAGCACGGCCAAGAAGCAGCGTCTCAGCCCTGGAGCAAGCGAGGGGCTGCAGCCCCCCCAGCCTCCCACCCCTGTGGGGGCAGCTGGAGCACTGCTGCCCATTGTGGATTTCACCCACGCGTCCCAAACCGTGCTCTGGAGCACCTGACTCGGAGGAGGCTGAGGAGCAGATGCCACCACAATTAAAGCCTCTCCCAGGCTGGGTGCCAGGCAGCCAATCTGGCTGGGGCAGCCTCCGAGCACCCGCCACCAAGAGAAAGGGAATTATTTCAGAAGAAGAAATGCTGAAATGGTGGGGGACACGCACACACACAGTGCCCAGACCTGGGAGGAGCCCAATGCTCGCACACACAGCGCAGCCACAGCAGGTAGGATGCTGGAGGGCACCACCGCTGTCACCAGATGGCTCCATCCTCCCTCAGCCCCCTTTAGGTGTTTGTGAACGTTCATGAGATCCCCTCAGCCTTCTCCTCTCCAGGCTGAAGAGTCCCAGCTCTCCCAGCCTTTCCTCCCAGGGGAGATGCTCCAATCCCCCACTCATCCTCGCTGCCCTCCCCTGCACTCTCTCCAGCAGGGCCCCGTCTCTCCTGAACTGGGGAGCCCAGGATTCCAGCTGTGGCCTCCCCAGGGCAGAGCAGAGGGGGAGAATGCCCTCCCTCGCCCTCCTGGCCACACACTGCCCTGTGCAGCCCAGGCTGCCATTGCCCTTCTTGGTGGCACGGGCACATCGCCAGCTCACGGATAATTTACTGCCTGCCAGGACTGCCAGACCCTTCTCCTCAGAGCTGCTTCCCAGTTGGGCCCCCCTCAGCTGTCCTGGTGCCTGGCATTCTTCTCCCCCAGGGGCAGCACCCTGCCCTTGCCCTCACTGAACCTCATGAGGTTCTTCTCTGCCCAGCTCTCCAGCCTGCCCAGGTCCTGCTGATGGCAGAGCAGCCCTCTGGAGTGTCACCACCCCTCCCAGCTTGGGATCAGCAGTGAACTGGCTGAGGATCCACCCTGTCCCCTCGCCCAGGGCACAGACGAATGTGTTGAACAAGCCCGGACCAAGTGTTGACCCCTGGGGAACACCACTGGTGACAGCCTGATCCCAGCCCTCTGTGATCTGTCACAGCCAGCTCTCACCCACCTCACCGTCCTCTCATCTCACCCACACTGCCTGTTTCCTGATGAGGATGTGACGGCAGACAGTGTCCGAAGCCTTGCTGAACTCAAGGTAGATGACACCTGCTGCTCTCCCCTCATCCAGCCAACCGGTTATAACGTCAGAGAAGGCTAGCAGATTGGTCAAGCACGATGTACCCTTGGTAAATCCATGTTGACCACTCCCAATAACTTTCTGTTCTTCAACACGTTTGGAGATGACCTTCAGAACAAGTCGCTCCATCACCTTCCCAGGGACGGAGGTGACACTAACCGGCCTGTAGTTCCCTGGGTCCTCCTTCTCGTCCTTTTTGGAGACTGGAGCGATGTTGGCCTTCCTCCAGTCTTCAGGCCCCTCTCCCGTTCTCCACGACTTTCAAAGATGATCCGCCAGCTGAGAGCAGAGAAACGCCCCAGAAGGCATTTGCTGTGTGAGCTGTGGTGTCACCGTGGTTTGTGTAGAGTGGTGAACTCCTCTGTGCCCTCCCCATGGCTGAGCTTTGTCCTGCGAAGTTCAATCACAACTTTCGTCCGAGACTTTTGAGAAGCCCTGCTGTGTCACTCGGCCCCACGCAGCCGTTCACACACCACGCAGCAGCTGCTGAAGGTTTGGCCCGTGTCACACGAGTGCACAGAGGAGATAATTGCATTAGTCCCTCTCGCCCTTAATTTATGAGTTATGCTTGCAATACAAATCATGCTCCTTAGAGGTTTTAGCTTATCTGTAACTGAAAAAATGTAAATAAAATGGAAGTCTGCTCTCAGATACTTCTGAGTCACAGAGCAGCATCTGTGCAGCCCCTCTCATGGGGAGGTGACAGCCAGGCTGAGAGGAGCGGAGAGCCCGTTACAGCCACAAACGCAGCAGGGCCCAAGGAGGTGACGCTCAGCAGAAGGCCTCCACAGCTGTTCCTCAGGGATTTATCCACGTCTGCAACAGAGGCAGATCCAGAAGTGCCATCCAGGCAGCAGCAGTCGTTTCTGATGGAGCCCAAAGCCCTCGCGAGGGGATTGTCCAACTTCTCCCTCCTGCACAGGGCTGCAGATGCTGTCCCCATGAGCTCAATGTCAGGACATGTCCCTCGGGAGAGGTCCACAACTCCTCCACAGCACCATGGGAGGGGGCACAACAACACAATTCCCGTGCAGACTTTTTTCTTCTGATTTGTTGTTTGTTTGGGTTTTTTTTTAAATAGCTATAAAACAGGTCTGTGAGGATCAGGAACTCCCACAAGCCACCAGGGAAGATCAAGAGCCAACTGTGGAAGACCAAACTCCCCAGCACAGCCTGGCACAGGTGTTCTCACTCCGAGCACTTCCATGAGTCGCTGTCCACCCTTACAGGGACCCATCGTCACCATCTCAGCCTCCAACACTCTGCACAACAGGGTGACATGGCCCAAGGGTCACACAGGCCCCAGAGTTCTGTGTATGACAGCACTGAGGAGCCACCTGCCATGAGACCTGCTGGCCACTGGGCTTTGCCTAGTGCCAAGGAGGAGATGCCTTCAGGAGGACATGGCAGCTCTCTTCCTGGACACGGGAGGAGCTTACTGGGAAGACAGAGCACAACTCTTCACTGAGGCATACGGGAGGAGCCACCCTCCACAGGATGCAGCTTCTCCCTTTCACATCACTGAATCTACTACACCTGGACCCCCTGTGCCCAATGCACGACCATCTCCACGTCGGCCAACTGCACCACTCCTGTGGGACAACAGAACTTTTATGCTTCTCACCCTTGCCCTCTGCAGACAGACTGATGTCCCCATGTCTTCCAAGGAAAGATGCCTGCCAAAACCCCTCAGGCAGATGATCCAGCTCACTGAAGCACGCCCAGTGCTGACTCACACCAGCAGCCTGAACCCTCGGTCCCCATGGACAGAACTGTCCCTCCTCCATTGCACCTGTCCTCAACATGAAGCTGATCCCACAGAAAGGAACAGTTACACCAAAAATTGGGTGTTCCTAGTAGAGTCAGGGTTCTGGAGTCAAAAGGACCACACTGAAGAGACGACCACAGCCAGGCCTGGGACATTTCAGTGCCCACAACCCTTGGAGCAGCCTGCACTGAAGTTCTGGCTAGGACCTGGATCTTAATCAAAGCCTGTAACATCCTTCCTGGAGTTCAGAGTACGTGGCTGCAGACCCAGCTAAAGCATTCCGAGGGTGGCACACCTTGTAAATGGAGTGTGTCTGCTTATCTGGCAAAATGAAGAAACAGGACTGTCTCTGGAGAATGCTCTATTGTCCACAGCATCTGATTTTCCTGGGTCCTGACCTAAAGGCTTAGCTTAACTTCAAGCAGCAGTCAGGACCATCAGGGTCAAAGGCACAATGGGGATCCAAGCTCTTTCTTGGACTCCGGTACGAGGTCTATTTTGAGAGGTGCAGGCTATGGCAGGGAAGTGCCAGATGGCCATGGCAAGGTCTGTTATGACCTCACCGATGGACAGGGCCACTTTAACAGAAGCTGTGTGGTGACAGATGTCCAAGAGCACATATGTTCTCACTGCTCAGTATGCAAAGACGCAGGAACCCCGACACCCTGCAATGGCATCGGGTATTCCCCACAGAGAGCGGTCCTGTGAGGGAATCACGCCTCTGACGAGCTGCTCTGTGAAGAGTGCTGCCCCAGCCCCCAGCCCCCAGCCAAGAGAGGGGACCCCAAGGGGCGCAGAGGGGAAGCTGCAAGCGAGAGCCAACCCCCTGCAAATGCTCTGAGCCTGTCACCACACGCAGGCGCTGGTCCCGCGGCGCCGAGGCGCAGCCCCGCTCCCAGGGCGGCTGCGGCGGAGCGTGTGCGTGTCCATCTCCTCACCGACCGTTCTGCCACGCCTCAGCGAAGAGCTGGGAAAGTGGAAGAGGACCTTGCATCCTGCAGGGGCTCTCGGGACGGTGCTCCAGCGCCTGAGGCTGGGCTGGTGTTGCTTTGACCCCCAACCCGCCTCCTTCGAGCTCCGTCCCCTCAAGCAGGGACTCTCAGAAAAGCTGCAGCGTTAGGACTCGGCACTTGCTGCTCAGCCAGGGCTTCTCCCTTCCAGCCCTGGGAAGTTCAGCTGACTGAATTTTCATTTCCTGCTGTCCATACTTCCTCTCCTAGAATAGTCTTCCTTCAAAATGCAAGGTATTTGTCAAAAGCAATGATTGCTCAGTTACAACGAGGTACATGGCTGCTGCAAGCAGTGAGACTCAACACACACAGACGGCCACAGGGGACATCAACAGCTTCTCAACTGCAGGACTACAGCTCCATGCCATCACTCCTGTCTCCTTGTGGATGAGGCAATATCTCCCCTTAGTTCAACACCACGCCAGTCTCACTTAGGATGGAGTTCTCCAGAGGAGGATCACTGTCAGTTGAGGTGGATTCCATCATGTACCAAGAAAAGAGAAGCTGGAACAGATAACAACCCTTCACATGCAGGACACACAGAGACAGAGTTATGAAATAGGTACCATGACAAAACAAGGTGACCTCCCCAAGGCTGGTGCAGACCTCCAGGAGGAAAATGATCAATTCACAGCAGGAAATTAGAGAGCTGTATTTCACTAAGGTACCAAAATCCTCCCCAATCCTCCTCCTCCGCACCGTACCCATCTGCATCACCTGAGGCTGGCATCAGAGAGGAGTGAAGAACAACAGTGCCCTCTACCAAAAGAAACAGCCAATGACTTCTGCAACCTCCCATCCCAAGCCTGAGGACAGGAACAGCCCCGCTCTCTGAAGGAAGGAGGGCTCAGGCTGGATGGGATTTGGACCACCAGTACCAACCACGCACACCAACCCTTCATCCTCCTCGGTGGTGATGTGCTCTGGTGCCTCCGATGTACCGGGCTGGAAAATACTTCTGACTCTTACATGACAGAGGAATGGATGATTCCGAAGCAGCAATGCTAGTCATCTTTTTAAAATCCCATTGTTATACCATCTGCTCTTCCAATATCTATGGTGGCCACAAGGTGAGACAGTGAGGGGACAGGCCCAGCCAGCAAGATCCTCTCACTATTAGACCTGTAAATAATCTGAAGCACCCAACAATTGCTACTCCAATTTCAAAATATTTCCTACACTAGAAACTCATTTCTTGATCAAAAGGTGGTTCAAGGTCCGAACTCTTTCTTCAAAAAGCCTTTCCACAATGGGAAGAAGTGGTGACACTTCCACCACCTCCACCCACAGGTACCAGGGAAGTAACTAAAGATGTCCCTGTCATATGAGGGGGTCTATCTACCTTCAAAATTGTTTTTGTTTTTTCAGAAAAAGAAGAGATGCCAAAGACTAAGGCCATGAGGAACTCCACTAGCATGGCTTCATCTATTAGTAAATGAGACACTGTGATGATGGAAAACTACTGGAAATGTTGGCACCAACAAATGGGCAGAGAAGGAGCAGTAAGGAAAGGCCCCTGCTGTGCACAACAGTCGGTTCCCTGGGCACCACCGACTCCCACATCCTTCCACAGGAATCAAAGCAAGATAAAAAGGAAAAGCTCTGATAAAAGAGATACTTGTGCCAGGGTTATCACACAGCCAGGATCAGCTCTGTCAGTCCCAGCCTCCCACGACACGCTCTCCACAGCCCCCACCACAGCCGGCACCGGCGCCTTCCCAGTGCCCCCGTGGCTCCCTGTGCCAAAAACCTGCCCGTCCCTTGGGAACCCCCGCCGGAGAGCGGGCACAGCCGCAGCACACCCGCCCTGCCCCGCACCCAAGTGCACCGGGCGCTGCCAGCGCACCCTGGGCTGGGCTGCTTCAGGGGGAGGAGAGCGCTGTGCCTCCCGCAGCGGTGGGGACGCAGCCACGGGAAGACCCCACACGCCTGCAGGTCCTCAGCCCACCAGGTCAGATGCAGCCTAAGGAAGGTTGCCAGGAGCTGCCCTACAAAGGCAGAGCTGTACGTGGAAGCAGGCAAACAGCACAGACTGTCTCCTAGCGGGGATGGCACAGCATCTCCCCAGACAAACCAGCAGTAGCAGGGTGATCCCCAGCAGCCGCGGGCTCCTGCGGAGCCCGGTCCCGGGCGTGGGGTGCACGGGGGAGCTTACGCCCGTGGTGAGTCACTGCGACACGGGCTGCTTGCAGGAACACATCGCAGCACTCGGCATGTTCTGCTTCTCACACCCAGACTGGTCCCCTCCCTTCTGGGTGTCGCTCCCCAAGACCAGCGAGCTCTGCGGCGGGCGAGCCCGTCCCACCACCGGAGGCGGGTGGGGGAGACCGTCGGGATCGGCTGCAAAGGGTGACTTAGAAAGGTGCAAGGGAGTGAGGGTCAGCGGGGAGCGAGACGATAGCTCAGGGTGAAATGAGCCCAAGCTGGGTGCTGACACTGCCACAGGACTGCTGCTTTGCAGGGTACAGAAAGTCAGTGCACGTTTCACAGCGCCTGCAACCTATCCCAAAGAGCTATTTCATCTTAACTGCAGCTACCAACTCACCCTCTGTGATTTTAACCAAGGCTGCAGGTCCTTCTCCCAACATCTCCCCGGACCACAGACTCAGGACTACTCTGCAATTAACCCAAAGCAAGAACAAGTTGTGTTTGAATTTCCAGAGTTCCCCACATTTCCTCCAGCTTTACTAATAATTTCCCACCAGGCACTGCCCTGAAATCCAAGCTAGTTGGACAACAGCATTTCCTTAACCAACACAATCACTCTCCTTTAGCACAAACATGCTCCTGAATAAACACTGTTCATTCCTGCCCCTTCTCCCATTTCCCCCATCTCTCTCTTCCTTCAAAACCCCTTCTAAGCCCTTTTGGACCAGTGAGCTCAGAGCACCTTAACAGGGGCTGCCCAGAGCGCTCCCACACACGAGGTTCACCGTTACCTCATTGAAATCTTGGCTAATGTGCCAGTAACCTTCCCTGTTCCCTGTTCAGAATGCTGTGCTGATTGTTGGGGCTGCAAAGGCAGGGCTGTCCCCAAAGCGAGCTGGGCCAGGAACCCGGGACATCCCACAGCCCCACTGGGACCACAGCTCAAGTGAGAACAGCAGGACAGAGCAGAGGTGGTGGCCAGGTCCAACCAGGAGTCCAGCTCTATAGCACAGCGATGGGGCAGGTGCCAAGAGGAGCCCAGAAGCAGTCCTAAGGTCAGGTCTAACGATCCCTGAGCAGGTCTACAGTCATGAGGCAGGTCTGTGGTCAAGCTGGGAAACCAGCGCACGGATCAGGGTCTGGAAAAGAGCGCCCATGGCCAGCCAAGGGCATGACTGCGGCTGAACTGGAGACCACGACTCCACCATCATAGTTCAGGTAGGGACTGGAAGCCACAGCTTAAACAGAGCTCCTGGGACCAGTGGTGTGGGAGAAGACTCTAGGCGTAGCTGGGCAGGGATAGTGAGACATACTGGTGCCCTCAGGGCCCTGATCTCATCCTCCCCAGCCAGCAGTCCCAGTCCTGCCATGGCCTCTCCATCCAACACCGTGCCCATTTTGACAGGGAGCTGTTCTGGTAGATTTGGACCTTTATCTAATTAGCTTTGATCTTATCCTCATGGCTTAATAGCTCTCCATCTGCTTTCCTCACTCTTTTATTTGTGCAGCTGAAAAATATACTATTATTCCTCTTAACATTCCCAAGGTCTAGCTCAGCCAGATTTTTGGCAAGGTGCATCTTACATGGACGATTTCAGACCCCCCGACATAGATGAACCCTAGCCTTTGTTCTTTGGGGGCTTTCCTTACTCCTAGGGGCAGTCGGATTCCCTACCTGCAGGATTTCCCTTTTGCCAGGAATATGTCAGGGGAGGTTTTTGTAGCCTTGACTTGGAATACTCACTCAAAATTCCACTCACTGAAGATAGCCCATTCCATTTACTTCACTACTTCACCACTTTACATAGAATACAGGGTATGGTGTTAGAGGAGGTGCAGACAGGAATGAAGTGTGTAATCAAGTGATGCGATGGATAACTAGAACTTGGACCTCCTCTTGGGATGTCAGGATGATACAAGGAGGATCATCTCTCTGAGATGTCGGGCAAAAGCAGAGATCTCTGACTCAGCAGGGCCAGAAGAAATAAATTTAAATGCACAGCAAGTTTAAGTTATTTACCAAAGAAACTATTTAGGTTCCAAAGGATTTCAGTCCCACGGACAGGAGACACCTAAAAGACCCTCACTGGGAAGTGAGAAACTTCAGTTTCTGCCTTGGAGCCTGTCACCGAGGTGGGCAACAGGACATCTTCCTCCAGTCTACAAGCACTGCAGAGCCTACAAACTGGGGCCTGGGAGGGAAGTGCTGACCCAGAGGCACCCTCAGACAAGAACCTGGCTCATTTAGGTAGATCAATATGCAGCTCATGGCCCTCTCCCTCAAAGTATGAAAATACAGGCAGGTAAAGGAACATCCTAATACCACCTCCAAAATGTCAGCCCTGAGAGGTGCTCTCTGAATTTCAATGAAGATCACAATGACTTTCCTGAGCTGCAATCATCCTCATCACAGTCACCTTCAATCTGTCCCAACAAGAGTCTAGTCAGGCATCTGCCATGCAACCCGGCCACCTTCCTCAATTGATAAACACAGCTGGAGATGTCCACAAGTCTGATGTGGTTTTGTTCCCTGGCTCAGTTCAGTCAGGCCAAACCCCTTCCATCAGTGCACAGCCCAATCCGCGGGTAGGCTAGACGTAAACTCAGAAGACAGGCACTGCTCTTTCTCTGATCTTGATGAGAAGTGGCAGAGAAACATCCCGTCCAAACCTTCTTCTGTGCAGAAATATCATGGACTTATCCAAACTACCTTCTGCAAACAATCTGGACCTGAAAACTCTGCCTGAGCTTTGTCTGGAAAAGTAAGTCAGCAAAAGCCAAAAGCACACTGGGGGAACAAGCCAACATCTAACCAGGATGGACAACGGGAGGCAAACGCTCCTACCTCTGCACCAGCTTAAGCGTCTAAGCACCAGCTGGTCTTCCCTTTCCACCATACAATTTAACCCAAGAACCTAACATCCTCCAAGACAACACCCAGCAAACTTGAACTCCTACAAACAGGGAGGGCTTATAAACTAGGCTGTTCTCTTTTTTATTTAGCGTCACAAAAGGACTGGGGAAACAGCCCCTGGGCACTGAAATGGCTCCAGAGTACAGCTCCAAAGAGGGAGGAAGGTGGAACCTTCTCAGTGGAAGTCCCAGCTCACCAGCCCTGATCACCCCTGAAAAAGGAGGAATATCCCATTCAAGTCTTCGCTGCCATTGAGCGTTTCCCATCAGCACAACAGAAGCACGTTTGCTTCACCTCTAAGGGGCCCAGAGCAGAGCTGAGTTCACAGCACCGTGCTGCGAACAACTTCACAAGCAAGGTTTAACTCTCACCAGAATCCAGCTCTGTGGATTTTAAAGCTTATTTAATGTGCAAAGTGAATTCACTGAATGTGTCAAATCAATGCCAGTTCTCTCCCAAATAATACACTGAGAAAAACAATCCGGATGTTCTCTTCAGTTGCACTACATCAGGACAAGTTCAGGCTTGCCAGAAGCATTTCCCACCCAGTCCTCCAGCTGGGAGAGGAACGCGGCCCAGGCAGCTGCCACTGGCAAAGGCGAAACTGGGGTGACACCCCATGACAGCTGGAGACCCATTAAGTCACAGAGACCTCCAAGAACACTGTCCTGTTCGGCACATGCAGCCCACAGCTCCTCCTGACACCACTGTCCTCCAGAACAGCAAATCCCTGTGGGATGGTGGCTGGTGCTGGAGACAGAGGGTCAGGAGTGCCAGGGCTGAGCCCCAGCCAGGTTTAATATTTTCTGCTGGACCAGAGCAAACATATGTGAATTACTGATTTCGTTTGAAGTCTCCTAAAATGTAACGCGGGCTGGAGGTTCAGGTTCAGCTCCACAGTCACACTCTCGCGCTCCATCACTCACTGTCACCTCCAGAAGACGCGGCCGCTGCAGCAATCTCTGCAAGAGGGATGGATGATGGATTCCTCACGACAGCAGCACACCCTTACCACGGGTCAGCGTGTCTACTGCCGGGTGCTAATGCACTCGTAACACAACCTAACACCTCGAGACACAATTCTTCCATCGCCCACTGGGCAAACGCGGAGACTGCTGGAAATTTGAGATGAATACTCCTAAGTTTGTGGGGCTGTTGTGTCTGCTCAGAGAGAATCAGGTCTAAGGGAAGAGCTTACCTTGCCGTGGGTCATACTGTCGCATCTGCACCTCCTCAACACATTCTGCTGGGAACCAGCCGGTCCTTCCCTTCACGGTTCCTTCCCAAAAGCCACCTTCGCCAATACTCAGCACTGTGGGAAGAAACAAACAGGTACATGAGAATGAGCAGAGCTCAGCAGCAGGGGAGCCCAGAATGACCATCCTATAGAGCTAACACAGTGAGAGAGGAAAAGGCAGAGCACAGAACATCTGTCTGGGGTCAGGCATGGTCTGGAGGAAGAAAGCACCTTCAAGAGCCTTCAAAAGCTTCTTTCACCATGTCCAGAAGAGACAGTGAGACAATGGCCTTCATGCAGCTATGCGCTGCCAAACAACATCTGTTAGCATCTGTCTTTGTAAGAAGGATTGTTAAAGGGGAACCCAGACAAAATAGGCCAAGGGGATGACAACACAAGTCCCTCGGAACTGGGGTGTCCCGACCGGCCCGCGTCCCACAGACCGAGAGCTGTTCCACTCGAAACAACACAGCCAACAGCCCCGCCACAGCAGAACTCTCCCAAGCCAGTAAGCCTTGTTTTCACCTGCTCAAAGATGAGAGGAACAGAAAGGCAGTCTCGAAATGTGCTCTGAAGATTAAATGAATTCACAGCCAAGGAGATTTTAATGGCGAATCACATCAGGAGCACCCTCATTAAACCAGGGAACCATCAGCTCAAACCCCGTGCCAGCTGCTGGCTGCAGAGGACGGCTCCTGGGGAGCCAGGACACAAACCAGTGGGGAGCTGCAGACAAAGCCAGCACTTCTCACCAGACTGGGGAACGAACCGGGGCGCAACGTGGACCAGCCAGCACAGCTCAGAGCACAGAACGGTCCGAGGATCCTGCAGGGAAAACCACTGCTGTATGTGTGATGTCAGCTGTCACCTCCTGCTTCCCTGCAACTGGATCCGCCCCCCTCACCCTAGCAGGCTCTGCACGAAACATCTGGATTGTTTGGGGATGTTTAAAAATGCACCAGATGTGACCAGAACATTTCCTATGGCCACAGAGAAAACGACTGTCATCCCCAGAGCACCCCAGAGAACAAAACCCTGCACAGTGAAAAACGGGAGGCGAGAATCATTACCAGTCCTCCTGATGTCCCCACTGACACATCACACCCCGAGTGCCCGCTGCCGCCCCGCTGGACGCAGAGATTGGCTGCTGTGCACCTCGCACGCGGATTCAGGCACTCACAAGGCCAACGGATTGCACTGCCCTGCCCCAAGCAAGGAGCAGGAGAGCAGTGCCGTGTTTTTGGGGTACGGCGGCTCCCAACGCTTTCCCAGGTCTTTGTACCCCCGCGCTCTCTGGAACAGACTGGGAATTCACATGCTAGGTGCAGTCTATAAAATGCTACAGATCAAGAGAAACGGCTGCACATCACCCGAAAGTGATAAGCTTTTGACACGTCCTTTGGAAGACACGATGGCCATTCACCTGACATCCTGCCAAAAAACAGAGTCAGCAGAGTCAGCACCCTGCGGCCCCGCTGCCGGAGATCGCAGGAGCACTCCCTCAGCACTGCCTGGAGATCCAGTTCCAGTGCCTGAACGGTGCCTGTGAGAAAGCAGGGGAGGGACTGTTCACAAGGGCATGGAGCAATGGGACGAGGGGCGATGGCTTTAAACTAGAAAAGGGGAGACTGAGGTCAGATGTAAGGCTGAAGTTTTTCAATGGGAGGGTGGTGGACCACTGGCACAGGTTGCCCAGGGAGGAGGTGGAGGCCCCATCCCTGGAGACATTCAAGGCCAGGCTTGGTGGGGCTCTGAGCAACCTGGTCTGGTGAAGATGTCCCTGCTCACTGCAGGGGTTGGACTGGATGGCCCTTGAGGGTCCCTTCCAATCCAATACATTCTATGATTCTTGATTCTTCAAAAGCAGCCCATGACATTGAGAGACCCCCCTGATTAGCACAGGGACTTGCTCAGAAACTTCAGGAGCCGCCATAAAACCCCTTGGAGCAGTGACCTTGGAGGCTGCTGGGTGCTTCCTCCATCAGGTAGACCCCCACGGGAGATGGGGAACCTCCCATGGCTGATGACCAAAAGGCCCTTTGGCAACGGGATGGTGTGATAAAGCACGGGGAAACCTTACTGCCTCCTGCTCCTCAGGCTGCACTGCAACCAGGCAGAAGGCACTGAGAGGGTCAGCTCTTACACAGCTTGGGATGCAAGGAACCACCAAGAAATGAGACCACTGGTACGACACGATCCCCAGCAACCAGATTTCCCATCCTCAGTGGAACAGTTCTCCAGATGAGCTCTTTGATAATAACAGGGCTGTGCAAGCTGTGCATGCTGGCAGAGCCACACAAACAACACTTTCTGCTCATCTTCACCATGGCACAAGGATTCTGCAGAATTCCCAGTATCCCATTGCTCCTCAGTGTTTTACCCATCCCGCCATAATGTGCTGGGCACTCTGCAGAACCCACAGAAACACCCAGTTTGAATGGCTCAGTCCCCACCCCCAAAAGTCATCCTCTCCCATTACCTCCCCGTGAAGACCCTCCACCTCCAGCTGAAACACGGTGAGGGATCTGTCCCGAAGGCTGTAAGGGGCCATGGAGAGGCAGGAGCACTGTGTTCCACTGACCACCTCCATGTCACCCTGCTGTCCCCCACTCCCCCCCACAGTCCCTCCCTGCACCTCCTTCAGCATCCAGGCTCCATGGGCGTTAGCTGCACTGCCCAGCTGGCAATCTCTCCACAAACAACTCTGTAATTAGCTCTCTTCATTAGCACAGTGGTGCCTCCCAAGTCAAAGACCTCTCAGGAAAATGGTTTCTTTTCCCTTTTACTGTCTTGATCCAAAATATCAGCAGTCCCAACCATGCCGGAGTCCTTGTGCTTGTGGACGCCCCTCGAGGCCGGCACCTCTGGCACCGGCGCCCGCTGCTCCCAAGTGCTCGCTGCCCACCCGGAGCGAGGCGCAGGGCTGGAAAGGAACACTGTCCTTCCCAGGCAAGGCAGAGACTTGACGGCTGGGAACACAACCTCACCTCCCCGTTGGCAGATTTATGGCTCAGGAACACAGGGCGTGGGACCACAGGCATGGCATCACACCTCACCCCCGACACGGACCACGGTCCCGCTGCCAGGCTGGGATCTCTGCTGCTGGTAACCCAGTGGACAACTCTTTTTGGTTGTTTTTTTAATTAGTTAACAAACACACACCAGAATTACCCTGGTATTCGATATCCCGACTGGCAGAAGGCACAGACACGTCCACACTCCATCGTGTGCTCCCAACCTTTGTTGAAGCAGTGATGGTCGATGGCAGCCTTGGCTGCAGTGATCATGAGATGGTGGAGTTCAGGATCTTGTGTGGGAGGAATAGAGTACCAAGCAAGACCAGAACCCTGGACTTCCGCAGGGCCAACTTTAGCCTCCTTAATCAATTGTTAAGGGAAGTCCCATGGGACAGGGTGCTAGATGGTAAAGGGGCTCAAGATAGTTGGTCAACATTCAAGGACCACTTCTTGCAAGCTCAGGATCAGAGTGTCCCAATGGGTATGAAATCAAGTAAGGGAGCTAGGAGACCAGCATGGTTAAACAAGGAACTGCTGGGCAAACTTAGGTGGAAAAAAAGAATTTATGGATCATGGAAAGAGGGGCTAGTCACTTGGGAGGAATATAGGACAGTTGTCAGAGGATGTAGAAAGGCAATTAGGAAAGCTAAGGCCTCCTTAGAACTTAACCTTGCAAGCCAGGTCAAGGACAATAGAAAGGGCTTTTTCAAATACACAGCTAATAAAACTAACACTAGAGGCAATATAGGCCCACTGATGAATGAGGGGGGTGCCCTAGAGACAGAGGATATAAAGAAGGCAGAGGTGCTGAATGCCTTCTTTGCCTCTGTCTTTACTCCTGCAGGCTTTCCCCAGGAGCCCCTGATCCCTGTAGCCCCAGAAGAAGTCAGGATAAAGGAGGAGTTTGCCTTGGTAGATGAGGATTGGGTTAGGGATCAGTTGAGCAATCTGGATATCCATAAATCAATGGGACCAGATGGAATGCACCCAAGGGTGCTGAGGGAGCTGGCAGAGGTCATTGCTAGGCCACTCTCCATCATCTTCGGTAAGTCATAGACAACAGGAGAGGTGCCTGAGGACTGGAGGATAGCAAATGTCACTCCAATCTATAAGAAGGGCAAGAAGGAGGACCCGGGTAACTATAGACCAGTCAGCCTCACCTCCATCCCTGGAAAGGTGATGGAACAGCTTGTTCTTGGCACCATCTCTAGGCACATCAAGGATGAGGGGGTCATTAAGAGCAGTCAACATGGTTTTACCAAGGGTAAGTCATGTTTGACCAACCTTATTGCCTTCTATGAGGAAATAACTAGGTGGATAGATGATGGTAGAGCGGTAGATGTGGTTTATCTTGATTTCAGTAAAGCATTTGACACTGTCTCCCACAGCATCCTCGTAGATAAGCTGATAAAGTATGGGTTTAGTGATCAGGTAGTGAGGTGGATTATGAACTGGCTGAAGGCAAGAAGCCAGAGAGTTGTGGTCAATGGGACGGAGTCTAGTTGGAGGCCTGTGACTAGTGGAGTCCCTCAGGGGTCGGTACTGGGACCGGTGTTGTTTAATATCTTCATCAACGACTTGGATGAGGGTACAGAATGTATCCTCAGCAAGTTTGCTGATGACACCAAACTAGGAGGAGTGGCTGACAGACCAGAGGGTTGTGCTGCCATTCAAGGAGACCTCGATAGGCTGGAGAGTTGGGCGGGAAAAAACTTAATGAAATTCAACAAGGGCAAGTGTAGAGTTTTGCATCTGGGGAAGAACAACCCCATGTACCAGTACAGGTTGGGGGCTGACCTGCTGGACAGCAGCGCAGGGGAAAGGGACCTGGGGGTCCTGGTGGACAGCAGGATGACCATGAGCCAGCAGTGTGCCCTTGTGGCCAAGAAGGCCAATGGCATCCTGGGGTGTATTAGAAAGGGGGTGGTTAGTAGGTTGAGAGAGGTTCTCCTTCCCCTCTATTCTGCCTTGGTGAGTCCACATCTGGAATATTGTGTCCAGTTCTGGGCCCCCCAGTTCAAGAAGGACAGGGAACTGCTTGAGAGAGTCCAGTGCAGAGCCACAAAGATGATGAAGGGAGTTGAACATCTCCCTTGTGAGGAAAGGCTGAGGGAGCTGGGTCTCTTTAGCTTGGAGAAGAGGAGACTGAGGGGTGACCTCATTAATGTTTATAAATATGTAAAGGGTGAGTGCCATGAGGATGGAGCCAGGCTCTTCTCAGTGACATCCAATGACAGGACAAGGGGCAATGGGTGCAAGCTGGAACATAGGAGGTTCCACATAAATGTGAGGAAGAACTTCTTCCCAGTGAGGGTAACAGAGCACTGGCACAGGCTGCCCAGACAGGTTGTGGAGTCTCCTTCTCTGGAGACATTCAAACCCACCTGGACGTATTCCTGTGTGACCTGATCTAGGTATTCCTGCTCTGGCAGGGGGACTGGACTGGATGATCTTTTGAGGTCCCTTCCAATCCCTGACATTCTGTGATTCTGTGAACCTTCCCAGTTCCCTCCTAACACTTCCCAGACAGCACTGCCAGACTCATCCCTGCACCCATCACTGTAGTGCCCATGTGTCATTCACAGCTAAACCCAAACACCAGTGTTATTAGGAAGTTAATCACTGCTCCATGCCAGCCAAAGCCAACTCCCCAAGGAAGAGGAACCTCAGGGTTGCCAGTGTCTCAGCGTTAGTCCCATAGGAAAAGAAGGGGAAAACAAACAAACAAAGCCTGATTTACAAGTCAAACAGGAGACTCACTTCAGTCTCTTCTCTAGATCTGTTCTTACCATGCAAATACTCCTGCTCTCCAAAGGTTGTGATGTGTTACCGTTTGGAACAGACCCAAATCCCTATTTCCCACTGCTCTCATCCATGCTTCAGAGGCCCTGCTAACACTTCCCAGTGGAAAATCTCCCTTTTCCATATTCAACTGCCAAACCAGCCCTTTGTGGAGCAGAGCTCATCCAGCTCTCCAGAGCTGCCTGTTCTTCTATTGTCATGCATGCCTCTTCAGTCACAGAGTACTTCTTTCTAAGATTTCCTCCTTGAGGACTGGAGGGACGGAAGTTTCAGGCTCTCCAGCATCAAGCTGAACACAGATTTGAAGGTCACAGCAAACTGAGTCAATTCTAACGAGAGGAGAAATTTAAAGTGTCCCTATTCCATCCGTTTGTCTCTGAGGACGTTATATTAGGCAACATAAAAACCTTGCTCAAGCCAAGACAAACAACCCCCACTGCCCTCCCCTCATCCAGCAAGCTGGTCACCTCCCCGTAGAAGGCTGCCAGCTTGCTGAAGCCACATTTCCACTTCACAAATCCAGGCTGGCTGCTCCCAGTCACCGCCTTGTCCTTCATCTCTTTGGAAATGGTTTCCAGGGTTAGCTCCTCCATCACCTTCCCAGGGATCAAGAGGAGACTGACCAGCCTGCAGCTCCCCACACTCTCCTCATTGCCCTTCCTGAAGACAGGAGTGACATTTCATTTCCTCCAGTCATCGGGAACCTCTCCTGACCACCATGACCTGTCAGAGATGATGGAGAGTGGCCTGGCAAAGCCACCGGCAGCTCCCTCAGCACTCACCGGTGCATCTCACCAGACCCATGGACCTGTGTATGTCCAGTTTGTTTGCGTGCTCCCTAACCAGATCCTCCTCCACTGAGGGAATGTTTACCCTGCCATGGACTACTGCACTGGCCTCAGGGACCTGGCATTGCTGGATCCTGTCTTACCAGTGAAGGCTGAGGTGAGGAAGGCAGGCACCTCAGCCTCAATCGGCTCATTCAAACTTCTCTTGCTGTACAAACACATAACTTCTCCAGAAACGAGGTATGGAGAGCAGATGGGTGCCAAGGAGCTCTGAAGCACTCAGAGCAGCAGTGTGGACTCAGCCAGACTTCAGCAGGACCTGACTCAACACGGGGATGCCACCTCTCTGCAGTCTCTCCTGACAAGTCACTCTAAAAGCCTGGTTCACCTTCTGCAAAGTCAGGCCCTTCTCCTTCATCGCCAGGCTCGGGACTCCCCAAGAGCCCAGCTCACCTGTGACACCCCCCATCTCCCATGGGGGCCTTGGACCCAGCCAGCAGCACCGCAGAGGTCAGGATAGAGCTGGTGTTGGCAGGAGAAGAGAAATCAATGGTCCATCGAGGCCTGCAAATCATCGATGCAAGCTGGGCACTCAGACACAGCCATCAGCCCTGAAGGTCAATGGTAATTTGAAGAGCTATAAACATGGTAATGAGGCATGTACCAGTCACGTTGGGATGCCCACGTGAAACGCTTAAGTGTGCTTTGGAGAACTTAACAAACAAGACATCCTGGGAAAAAACTCCTCTGGTGAAGGAAGTCACAGGTAATCACTTCTGGATGCCAGAGCCTGGCCAGCCCAGTCCTGCTGCTGTCTCCCAGCATAGTGCCATGCTACTGCTCCCTCCACGGCCTGAACAGAGCAGCCCAGAGACTGCCATGTCCTGGAGCTGTATTTGCCCACCAGGATCTTTCCACCCGCTGCAGGGCCCTGGAGGAAAACCCTGCAGCAGCTTCTGAAATCCCCTTGGCTTTCTCTCAGCCAGTCCTGAGGGCTCTCTCGCTGGCTCCCTCTCCACTCACACCAAACACAGACACTTCTGCCTTCCCCCAAGGCACAAACCCGCCTTCCACCACTGTCCTACCACGGACCTGACCCCCCGCCCTACACTCATCTCCAAACACATCTTCTAGACCATGTTATGCTGCTTCCTACACACTCCACTGGACCTGCAAGCTCCTCCCTGGGAGAATCCTCTGTAGCATCCTTCAGGTCTTGTGGAAAATTCCCTGCTGAAGTGATACTTACGGATCCCAGACAGCTGCAGATGACATGGCTGTTGTCCTGACCAAGGACTGTTCCTTCCATTCATTTCCATCCCACATAACCCTCACAGATACAGATCCAGCCCAGCAGCACCAGCTCTGTAAGACCCCCTCTTTGCACCCCGTATTGGCATTCCCAGCTGTTCTACTGCCTGACTGTACACCTGCAGCTCCAGTCCTGCCTCTTCTCTGCTCCCCAGCACAAAGCTCCAACCTGATGGGACTCCAGATGCTCCCAAGAGACGCCTTTCACATGGGCTGGCAACATCACAGGAGGCTGGGACTGCAGAACTCTTTAGTTTGTTCCTACCACCTCTGTTCCTCTTGAAGCTTCCATTTTCCAAGATCAAAAGAAATGAATAAAAAAGCCCCAACCCACAGTGGTCATGGGTTTTCCCTTTCTGGAGACCCCTACACACTGACACACAATTGCTCCTGGCCAGAAGTTGCCCTCTGTGTCCCTCCGATACAGATTTGTCCCACTTTGGTTTGTTATTGTCTCCTCCCTGTCAGAAATGTCACTCCTAGCACCCAAGCTGCTCGTTTATTCATGGGGCTGGGCTCAGGCCAGCCCTCCTCTCACTGCTCACACAGAACCTTCCTCCCCTGCTCAGTCTCATGAGACAATCATCTCCCTCCCCTGCTCTATTAGTGCTGGAATCACTTTGGCACGCACCGAGGATGCAGCAGCCGCCGGCCCCATTCCCACAGTGCCCGCTCATGAGGTACGGTCCCCATCTTGCTCCGAGGAGCACAGGACCTCTCTTCAGCATCAGAGGTGTTCCCATAGAAGGGATGCACCACCGTATTCCTCCTGCCAGCTTCTCGGGGCGAGTCCCGAGGGTGGCGGGGTGCCTGGAGCGCGTCACAGCCCGCAGAGCGCTCCAGTTCCAAGCCTCGCTCGAGGAGCTGCACAGCCCACCCGCCCGACCTGCACGGACCCCCAGAACCCGGGCTGCCCACGGGCCCCCTCTGCAGTCAGGGCACCTTGTCGGAAATGGCCTGGTTGTTATTCCTGCCTCAAGCTACTCCTACAAGGAGAGGTGACAGCTGGAAGAGCAGGATCCAGCTGTGCCGCAGGGAATTCGCCCCAGAAAGGTTTCTGCCATGAGCCACACGTGAAGGTCTCCTCCCGGCCGGTGGAGGAAGTGGCAGCAGTGGCAGGCCCCAGCTCACCCTAGGGCCTCTCTACACCTTTGGCACTGGTGTCAATGCACTTTTCCCCAGCACCTCATTGATTTATCACCTCTGTTCCCCGCTGAAGACACAAGGTGGGTGCATAGAGGACCAGCTCTCCTCTCAGGGGTCCCATTTCCCTCCTTCCATTTCTCACCCCACTGCTAACGACACAGATCCAGAAGTTTACAACACCCTGCACCCATCATCTGTTCCAGGACATCAAAATCAAACAAGCCAGGCACACGTGGCCGCTGTCCTCACTCACAGCACTGCCGAGTCCCCGATGAGGGGAGAAGCTGAGAGGACCCCGGCTGCTCCAGCACAGCTACTGCAGGATGCAAACACGACTTCCAGTTCAGACTCCGCTGTGCTGGGGACAAGTTCATGCATGACGAAGGAAAACTCTGCAGGCTCTGCTTCCCACTGTGGGACAACCTTCATTTCCTTTTTCCAGGCTCCTTCCCGTCACCCATTACCCCAGCTCTGCACATCGTCCCTCTGGGCTGTCACACTGAGCTCTGCCAGGTCCCTCACGCCTCACTTGCCACCAAGGTTCTGGCTTGCTCTAGCAATGCCGTCAAACCCTGAACCCTCAGCAGCACCCAGGGGCTCTGCCCTCTCCATCACTCTGTGAAGCAGCACAGCAGCGTTTGGGGACAGTCCTGGTACTCCCTGTGACCTTCCCTCATGCTCCAGCACAAACGTGCTGACCACAGCTCTCCCGAGGCCCCGCTGGCACTGTTCAGACTTGCCCCTTCCTTCGCTGACTCCCTTCCATCCCACCCTCCCCAGCTCCCTCAGCCTCACTCAGGCACCGCCGGGATCTCACCCACCGCCGCCCCTGTGGGTTTTCCGTGTCCTTGGGAGCTGTCACAGCCACATTCCGAGGTAACAGCTTCATTTAGTTCCAGCCCCCCGAGGGGCAGAAAAACATCAGAATTTGCATCTTACGCCTTGAGCTTCAAACAAGGGACAAAGCCCTCCTGCCTGTTTCACCTGTGAACGACTATCAGGAAGCCATCTGGGGACAGACACAGAATGTGAACCTCCACCTTGCGATACGGCGCATCTCGGACGCCCAGAGGCACCGCACGGCGCCTTTGCAACAGGCAGCACCGACACGTGCTCCGACACCCAGAGAGGGACCAGACCTGGGCGCCAGAGACCTTCCCTGACCACTCGCATGGAAAGGACACCCTGAAGCCACCCTGACCACGAAAGATGCCCTCAATGGGGAGGGAGAAGGGCAGACGCAGTGTTTGCGCTTCCCTCAAACCCGATGGCAGGTGGCAGACCTGCAGTGCTGGGCAGTCCATGAAGACGATCACCTGGGACCCTCGTGCTAAGAGCAGCACTGCTGTCCATACGCCACAGGGCTCCCCAAACCCCCGGGCACGCAGGACCCCTTGCAGTTCCAGGTTAGCTACAACACGCAGCTGCCAAGCGTGGCTGAAGCTGCAAACTGGACTGCATTGCTCGGGTCTCGTTGCAGTCCACAACCAAGCCTCCCCCAGCAGAGCCGGTCCCTGGCAGATGGGTTACGAGTAAAAATCTCCAGAAGGATACGAAACGGAAAAAAACAGGGACCCTGACCTCACTCCAAGACACGATGCACATCACATCGTGGGAACAATACCGCTACATACTTGTAATCCAAGATCAACTCAAGAGGAAACGGGTGCTTGTGTCCTACAGAGGTCTCTGGGCTGTTTTATCCCAAAATAAATTCCCAGCAAACACTGCCCCGCCTTGTGCAACAACTCTGTGTCCCGAACAACCTCTCACGTAACCTGGGCCTTACCCCAGATCTGTGTGAGAGCTGACCTGGAGATGACACGGCCACTCAGCCACGCTCCTCACCTTCACGTTTTCTCTGCGGAGCCACTGCTGCACCAGGGACCCAGCAAAGGGCACTGCCAGAGCCGTGCCCACAGCACCATTCTGCTCAACGTCAGCTGCAAATTTCTGCTGCTGAGCTCTGAGAAACAGTCAGCAAGTGACCCATTTTTTGGTGAAGTCCCTCATCTGAGCAGCAGCACTGAGCTGTGACCTACGCTTAGTTCCAGAGCTTATCAGGCTCTGAGTTTCTTCCTATTATTGTTTTCCCACACTAGGAAAGGTTTCTCCTCCTCTCCATTTAATTTGCCGGTGTCTATACTGAGACACAGCCTAAACTGGAAGGAAGCCAAGCAACGCAAAGTTTCACGGCTTTAAATCCTTTGCTTGGAGCCCTGTTAACTCCCACGCTGCCCGAGGGCATCCACACAGGCTCATACAGCTCCGGCTGCCTGCTCTCAAACACACCATTACTCACACTCCGCATACCCAAACACCGGGAGTGCTGGTGAACCAACCTCGGCAGTACCCCGCTGCCAGCAGCAGCCCACCAGTGGAGCCACGCAGCTCTCAGGAACATCGGACCTGGAAGGTGCTGCCTCTACCACCAGCTTCCCCAGGCTGGGGGGCTCAAACCCCGCCGTCTGACGAGGTCCACAGATCCCTGATGGGTCAGGCGGTGAAACCTGAGGCATTTCTAGCGTCAGTGAGCCTCCAACATGTGCCACAACAGCCCAGCTTTTCACTCTGCACCGCTGCTTTGTTTGTTATGGAATTAAAATGCAATTATAAAAGCTGATTTCATATGCCCCATCAAATTAATAAACTGACTGCGTGAGATCCATCTGGCAGATGTTGCAGGGTCCTTTCATCACAACAGATTTCACTTGGGTGTATTAATAAAAACCAAGGGAGAGAGAAATGGCAGTTAAAGAAATTAGGGAAAACAGGAAAGATTCCTGTGGGGCCCCCAGATGAACAGAAAGAATGGTTTGTCCACCAGGCTCATGACCTTCCCCTGAAATGGCCTGCGGAGGCTTCTCATCCCAGTTACACTTGAATGAGCCTTCATTAGACACCGCTTGCTCCTTTATGTGCACGGATGAGGAGCCAGAGGCTGCATGAGACATGGAAATGGAGCCCTCCCGTCAGCCAGGCAGGGATACAGACACCTTCCCCTCCAGAGATGCACTCACCGTGCCACGGAACACTCCTGCGTGACACAGACCCCACAACACACCACAGAACCATGCGTGGACAGCGCACCATCCCCACATGGCCCAGAACAGGAGCACACCCCAGCGCAATTCTGATTCATCAAGAAAAGCATTTTGCTCTCCAATGGGAAGTTCTACATATATCCTGAGGCCAGACCCTCTCCCAGCCCTTCACACGTGCATATTCTCCTAACAAAGGCACCCCACACCTCCTCCCACTGCAGACCCTAGCCAGTCTGCTGCAGAAGTGTTACTTGCCTTAGAAGCCGTACACCAGAGGGGTGAGAACTTCTGCCCAGAGCTGGCCTGGACCCAACACTGCTTTCCACAGCCACACCCTTCCTCACCACCTCCCTTGGGCAGTCCTACACCTGGTGTTCAGAGCAGTTAACCAACAATTCTGCACCTGGTTAGCTGGGCCACTGCCAGGTTACACCAGGCCGTAAGTGCACGTGAAGCTTCCTACAACAGCCTCCAGCCCCATCCAAACAGGGATGCTCCACGAGAGCCACTTGGCATCCTTCAGCCACCGCTGTCTCCCTCCTGTATTACTTCATGGGGATAAAAATGTCTTAAAGCACAATAAGGGGACTTATCTCACTCAAAGGTTACATCTTTTCTTTATAATATTAAAACAAATTACTTCAGGAAGAAATCCAGCACAGAAAGTGTTAGCTCTGAAGGGAAGAGTCTTCAGCCATCCTGCCATGGATGTGGCAGCTCTCCACCTAGGCAGGCAGAAGGTCAGTGGGCTCCGTAGTCACTTTTTCACCTCTGTTGAATTTGCAGGTGCTCTCTGTGACCAGACACATTAACCTTGGTGTCTGGTGGAGATCTACCAAAAACCCATCAGAGAAAATGATCAGTTAAAGGAGAGCTTCAGATCTACTATGCAAGTTTACTCTTGCAGAAGAATAATGTTTTCCCTTCAAAGAAAGCAGACAAATTAACGACTGAAGAATTCCTGTCTCTTCAAACTTCTTTCCTGGAATCACAGGAGGGGCCAAGGTAGCAAGTCCAAGTACAACTATTCTGACCATACAGAAGAGACCTAAAATCCCCTTTTGAACTGTCCCATTAAGAATTTAAGAGAATTTAAGAGTTGGAAATTACCATGCTGGAGCAAGTTTTTAGATGCTTTTAGCCCTTGGCAGAGGAAGTCTGAGTGCAGCACCAGACGCCCGCCAGTGTACAGCCTCTGCCTCGGCTCGCACACGCCGCAGCCTCCGGCCGCCCCCCGAGACCGCTGTGTGCTTACAGCCACCCGTGGAGGAGAGCAGGGAGCGCTGCGGCCGCCCCAGCCAGCCTGAGCCCCGGGCACAGCCTGCCCCGGGGGGCTGAGCAAGCGGGGAACGCCACCTGGGCAAGTGTGCAGCTCCCGAGGAAAGGGTGCTCTGGAATTCTCATCTGCAGAACAGCAAAGCCAGCGGGACCGCAGTCAAAGCCAAGCAGCTTCGGCAGCGATTCAGCACGCCAGCTCACAGACTGCCAAGGCAGGCAGAGAAAGCAAGAAGATCTCCCCAAGAAGAAGGGACAAGAAGACCTCCAAACTGAAGGTAACTCTGCGACAGGGCACTCTGATCTGCTTCCCACACAGGGAAAGGCCAAGATGATGGACAGGACTTTTTGGTACCCTATTTTGCATTTGTGGTACTTTGTGTTTCAATGCTTTTTCAAACAGAGAAGGATGAAAAGGAAGGAAAACCTTCACTGCTCTCTCAGTAATAAAAGAATAGGGGTGGCGTGCGTTTCCCCATTGCTCCTGACGACATCCTGGGGAGAACCCAGCGGTCCAAAGACTCAGCCGAGTAACGCAGCAGCAGCCACTGTCCCGGCGGGAGGTGCAGCTGGGCTGGAGGCTGAGGACGCTGAGCTTGGGCTGGGCTCTTTCTCCAAGTTTTTTCCACAGGCTTGGACCAGCTCTGTCCGTCCCAAGCGTGGCGCTGCCTTTGCTGGGCACTGAGGAGCACGAACCGCCACTCACCCCGTGCCCAGGAGCTCAGGCCCACTGGCGCAGGCAAGCGACCAGCACACCAGTAATCCCAGTTCAGAACACAACCCAAACGAGCCTCGGTGGGTCTGGCAGAGGTTCGCACGCCCCGGTTCCCCACCGCCTTTCACATCGGGCAGTCCAGGCACAGCCTGAGGTGGCAGCTCTGCAGCTGCCTCTGCCCAGGGGGCTGTGGGAGGGATGCCCTCCCAGCAGAGCAGCTCTGCAGCCTCCCCTGTGCGGCGGTGGAGCGCGGCGGTGCTGATGACAACCGAGTGACGGTGTCCAGTCCCTCCTCACAGCTCCCTCCTCACAGCTCCTGCCCACAGGCACAGCCTGGGCTCGGACAGGGACGTGGTGCTTCCCACCTCGGACCACGAGAACATCTCCTGCTGCAAACACAGCACCTGCACTTGGACAGAGGTAACCTGCCTAGAGGCACACAGCTCCAGACATGAAACATAAAGGACTTATCTCAACGCCTGTTCCTGCCATTGCTTCATCAGCGCACATGTAAATAGCTTGCAAATTTTTCAAAACTGCCCTTGAATATCATACTAAGTGTCTGTGCTTTATTAAACTTGCAACCTTCTGCTTTTCACACAGAGCGCCCCGACGCAGGCACGGCCCCAGGAGCAGCCTGGGGTGAGGGGCACTCCCCAAACTCCTCTTCTGCACCTCATGACATTTGGGCTCCAGCTACTGCAGAGGGATGGAGGCAGAGCTGGGTCCAAACGAGATCTGAGGTGGCACAGAGCCCCAATACAGCAGTGGAGGAAATGAGATCAGTGCGGCTGAACAGGGCCAGGACCTGAAGAACAGGCACGAAGAGGGAACTGGCAGGGCAGAGGAAGCACAGACCACCCTTGCCTGCGCCATCTGTCACCGACTACACCGCAACCCCCCTGGCACCTCCCGATGAGGGCAGGTACAAGCAATTCAGCTCAAGGCCTGGGGACCTGCAAAGTCTCCAGGAGCAGATGGGCAGGAGCCGGCGCAGAAGCAGTGAGACCAGAACACAGCGCCCTTGACCCTGCACAGTCCTGCAGCACGGCACATGGTCCGACAGAAGACAAAGCAAGGCTCTGCAGGGGTTTGTCACACTCTCTCCTGGGTCATTTCTGCTCCGAGTTTCACATCATGCTCGTCAGTGCCTTAAGGACACACCACAAAGGCTGGCCAGTGCACCCCACTGTCACGTTTCATGCCCACCACTCCTCAGGGATGAGATCAGCAGGAGCAAGGAGCAAGCTGGTGCCTGGGCAGAGAAGGACCTGGCTGTACACGGACAAGGACACCAGAGAAGGACCTGGTCTGGTTGTACATCAACCGTGTGTGCGTGCTGGCAGAGGTGGCCCCAGAGGAGCAGGAGGCAACAAGGCTGGGAGAGGGGACTGCCCAGCTGGCATGGCTCACCCTTGCTGGGGACAGTGCTGCTGTGCTCGAGGAGCAACGCAGTCAGTCACAGCCTTAGCCCGCAGCTTCAGTCTCCTTGTGCTGGACAGGGCCGTGCTGCACCTTGAAGGACCCAGACCCTGGACTTGTCTCGCAGTCTGTGGGACTCGGGGCTCAGCAGAGAGCTGAGGCTGCAGCTGGTGCTGATGCAGAAATGCATTACATTTCGTAGCTTCCTTCATGCCACAGCTCCACTCCTCATCTGCAGCAATCCCTGTAGCAGGCAGCAACAGCACAGCTGCCTTTCCCCACCTACTGCTGCTTTCAGCTGAGGCTCCTCAAGGCAGGAGGTATTTCTGCAGTGGATCTCTGCACAGTGCTCAGAGCGAGGGGGCTGGGGTCTGCGAGCACAGCGGCAGCAGAGATGCTGCGCGTCGTCAACTTGTGATTCCTGCCCCGAGCTATTCCCGCCCTGCAGCCTCCAGCTGCTAAGCTGATTTTTATAATCATCTTGCTTTTAATACAATCATTACACAGTCATTATGCCTTTAATTAAGCATTTATTGTAAAAAATAGTGCCAATCAAAGTCAGCAGGTTGGAATAGGAAAGGAAGGGAATTAACGTATTCCCAAAATGTTAATGAGGACGTTTCAGCCCAAGCAGAGCTTCAGGATCTGGTACCCAGTGAGCAAATCCGAAACGTGATATGCAAAGCTTGAGCAGGGCGGCCTTGACCCAGATGGCCAGAGCTGAGAGGTGACTGCTGCAGTTCTCTTTGCTGCCATGCTCATCCCCCTCCTCTCCCAGCACAGGCTGATCTGTTCCCCTTTCCCTTCCCTGCCTCCTGGGGGCATTAACCCCACCTCGGCTGCTCTCAGCAGGTGGACCCACGGACCCAGTCCCTGCAGACCAAGCGGAGCATGCAGGGATTTCAGAGACCCTGGCCCCTGGACAAGCAGCCTTCAGGGAGACAGCTCAGGATGCTGGGCCTGTCAAACCTTCCCTAAAGCCAAGTCTGCTCTGGAAAACAGGGATGCATCACAGCATGAGCTACTGTGCCTGGCACCCCAGTGCATGCATCCCCAGCAACATCTCCTACAACAGGTCTCCCTGTCTCAGGGGGCTGAGATCTCTTCACCCCCAACATACCCCAACTTCCCAGGGGACAGCCCCAGTAGGGGACATGGGACTGGCAGCCCACACATGTCCCAGGGGCGTGTTCCTGCCCACTGACATGTGTGGGCACCTGGCAGTGCTCGGGCTGCTCTGCTGCACCAAAGGCACGGCTCACTGCCCAGGTCTGCCACTCACACCCCAGGATAACAGCGGGGTCCCCCAGTCCCAGCTCCAGACCCTTCCTCCTCAGGCCTTGCAAAAGCACACATGGGAACAGCAGAGCAGCGTGAAGACAGCACACATCCCATCTTCAGAGACGACAGGAGGCACAGCAGGCATTCTCCCAGACATCCCTCCCACCCGCAGGCTCGCGCCGCTCACCCAGCCCTGCACCAGGCAGGGACACCGACGCTGCGGGGGGACGTGCAGCAGAGCCCCCCGCACCTTCGCTTCCCCCCTCAGGCTCAGAGCATCCCTGTGGGACTCTGGTCCCACGCAGTGGCCCTCCCTGCTGCTGGGAAAGCACGAGCTTTCACAAAAACCTGTCATGAAGACTGGCTGGGCCCACGATCCCTCCCTGATGCAGGCGGCCACTGCCAGGATGCCGGCAGCTGCCAACAGCTGGGAGCAGCGGATGGGACGGGGCTCGGCCGCTCGGGAGGTCGGAAGGTGCCTGTGCTCAGCTGGAAGAGTTCTGGGGAGAAGAGCCAGACCAAGCACACAGCTCCCATTGCTGACAGTATGCAACACCGAGCAACGGGGCGAGAGCGACAGGGTGCACCGAGCACAGGCAAACGCGTCCCTCTGCGCGCCAGCAGGGTGCCTAACATCGCACGTAGGATGCTGGGAGCAGACCTGTGTCCCCTCAGGAGCGAGGTTCTGATTTAGGTCTTTGTGTGAGAACAGCTCCGTGACTGACAGCAACAAAAACCAAACTGAGCATTGGGGACGATGGGGAGAGGAGGAGTACCCCAAATCCCTTGAGCAGTTCAGCTCCCTCAGCTCAGAGAGCTCACAGCACACCTGGGAAAGACACGGAAAAGGTGACAAGCCTCACACACTTCCCAGTTTCACCTGGGCACCCAGTGCAGCGTTCCCACTGCCGGACCCTGCACAGGCCAAACTGACTGCTGGCCACCCAGCTCTCCCAGTCCCACCAGCAGCACCCCAATGCAGGAGACTTCTTAGGAAGTTTTCCAAGTTTCCAGCACAGGAGGCGAACACAGCACTGCCAGAGACGTCTGGCCCCACACGGCCCTTCTCCCGGCGTGCCCAGGAGGACCCGTAAGAGCCTGGGGCGCGCAGCCCAGACAGGCACGGGAGGCAGCAGGCACTCCCCGATCTGCACCTCGCCAAGGCTCCCCGGTACGCATACCCAAAGGAGAGCAGAGCCTCCAGCCGAAAGGGCAAACTCTGGGTAAAAGCTGGTCAGAGAGGACTGGTCCAAGGAAGCCCCACCAGCAAGAGCAACTCTCACCACAGTCTCCCCTCCAGCCAGTGCCAACTTGCTCCTTCCCTTCCTCCACAGCACAGCTACATCCAGCCTGCTCCCATCCATCCATCCATCCATCCATCCATCCATCCATCCATCCATCCATCCATCCATCCATCCATCCATCCATCCATCCATCCATCCATCCATCCATCCACCAATCCCTGTCTTACATCTCCACAGAAACTCCTCCATCCCTCAAACAGATCCCACCAGGCTCCCACAGAGACACTTCTCCCTGTTACTGGGTGCAACTGGCACCTGGCCACAAGCCTGGCGTCATGCCCTGGCTGTAAGTGGTCTCACTGGTGTGTGTTCAGCCCCCTTTCATTTACAGGGGTCCCACCAGACCTGATGGGAAATCCTTTGGGAGCTCTCCTGGTGCTGCACACTTCCATCGGATCCAGCACAGCTCTTCATCTGCCCCCTGCACAGCTGATCCGTCGAGACAGAGACAGGGAGGGGGAAGCCCAGTCTCCACTCCCTGGAGTATCCTGAACATGCCCCAAAAAAGCTGGTTTGAACCAAAAAACAGTCCCATCCATGATCGTCACTTCACATACCAGAAACCTGCCCAGTTCAGCCTGCAGAACTCCCACTCTGTCTCTTCCTCCTCTGTGCTCATCAGCATCTGCCTCATAACAGGGAAGGACTTCTGGGAAGCAGAGGTGGGCACCTCAGACACATCCACATCCAGCTGTGGGGTACAGGCACAGCTGGAGCCCTGCACACCAGGGCAGCACAGGCACAGCCGAGCTGTCCAACACATGCAAAGAGCAGCGTGGGAGGAGGACGCACACGTGCACGCAAACACACACAGACAGCAGGCACACCTAGCACCCTCTGTGCCCAAAATGTCGACAGACGTGCAAAGCACAAACCAGGTTGATTCCAAGGGGCCCTGGTTGGGACACGCAGTGGGTAACAGACCCACTCCCACAGGAACTAGCTGGTGGTGTGCTCACAGGAGGTGAGGCGGTGGTACCTGTGGGCAAGTGGGCTCCGAGACCACCACGGTGAAAAGCAGCATCTGGGGACTGCCTGAGCTCAGAGGCAGAGTGAGAACAGCGCTGGAGTGACACAGCAGTGCAGAGACAGCTCTTTGTTATGCTTCTCCTTCCTGCTTTTTCTTTCTCTCCATCACAGAGGAATGACTATGGAGGCATTCCGGGTAAATAAAAAGGACTTAAGAAAAGGGAGAGGTGCTCTACACCTGGCATAATATACAATACCCCCCCACATGCCCTGCCAGCAGCAGCTGATAACCCCACCGCTCTCCTGCCCGACAGCCCCTGGATCCGGGCAGCCCAACCAAAGACGCTGCCCGAGGACGAGCTGAAGGCCACAGAAGGGCTGGCCTCAGGGTGGACAGGCCAACGACCCCTGCTCAGGAACAGCACTAAAAGCAGCAAACAGAAAATCCTGCAAGCAGCCCATTCCCACCTCTGCTGGTGCCCAGGTACCAGTACAGCAACCTGCCATCTGCCCTCCGAGCCCGTCACGAGCTGGTGTGTCCCCGAGGCAGTTTCCACACGCTCGTGACTCCTGTCCTGCGCAGGCACTTGCAGGACCATCCTCACCGACACGCGTGCCCAGGAGCTGGCGCGAGGCCTCAGGGCAGCACACGTGACAGGCAGATGTCCCATCCCAGCACTTGTAACGGGGACAGCTGCCCCCCAGGACGGCCAGCACGTCCCCACTGCCACCGACCGCTCGCGTGGAGACAAACCAGGTCAGGCAAGGTGGGACAGCAGCAGCTGCGGGAGCCTCTGCTTCGAAACCACGCTGCCTGCACAAATCGGAAAGCGAATCTCAGCAGACGCCGGTCACAGGGAGCCAAGCGGGCGACAAGCGCCAGCCCACAGGAGTCACTGAGCACTCATTTTCCAACAGCTCCTGAGCAGGGACAAGCGCCAGCGACCCCACCCTGGCCGGCTTTGCTCTCCCTGCCACACAGCCGCTCACCGACACACGTGAGGCTGCAGGACCCAGCGCTGGAGGAGCTCAGCACCTACACTGGGCCCAGTCGAAGTGAGATGAGGCACTGGGAGTGAACTGCCAGTGAGAGGGGATCAGAGCCAAGGCTGGGCAGGATTCTGTGCCGACCACAGCTTCCAGCGCTCGGAGAGAAGCTCCCAGTGACAGCTCCCAGCTGGGGCACAGCAGGGTCACTGTCCTCACCTTCACCGCTGGCGCCTCAAAAAGTTTCATCTGGGAAATGCAAATGCTTGTCGCTTCCTCCATCTCCCTCCACTGCCCACGGATGGTTTCGGGACACGTGGGCCTGGGGCTGCAGGTCCCTGTAGGGACTTTACAAACAGCACCTGCCTGGAAGAGTCCTGTGAAACTCCAGGCAACTCCCTCATGCCCAGGAAGCTCCCACACGATGTGCTCAAGGACACGGGGCTTTCTGGGTTCGCATCTTCTGAGGATGGAGGAAACTGCTGTACCAATCTTTGCCAGTTATCAGACTCTCTGTGTCCTGCCCACTACTCTGTCTGTAGCAGAACAAGTGAAACACCGAATCTTTCTTTAACTTCAGGGGATGGTGAATCCACCACATCCCGTCTCCAGCATCCCAGCAATTCCCTGACTCTAGGGCCAGAGTGGGTGCCTAAGGCAGGGAACCCACTTCAGCCCTTAGCAAGTTACTCCAGTGGTTAAAGAGCCCCAAGATTAAAAAAACCCCAAACCACAACACAACACTCAGCTCTTGTAGTCTGGGCAGAGGCCGTGCTCATGGAACACTCCTGCGCTGCCTGGAGGACAGAAACAAGGAACCTGCAGAAGGTGCACCCAAAAAGAGCTGCAGGCAATTGCATTCCTGCTGCTGCATCCCTCACATCAAGATTGGAAGGATCACACCTCTCGAGTACAACTGACTCCTGCAGGCAACTGGGAGATGACATGGCTGGATGATAGCAATGGCAGCACCTCACAGAGCTCTACCACCTTCCACCGTGCCCGTCCTCACAGCCAGCACTGAGAGGAGCCACTGGTAAAACTCTCACTGAGAGCAGCTAGGAGAAGTTAACTATGAGGAAGATGTAATTATATATTAGAAACACCACAGAGTCACACAGATAAAGTTTAGAAGGTTCCTGGATTCCTCACCATGTTGAGCACTGCAGAGCATGTGAAAAACACCCGGGTGATGCTGGGTCACCTGCGGGCTCAGCGTCGCCCTGAAGGACACCAGCCCGGCCTCGCTCTCGCTGCGCCGTGAGACACAGGGCAGGAGAAAGCCCTGAAGCCCCGGGGACTCACCCGAGCACACGTGTGTCTCCAGCCACGCAGGCTCCTGCACATGGACTTCTCTGCTGGCTTCTCACAGAGCACCTGAAAGGACCAAGAGGCTGGGGGAGGACCCCAAGAGAAGGTGTTTGGGGCGTTTCTTGCTGCAGGAGAGGCAACACTAACGCTGTTTTTTCCCTCTCCTAGGGTGTTGGTGCTGTGGGTTTTTCCCTCTTGCTAATACATACGCAGAGCAAGTGTAATATATTCATTAAAAACGACACAATCCCTGCTCGCTTCCCCAGCAGAGGGAGGGAAGGAGCACCGCACGCTTCCAGTGCCGCACAGAGCGCGCAGGGCGAGCAGACAGGCGGGTGACAGCACTCTGCAGAGCCAGGCAGGACAGCCGCCAGCACCCTCCTGCTCCAGCGGGGAGGGCAGAGGGAGCAGCGGCCGCTGCCCAGCGCAGAGCACCCGGTGCTCCCTGCACTGCCCTCCCGGGAGGGGACGCCAGTTAGGGCATGCCCTGGACCAGAGCACAGCCCCGGGGAGGGGCCGTGCGGGCAGCTCAGCCCTGGCAGCTCCGCTGCGGGACGGCTTTCTGCACGCAGAGCCCACAGCCCAGCAGCCCTCGAGTGGGGGGCCCTGCACATCGCCCCACCTTCTGCACAGAGGGGTGGCACCGACGCAGCACACGCCCCACGCCCGCTGTGCCGCCTCAGCGTCTGCCCCGTTCCCATCCCGGTGGTTCCCGTCCCGGTGCCCTCGCCCATCTCTGCGAGGAGGAGCGCGGCACAGCCCCGGGGCTCAGGAAATCCCTTTGTCCTGAGCCTGAATCCTCTTTCCACTGAAGGGCTGTGACTGCTTTGCCGTATTAACGCCACTCAAGCAGCTGAAACGCCTTGGCACAGAAAGGCAAGAAAGCTCTTGGAGGTTATTACAGGCTGATGAGATTTTTCTAAGCCCTCAGTGAATGAGCCCCGCTCCGAGGAACATTTCGGGATCAGATACTTACGCGGGGCCTGGCAATTGCAATTCTAATTCAGCGCTGCAGCTAAGAAAGCTTCTTCTTAAAGACAGAAGGATTAGGAATCCCCCAGATCCACTCAAGAGTTGTAGAGAGGAAATCCTGAACTGCAAAGCACTTGGTGGCCTCGTGGGAAGGAATGCCCCCGACACATCGCTCAGAAGAGGCGGGAGGCAGCGTGACGAGCATGGGCTCGCTGCGGAGGCATCGGCAGCCGTCCGACCCTGCCAGGGCTGGAGCGAAGGCCGCCGGCCAAACCCTCTGCGACCAGCGCTAAGCAGAACCCGCGGGCAGAGCCCAGGCGACCCGGAGAGGGCTCAGCACACGCTGCCCGCCCTGCCCCGCGCCACGCTCGCCTTCTCCCTCCTCCCTTCGCACACGGAGGGCAGCACAGGGTACAGAGCACTGGAATCCTGCCTCCAGTTCTGGGCTCCCCAGTTCAGGAGAGACGGGGCCCTGCTGGAGAGAGTGCAGGGGAGGGCAGCGAGGATGAGTGGGGGATTGGAGCATCTCCCCTGGGAGGAAAGGCTGGGAGAGCTGGGACTCTTCAGCCTGGAGAGGAGAAGGCTGAGGGGATCTCATGAACGTTCACGAACACCTAAAGGGGGCTGAGGGAGGATGGAGCCAGGCTCTTCCCAGTGGTTCCCAGTGACAGGACGAGGGGCAATGGGCACAGGCTGGAACAGAGGAAGTTCCGTTAAAAGATGAGGAAGAACTTTTTTCCAGTGAGGGTGCCCGAGCCCTGGCACACGCTGCCCAGAGAGGGGTGCAGTCTCCTTCTCTGGAGATCACAGAATCACAGAATTTTTTAAACTGACTCACCACTTAGTTGGAGATGCATTCTCAGATTCTATTTCAAGGTTATAGTGGGCACTCTAAAAGCTGCACACCTACTATATAGAATCATAGAATGGTCTGGATGTGAAGGGACCTCAAAGCTCATCTCGTTCCAACCCCCTGCCATGGCAGAACAGGTTGCTCCAAGCCCCATCCAACCTGGCCTGGAACACTGCCAGGGATGGAGTATCCACAGCTTCCTTGGGCAACCTGTTCCAGTGCCTCACCACCCTCCAGGTAAAGAACTTCTTCCTTATATCCAATCTAAACCCACCTAAACTCAGCTTCCACCCATCACCCCTCGTCCTGTCACTCCAGACCCTTGCCCAAAGTCCCTCCCCAGCTTTCCTGTACCCCCCAGGCACTGGAAGGTGCTCTAAGGTCTCCCTGGAGCCTTCTCTTCTCCAGGCTGAACAAGCCCAACTCATAGGAGAGGTGCTCCAGCCCTCTGATCTTGATGACCCTCCTCTGGACTCGGTCCAACAGCTCCATGTCTTGCTTGTGTTGGGATTTTCCAGCCTGGCCTGGATGCAGCCCTGAGGGATGTGCTCGAGGGATCCTGCTTTACAGCAGGGGAGTTGGGCTGGGGGAGCTCTGGAGGTCCCTTCCAACTCAGACAATCCCAGGAATCCGTTACAAACTCACTCTCGTTCCTCACATTCCTCTCTTGGACTGAAAACAACAGCCAGAGAAATCACACAAATTCAGGCAGTTGGTAAGACCCCGAGAGAAACAGAGAGCAGTTCCACACCCAGAGGAGGAGCTGTGGGCAACGCCAGCTTAACCCAAGGCTTGGGCACCCACCACCCCGTCCCACACCCACACACTCGACGCCTGCCCGAGCAGGGCTGTGAGGAACAGCGCGCTTGGCTGCCAGCACCACTCCAGGGGCTTTCCAGAGCCAGGACTGCAATGGCCATGCCACCAAACTGGTTCCTAAGTGACCCTCCTCCTGCTGTAAAACCCATGCGCATTCGCAGCTCCAGTGTCCCGCAGCAATCCATCCTGCAGCTGACCACCACGCTGCACACACGAGGGCTGCTCTCTGTCTCAGGGCTGCAGCCGGTGTTTCTGTGAGCACCTCCAGGCTCCTGGATTTCAGGATTAGTAAGCAGCCCTTCTCCCCACTGTCCATCAAACCACAGACTGCTGTCACACCATTTATTCCCCACACGGGTAAGCCTTGACCTGCACAAGGGCATCCCCTCGCCCCCCGCACAGCTGCACGCCGCAGGGAGAGGGGAGCTCCCGTCTCCGATGAGGAACGGCATGGATTTACACGGTGCGTGTTGATGGGCTCTGGTTTGCTCTCAGGGGCTTTCCGAGTAATTCCTACCTTTCCCTCAGCTGGGCTGGGGTTGCGGGTTCAGGAGCACTGCGCTGATTCCACGGAGTGCTGCTGGTTATCTCTATTTGTAACTACTGTTGACAATGCTACGGAGAAACTGCTGCTCCACGATCTCCTGTGCCAACGCCAGCAGCAGACCGACTCCCAGCGCGGGGCACGCAGCGTTTGGGCTGCTCCTCACCCTAGGATGATTTGCAGTTATTAGCGCTGAACTTCAACACACCTTTTATTGCTCGCTCACTCTGCACCACGTTACTCCTCTGCTACAGCCCTGAGTGACCAGCTCCCTGCCCTGGGTGACCAGCCCTGGATAACCAGCTCCCTGCCCTGGGTGACCAGCCCTGGGTGACCAGCTCCCTGCCCTGGGTGACCAGCCCTGGGTGAGGAGGGATGCCGTGCTGCCTGCAGCCGGCGTGGCGAGCAGCAAGGGGCTGTTCTCTGCCCGATCTGCAGGAGCTTGCAGGCTGCCAGCAGCAGCACGTCACCCTCTCCTTTAACACTCGTAGCCATTTCACTACTGCTTTTTTGGTGGTGTTTTTTTTAAACCAAGAATTACCAGATCATACACTCCCAAGCAGCCCACTGACACCTTTGCAATTTGAAATGCCAAGAGCTGGCTGCTCTGCAATTAGCAGCACAGACCTCTCCTCCCGTCCAAGGCGCTTTGCAGCATGACACTGCACTTCTGTGGAACAGGAGCAAAGCACTCGGAAAATTAAACATCTTCTGATATTAAATACACTGCATTTGACACAAAGGTACAGAGCACTGAACCGCAGCTTTGTGAGGAACGCCTCAGCTTCCAGAGGGACGCGGCTGGCAGAGTGCAGTGACCGAGGGGACAGCATCACCCCGACACAGTGCCGTGGGACCCCATGGAGACCCCCATGGGCCAGGGAGAGCTCCGGTGCTCCCCAAGCTCACGCCTTGCACCACACTCCCTACAGTCCAACCAGAGGACACGTCTGGTGCCATCATCTGTGGGTGTACCAGCAAAAGACTTCACAGCTGACCTGAAAACTTAGAATCCCAGACTGGTTTCGGTGTGAAGGGACCTCAAAGCTCATCTCGTCCCAACCCCCCTGCCATGGGCATGGACACTCCCCACTGGATCAGGTTGCTCAAGGCTCCATCCAGCCTGCCCTTGAACACTTCCAGGGATGGAGCATCCACAACTTCCTTGGGCAACCTGTTCCAGTGCCTCACCAAGAAGTTTTCCACTTGGAGCCAGCGAGGGGGGGGGGAAGGACCACATGCTCACGGGCTGAGGTCCAAATCACCATGGACACCAGATCAATTACACATCAGCAAAATTCCCTGTGCAATAAACAGCTGACACTACAAAACCTCTCAGTCATAGAATCATAGAATCACTATGGTTGGAAATGACCTCCAGGATCATCAAGTCCAACCTTTCTCCCATCATCTCCCTGACCACTAGACCACAGCCTCAAGTGCTTCATCCACTCGTGTTTTGAACACCTCCAGGGACGGCGACTCCACCACCTCCCTGGGCAGCCTGTGCCAGTGCCTGACCACCCTCTCAGCAAAGAACTTCTTCCTAACATCCAACCTAAACTTTCCCTGACACAACTTGAGGCCATTCCCTCTCATCCTGTCATCAGTCATTTGGGAGAAGAGACGAACACCAGCCTCACCACAACCTCCTGTTAGGTAGCTGTAGAGGGCAATGAGGTCTCCTCTCAGTCTCCTCTTCTCCAGACTGAACAGCCCCAGTTCCCCCAGCCGGTCTCCATAAGGCCTGTGTTCCAGACCTCTCACCAGCCTCGTTGTCCTTCTCTGGACTCGCTCCAGCACCTCAATGTCCTTCTTATCCTGTGGTGCCCAGAACTGGACACAGCTCACGAGTGCCCAGCACAGGGGGACGATCCCTGCCCTGCTCCTGCTGGCCACACCATTGCTGATACAGGCCAGGATGCTGGGAGCCTTCTTGCCCACCTGGGCACACTGCTGGCTCATCTTCAGCCACTGCCCACCAACACCCCCAGGGCCTTTTCCCCAGGCACTTTCCAGCCACTCTGCCCCAAGCCTGCAGCGTTCCACGGGGTTGTTGTGACCCAAGTGCATGACCCAGTACTTGCCCTTGTTGAACCTCATCCCATTGGCCTCAGCCCATCGCTCCAGCCTGTCCAAGTCCTTGTGGAAACCCCCAAATTCATTAATACCTCATTTAATTTTCTCTTCCAGAGCCCATCACGGACAGGCGAGCGAGGGCCACTCCAGGCTGGATGAGATCAGGTGGAGGCGCACCAGATGCTGCAGGATTCCCCGAGGCCACCTGCAAGGCACGGCCACTGCGCCCATCCCAGGCTGCGCTGCCTCTCGCCCACAGGGGCAGCGGGGCTGGTGCCAGCCTCCCTGCAGGCCACGGGCACACGGCCACCCCGCAGCCCGTGCCAGCCGCTGCCACTGCTCCAGCGCCCTCGCTGAACAGCCACTGCCTCCAGCCGCTCGCCGCGGCCCCGCAGGCGCTGCCTCATCGCCCCGCAGCCCAGCGTGATGGAGACGAACGCCCACGCAGACGCGCACGAGGCAGGCAGCGGATGAGAGGGAGGACTCGTTTCTGGCTAGCAGCTGCCCCCACAGCCCGCTCCTGTGGGCAGCAGAGGGACACACAGACCCCGGCCGGGCAGGGACCGTGTTCCTGCGCAGCAGCCGCGGGTCCCGGCGGCGGGCAGAGCCAGCCCCAGCCCCGGCCAGCCCTGCAGACAGCTGCGGACCCACCTCAGCGTGCTGGTGATGCCAGCCAGCCCCACAGCGCCGAGGGCTTGCCCATAGCTCTCGGAGACACCAGCAGGTTCCCACCTCTCCCACCTGGAGCGTGCGACACACATTGTTCTGCTTATCCCCAAGCCTTCCCTGCCTCCTCCCTGCATTTCCACCTCACCCTCCCCACCACTTTATTTCTCACTGTTTGTGAAGGGCTGGATTAGCTTATGAGGAATGTAATCTGCATCAAACATCTGACCAAAAGCAGCCAAGAGCAACAGAGCTGTGGAGGTGAGACGAGTTCATCGGGTCTCAGAGGGGCTGATGACATCTTGCACTCCTGCAGTGCTTTCCAAGCAGCAGGTCTGAAAATACAGATGCGTTTCTGCTGCACAAGGTAGCTCAGTGCACAGATACCCAGAGCTGCATCAGCAGCAAAAATGGTTTATTTTGTTCTGTCTTGAAAGGACTGGATTTCACCCAGCTGCTCTAGATCATCACAGCTGACTCTCACTTCACCTCCCCTCGATGGAGGGACAACAATACTGATCAGGCGTGGAGCTTTCCAGTACTGCTCCCTCCTGGGACATGGAGAGGAAACATTAAATTGAAAGTCTTATTAACTGCTTTGTATTCTTTCTTTAATTTCCATAGTTAATGCGAGGTTAAAGGGGCTTTTAAAGCCCATTTCTGTAAAAAAGAATAAGCTGGTGGTACTAACCACCCTATGGCACACTGTTTAATGATGAAGACCAGCTGCACCAGTACCTGCCTCCTCACTGGGCCCGGGACACTTCACTAGCACCACCTCTCTCCGGGTTAGGAGGGGACCCACACGTTTTGTCCTCTCCCTGCAGGCTCAGTAAGATCAGGCGTGAGCAAAGCTGTCACTGAGCCACTGCATGGTCCCCAGCGTGCCCACCTATGTAAGAGCACACACAGCTCCTGTCTCCCCACTTCCAAAGTGACCAAGAACTGGGGGAAGTTACACAGGAGCATGATGAGAACAAAGGTCTGGAACAGCATCTGTACACAAAATAATCCACAGACCAGGACCCTCCAAGCCCGCAAGAGAATCAGTGGAACCACGTGTGGCCAGGAAAGGACAGGCACGGATCAGCCACTCACTGCATCTCCGAACACAGCTGGAGCGCGCCAACCGCGGCGCCGGGCAGCGGGTCCGACAGACCCAGGGGTGGCTCCTCACACGCTGCCCACTGAGCTCCCAAACACCTCGCCACAGGGCGCTGCTGGCGGTACGAGTTACCCTGGGTTCAACAGGCCACGGGGGAAACTAACGAAACGTAAAACTCGCCACGAGCTGTGAATTAAGCCCCGAGTCGTTACAAGCGTGGGCTGCCAGCCGCCAGCCACGCACCGCCAGGCGCCTTCCCCCCTCACCATCCTCTGCAGACCGCTGCTTTGGGCCACTCTACCCTTTGTCCTCATCAAACACGAGCGCTTTTACATTCTTATAATAAAGGACAGCAGTGTGGAGAAGGGAAGGTGTCCTTGCACTGGACCCACACCACACAAAACTCCTGGTGCTAACCAGGACCAGGTGATTACGCAAGGAACATGGGAAACACGCGGCCACGCAGGGCCACCGTGTCACACGCGGTCTGTGTCACGTGCACCACGCAGTGAACTTTAAGAAGACTCTGAGAAGCTCACACTTTACTGCATTCAAACCAAGTATCTCCCCTGAGAAAGGAGACCCCAGGAAGCACAACAAGGAGGAGCTGAGACGTCTGCATAGCTGCCATAACCACACAAAAAATTAATTAAAAAAAAACAAAACCAGGAGGAGAACAAAGTGCGTGACACAGTGAAGGGGCCAGCTTGTCTGTGCATCGAGTACAGCTCTGGCCACTCCATTCCAGGAGTGCTTCACAGCTACAGGGAAGTCAGAGACCAACAACTGACGTGCCCAGAGCCAGGAAAGGGCTTTTCATGGTAAAACACTGAGAATCCTGGGGACTTCTAAAGAGAGAATAAGGAAGGAATGATGAAGTGCACTAATGAAAGCGAGGCACTGCCCTGCACAGGCTGTCAGCTCTGACACCACGGAGTGTGCAGTGTGAAATGCCCCCAGCGTTTCACGTGGGCTCCCAGCGGAGACTGGAAGCCAGCGACCCAGCGAGCCGGGCGCGCAGGAAGCACTGCGGATGGAGGATGGCTGGCAGCATATGCTCTCCACGGCGTTAAGTGTTGCTAACTGAAGGAAAACCTTTCAGGGGGAAAGAAATGTGCTAATTGATGAAGCTGCCTAGGAAAGCAAGAGGAACTCCTGTCTGGAGAACAGATCGGAAGGAGCCGCGTCCTTCACAGCCATGCGTCAGGCATGTGCAGCATCCCTGGCACAAAACAAGGCGGGGGAAGGAAAATTCAAAGCAAATTACGAGGGAGGAAGAGAAAAACATTCCATTTCTGTGCAAGTTCTTAAGGGAGTAGTTCTGAGTAGCCCAGGGAAGCCGAGGATGAAGAGCAAGGGGCCAGCAGACAGGTAGAGGAGGTAGCCCATTTCTTAACTAAGAGTCAAAGGCTACTGCAAGGTCCTGGATCCGAATCTTAACACTGACAGGGTGGAACTTCCCAACACCACTCCAAATAAAAGCGGCAGGAGAGAGCAACAGCAGCCACACTGCTGCGTCAAAAGCAGACACTAGAAACACCTTTTTCCCCCTCTCCTTTCAGCAGCAGTGCTCCATCACCCCGCACTCCGCTGTGCTCGGCAAGGAGAGCACTTCACGGCCTCAACGAGCAGCATCCCTGCCCAGCAACGCTCAAATTCACCACCGCCCTGCACCTCCCAGACAAGGGCTGGGCTACTGAAGAGCAGGATCTGCCCCACGGGCCAGCCCAGCAGCCTCCAGCTGCAGCCCATGGGATCAGCTCCCCTGGCACCAGGCAGAGCCAGCTCCCTCCTCCCGGCAGCGGCAGCGGAGCAGCCAGAGCTGCTGCACAGATCTGCTCCTGTGAGTCAGCAGAGCCCCAGGAAACGCTCCCAAGCAGAATCAGCATTTGCAAAGCTAATAGCATTTCAGGGAAACACTGGCAAGGGTTTACAACAGCATAAATCATCGCTGCGGAGCTGCCAGTGCGCTATGATGGCTCACATCTTTTCACTAAAACATTCTGTTTTCAGCAACCTTTAGTGGGCCTGAAGTTAACTGTTTGGTTGGACTTCTATACCAAGTATTTGCCTCGATGACCTTTTAAACAAGCTCCAGCTCAGCCCAGCTGTGGTTCAGAACTACAGCTAGAAGAAAAGCTTTTCATGGTGCCTAAACCAAACAAAAATCTCTTGCAAATATTCTGGACAGGAGGCCATGACACCTGGGCACTCCAGATGACAGACTTAAATTCAGCAGAAGAGATCTCTGCAAGGTGCTTGTTGCCACCAGCATACAAAGCAGCCACAGGTGGGAAGGGATGAAGCTGGGATCAGCTCATTCCTTTCCACAGATCTCACCAGACACCACAGCAGTGTCTTCAGAGGAGGCACATGCATCTCCTTGGATGGTCTTCCTGTGTATGTCATCACACAAGAACAGAGAAACTGCAGGGGCTATGGGAACACCAGCAGGGTGGGAGAGGAAGGTCCCTTCTTGGACTGTGCCCCCCAACCCCGTCCAGGCAAGGCAGCAGGAATCAAGGAAAGGAAAGGAAAGACGGGTCTCTGAAAGCCCTTGTAAACACCCACAGACAGAGGATGGGGCAAGGAGAGAAGTGGAAAAGGATGCAGTGCAGTGGACAAAAAAAAGAAAAAAAATCATAGTTACCCAGTTCCTGAAGCTGCTCGTCTGCTGTGAAGCATGAATGAAAATGAAAGAGAGAAAACATGGGACACATGCACTAACAAAGACAGCACATCAATGGAGCACAACAGCTCTCTCCAGCTCAGTCACCAAGACACATCTGGGCCACATCTGGGCACTGACAGCCTGGCATCCTCCAGCCCGCTGCTACTGGCCCCACGGCCCCACTTCACCAAGCACTTTTGTTTTCCTCCCCACACCACCTCCAGCTTAAACCTGGAGAGCCCACTGCATCCCTCCTCAGGACGGGCTCTCGCCGACCGACCCCCTCTCACACCCTACACACGGTGTACAACAGCAGTCCCGCACACCTGGCACGCCGCCCACACGGCCAGGAGCCCTGGGGCTCCCAAACACCTGGTTAACCTGAGCTGGATGTCCGCGAGACCCCGGCGTTCCCGAAAACCCAGCCCAGAGCTCTCGGGTTTGTCTGCTAAAGTCCTCAAGAAGCCCCAAGCGATTCCAGGTCTGGACAAAGATTCTCACCATCAGGCAACACACCAATGCCTGCTGTTCCAGCCACCGCTTTCTAAATGATCTCTCTTTGCTGGCTTTCCCCACCAAGTTCTTGCCCTTCCTCTGGCCCACGCTGAGATGCTGCCCCTTGGGCACTGCTAAATCAAGACCAACCTTGCTCCTTTACAACGGGCACAAACCTCATCCACTTCACCACCATAACTGCAGTGCTAGAGTGCCAGTTCCCACGTCGCCAGCGCAGGACGCTGGGAGGTCACAGGTCCAGCTCGAGCTCTTGGGCTGAGTGAAGGGCATTGAAACCCGCTCAAACACACCCTGTGCTGCCATGAGTGGTCAGCATCCTCACACAGACCCCCAGCTCAGGCCGAACCGCCCAGCCAGGCTGGCACACGGCCACGTTAAACGTGTTGCTGTGATTAAAGTGAGAGGTACAAAGACTGCACAGCCACACAGAGCAGGCAGGGGTTCACGAAGCAGTTCTGTGGAGGTCTAAGGACTCGGCTACGTGAGCAGGCTCCTGAAGAACACAGAAGTATGCAAACAAGAGTCAGTGCTTCAGCTACTCTGCACAGCCACCTGTATCCACAGGCAGTGAGCACAGCACATGTATGTACAGCCACACATACACCTCACCCCCCGTGAGCACAGCACACATATGCACAGCCACACACACACCTCACCCCCCGTGAGCACAGCACACGTATGTACAGCCACACACACACCTCACCCCCCGTGAGCACAGCACACGTATGTACAGCCACACACACACCTCACCCCCCGTGAGCACAGCACACGTATGTACAGCCACACACACACCTCACCCCCCGTGAGCACAGCACACGTATGTACAGCCACACACACACCTCACCCCCCGTGAGCACAGCACACGTATGTACAGCCACACACACACCTCACCCCCCGTGAGCACAGCACACGTATGTACAGCCACACACACACCTCACCCCCCGTGAGCACAGCACACGTATGTACAGCCACACACACACCTCACCCCCCGTGAGCACAGCACACGTATGCACAGCCACACACAGCCTCACCCCCCGTGAGCACAGCACACGTATGCACAGCCACACACACACCTCACCCCCCGTGAGCACAGCACACGTATGCACAGCCACACACAGAGCACACATGCTCCTCCAGCGAGCAGAAAGCTGAGCTGCCCCAGCACACATCAGTCCTCGGGCACCTGAAGCCTGACAAGCTCACACCCGAGTCTTCCCACTAAGAATAGTTCCGTGTGCCCCCACAGTTGGAAACTGGGACACCTCTGCGGTCCAGCCGAGGCACACGGAAGATGCTGACTGGAATTAATGAAGCATTTTCTAATTCTGGAAGGTAAATAGGGGCAGCTGCCAGCTCAGCGCACACATAACTGCATTTGACTTGCACCTCTTCCTAATTTAGGCAGTTTCCAAGGAAAGACAGACTGTGCACTCTAAAATGGCATCCCCAAACTCCACAGGTCACGTTTAGAGGTCATCTGCACAACACGCCTTAGCCCCAGCTCTGTTTGCCGACGCGTCCAGCAGGAGCACAGCCTCTGCCGTGTCACCAGGCTGTGCGGGCCAAGGCGAGCAGCAGCCCACTCTGGCACTGCCAGGCTACCAAAGCCACCCCCAAACCCAGAGACAGTCCCGCTGACCAGGAGAACACCGGCACCACCTCGTTCACGTGCACTTGTACCTGATTTACAGCCCACAGACACCTCCGTGGGGAAGGGGTGTACAAGGAAACTTCTTCCCAGGGGGCTGAGCAATGCTCAAGGACCGAGCCGTGGGATTACACATGCAGCACGAAGTGTGTGCCAGGAAATGCAGACATATCCTAAATAACCCTTAAAACAAAGAGGGAGAGCTTTGTTTACTTTTTAAAGCTGCAGTGAGTTTGCTGCTGCGTTTACTCTTTGCACGTCCCAAAGCCTGCGAACAGAAACCTTGGGGCAAGGCGCGCGTGCATCCTGCCCCTCCGTGCAGCTCAGGGCTTCCACCGCCAGGCACGTCCCCGCGCCGGCCAGCGACACAGCCCCTCCAGCAGCAGCACAGCTCCCGGTGCAAAGAGATCAATTCACTTATATCAGTGATCTGAACCCAAACATATTAGCCACAGCAAATCGTATTTATAAGTGGATGCTCTTGTGCAGAATTAAAGCGAATATAATGTCTTTTATCATAATTATAGCTTTGGGAGTGAATTGAAATAAACCCAATGAACTATTTTAGTTTCAAGCCAGAGGCCACAGCTGCTCTAAGTGGGTAAACTGGTCTGTCGCAAAGGGCAGCGCGGATCAGCTCTGCAGGTTACCCTGTCCAGCTGAGCCATGAAGGAAAACCTAGCCCTGGGGGCTAACAAAGAACCAGGCTGTGGACCAGCAGAGATCCAACACCCAGCACTGCCTGTGCTGATGCTCACTACACACAGCCCATTAACAAGAAATCCATGGTCAAAAATCATGACAACCAGCAGTTGAAGCTAAATATGTCACCAAACTCCCAGCAGATCAGAGCCACAGAACAGAGCCCAGTAAAAGTGTAAAGGAAACTCTCAAGTTCAAGGCCAGGAGTGCCCTGGACAAGGCGAGAAGGCAAACCACAGCCGGTCCAGCTCCTGCCAGCCCACAGCCAGCAGCCCCCGCGCTGGAGGAGGAACTCAGGGCTGACCAGGGCTGGACACCGCGTCGACAGCCACAAGCCACGTACCAAGATCTCCTCCTGCCCTGGTGCGTGCCCACGGATCCGCGCCGAGCTAAAGCCTCTCCCCACGGACCTGCAGGGTGCCGGCCAGACCTGCTCCCGAGGCGCCTCTTCCCGGCCCGGCCTCAGCCCCAGGCGGAGCACCCCTTGTCCCTCGGGCGCACGACCTGGCACGCAGCGCTGGGCACCCCACGAGCCACCTGCCACAGCAGCCTACGGCCACCGCCCTCACCCTCGTGCTCCGAAGGAACTGCAGTTATTCCTACAGTTAAAAGTTACCTAAGCAGACTTAGAGGACATATACAGAAACTACAGAAAATCACTCCTATCATCACCTGTATTTTAGAAATAGGTAACACAGCTCCTAGAAATCTGCTGGGACACCCCCCATGCCTCCAGGGGACAGGATTCCAGACCCAGGTCCTGGGTTTCGCTGTTGCATTACATCAGAGCAAGCAATTCAAGGCTCGTTTTGGACTCAAGCCTTCCTCCCCCACAGCTCCCTCCGAGCCAGCAGCTGAGGCTGGCACGTGGAGGCAGCACATCTCCTGCCCAGCCTGCAGGCAGGCTATTAACAGCTGTCCCAACGCTGTACTCGACTGCATCAATCGTGAGCCCACTGAGGAGGACGCGCTGCTTCTGACAGGCGGCAGGGGAGCAAAGGAAAACAGTGACACACAGGTACGATGTGACAGCAAGCTTTAAACGAGGAGCCGAGTATGTGAACCACTGCTAATTCTGAACCGAGACAAGAAACAAACGCGCCAAGGATGACCCTGGTGCCCACCAGCTGTCCCCAGCCGGCGTGACAGCAGCACCTCTCGCTTTAGGAGACTGTGACGCAGCGCTCGAGGCAGCCAGCCCCGGGTGCGTCTTACAGGTGTTAGACCCGAGGTCCATATTTAATCCACAAACATGTGGCTGGATCTGAAGCAAGCTGTTACTGTCAGGCACAGAGATTTCTGCTGGCACGCTTCTTCCCCAAGCTGAGGACTCAGACTCTCTCGCAAGCCTCTGTGCCAGCCAAGTCCCAGACAGTCAAACAACAGAGCTCCACCTTGGGAGCAAACTGCTAAAGTGCCAGTCCCACCTCTCCGAGCTGGAGAGCCTCGAATAGCAACACCGCCCATCTTCGTGCAGAAGGCATCCTCCGGTAGGTTTGTTCAGTCATTAATTAACTTCACCCATAAAAGATTAAAGCTACGAATCCGTTGTTTCAGTGAGGCAGCGAATGCAGAGGCAGCCACGAACAGCTGCCGCTCGCTGTCTCTGCAGCAAAGCACAATGAGTCCTCGGGGAAAGCTCTGCTGGCTCCACGAGGAGACCCCCAGCTTTGGTTAATCCCCACCTGGGAGAGGGGTGTCAGACTGGTGGCTGCCCTTTCCACTGACCTCCACGGCAGGACGTTAGAGACGGGAGCAGAGCACGGAGGAAGGAGGTGCCAAGTCAAGCCAGCCCCCACCAGGGCCTGCGAGCGCGCCTGTAACGGCCCAGGCGGAGGAGACACAGCTAAAAGGCCATCCATATCCGAGCGAGCCAGCAGAGAAACAGCCTATTTCAGAGCGTGATTCATCAGACTTGTTTTAAATGTCTAACTCGGGATGAGATGAATTGCACTGTGGCAGAGCTATTTCTTACCGCTGACTGCGGGGCGTCTAGACAACTCCCTCAGGTGTAACGCGCCCAGCAGCAGCCACACACAGACGTGAGTCACCCCCACGCCTCTCCGACAGCCCTGAACCTCCCTGGACTGGAGAGCAGACTCAGGATGGGGCTTGGGACACGATGGGAGCTCTGCCAGGACTGGGGGACCCTCACCCTAACGCAGGTCGCCGCAGCCAAGGACCTCGCAGAGGCTCTCCAGGAACAGCCACCACCCGCTGCTGGTTTGTGCTCGCTGCCTCCCACCCTAAGGACACGTGTAGGCAGAGGGGCCTTTGTCCTGAGGGAGCCACAACCACCCCAGGAGGAGCTTCTGGAGACCCCAGACTTTGGGAGAGTGCACCTTCCACCTCAGCCATCTCCTCTTTACGGCTGCCAGGTCGGCCAGAGGAACGCTGCAGAGAGCTGATGGGGTGGGGTTGAAATAAATATCAGGCTTCCTGCCCTTTGCAGTCAAGTGCAATGGACACACAACTTCAGGGGAAAACTTCCAGAGCCGGGAAACAGCGTGGGAGGGACAGCTCCTCTGTCTCCTCCAGACTGAACAGCCCCAGTAAGGTCCAGTTTGTAACACCATTTCATCACGGGAAACCACTCTGCAAGGAGCTCCCAGCCAGCTGGGACAGCCCCACTGCAGGGGTATGGGGACGCGGAGTGCCCCACTGAGCACAAACCTGGCTAGAACCACTTGGGAGTAACAGAACCCCCAACACACCGACTGCCGGCACCCGGGGTCACGGCGGCTGGGACCGGAGCGGACAGCCGAGGCCACAGCGCTGCGGGCCTGCGCCAACGGGCACCGAGGGGGCACCGTGCCGGGGGGCGACCTGGATAGTCACCAACAGGAGTGGGGAAACGTGACAAGCAGGAACCTTCTGGGGCATATGGGGGGCTTGTAGTGCTGCATGAAACTTATTATGGGATGTCAGAAAGGGGCTGTGGGATTATATAAAATTAGAGAGACACACAGGCTGGGCAACAAGCTGATGGAGAGCAGTCCTGGGGAGAAGGACTTGGGCGTGCTGGCGGATGAGAAGATCAACGTGAGCCAGCAGTGTGTGCTTGCAGCCCAGAAACCCAGCCATGTCCTGGGCTGCATCCAAAGCTGTGTGACCAGCAGGGCGAGGGAGGGGATTCTGCCCCTCTGCTCTGCCCTCGTGAGACCCCACCTGGGGTCCTGTGTCCAGCTCTGGAGCCCCCAACACAAGAGAGATCTGGAGCTGGTGGAGCAGGTCCAGAGGAGGGCACGGAGATGATGCGAGGGCTGGAGCAGCTCTGCTGTGAGGACTGAGAGAGTTGGGGTGTTCAGCCTGGAGAAGATAAGGCTCTGGGAAGACCTCAAAGTGGCCTTCCAGTACCTGGGGGGGTACAAGAATCACAGAATGTTGGGGATTGGAAGGGCCCTCAAAAGATCATCTAGTCCAATCCCCCTGCCAGAGCAGGAAGGCTGGGGAGGGTCTTTTTACAGGCGCCTGGAGTGACAGGACGAGGGGTGATGGGTGGAAGCTGAGAGAGGGTGGGTTTAGACTGGATATAAGGAAGAAGTTCTTTACCTGGAGGGTGGTGAGGCACTGGAACAGGTTGCCCAAGGAAGTTGTGGATGCTCCACCCCTGGCAGTGTTCAAAGTCAGGTTGGATGGGGCTTAGAGCAGCCTGGTCTGGTGGGAGGTGGCCTTGCCCATGGCAGGGGGTTTGGGATGGGATGAGCTTTGAGGTCCCTTCACACCCAAACCATTCTATGACTCTATGATAAAAACAAAATTCTGAGAATATAAACAGGAAAAATTTCTGTTATAACCTAAGACAAATTTCAAGCTATTCATGGTTAAAAATAACCCAAACCAGCCACAGGCAAGTTCTAGCAGGAAAGAGGACATCTGTTCAGCTATGGAGGGACAGCAGGTCAGGGACTACAGGGTGTGTGGCTTGGTGAAGGCAACTGGAGCTGGTGACCAGTTCACCACTGGTACAGGCTGAGAATGGGACTGAATGGGAAGCACTTTTTAACTGATCAGCCGAGGTCCGGGAATGGGATGGGCTGTGCTCACAAGAAGATGGCTTGGCAGCACCTGCCAGGAATGAGACTGAAAACACTGGGCCTGAAGCAAACCTCTGCTTGGTGACAGAGAGGCGATGCTGGCTGTCGGTACCTGGCTGTGCCAAGCGCATGCCTGATGGATGCGGGGAGCAGAGGAGCATGTGGTGGAGGGTGGAGGAGCTGAGACATTTGTATTTGTCCTGCTCGCCCTGTGTCAACAAGCAGAAAATGTCTCCGTGTTAGGAACTCCACCTTGCTAGAAACCTGAGGAGGGAATAACCTTGGCTGCTATTTCAGCATGTGGTTCAGCAGCCACTCATGAGGGTGCTTTTTAAATTCATAGAATTTAAAGGGCACTTTTGGCTGGAAAAGACCTTTAAGCTCACCCAGTCCAACCATTAACCAGCACTGCCAAGTCACCACTACCCCACGTCCCTCAGCACCACATCTACACAGCTCTGAAATCCCTCCAGGGATGGGGAATCAAAATTCTTTATGCTTTCAAATATACTCTTTAGCAGTGCACAACCTGGAGACAAATTTCACGCTGATGTAGAATTCAGATGCAGGCAAAGCACAAGAACTGGATAAAGACCTTCAGAAAGAGTTCAGGAGTGTAAAACCACCACCCCCCTTCTGAAGAACACTCTCGATGTTAAATAAAGATGATTGATTTTACATTTCACACCCTCCCCCCCCCCCCCCAGAACTTGCATCTGTAAGCACTGCAGCGCTAGAAGAGTATCCAATGGATGAAGAACAAACTGGATCATAGGTTTGGTTAAAAAATTTAAAAAAAATTAAAAGGGGGGTGTCTTGAGGAGAAAAAACACCATTTTTTCAAAGGAAGAAGTCCATCCAAAAGCAAGACACAAGGCAGACAGAGGCATTCTGAGCAACCCACTGACCCGATGCGCACGAGCCAACTCCAACCACCTCCATCAAACCTGCTGGGACTGCCCTGGTTCCCCGCTGCGCAGCCACGCTCAGGACACAGCCGTACGTACGGGTGCCCGAGGAGAACAAAGCAGGAGGCAGAGGATTTCTGCTCTGGAAGTAGGAGTTTTGATGATATCTTTTTCTTTTGACGTGTCAACGAGGTTTCCCCTTCTACAGTGACAAGCTGATAAGAATTCTCAACGTATCAAGTACAAATGCTATCATTTTTATGGCAACATGCAATAATCCAACCTCTCACTGGGTACCTGTATCAATTCCAGTGGCACTTGATCCCCACACTGCAGAATCGCATTTTGGTGCGTTTCAGAAAGGCTGGGGAAATGTTAATCACTGCTGAACATGCAAACACAAAGCTGTTGACATAGGAAACGCTTATTACTCTTCTCTTAAAAGGAGAGAAGAAATTCCATTAAAAACACGCAGGTGAAGAAACAATGAAAAATCCAGAACATTGCAGGAAATCACTGTCTTGACCTAAAGGCTCTCAAAGACTTTAGAGCTTCAGTGCAAATACTCAGAGGCAGCAGAGCCAAGTCCTGCGTGGGGAAGAGGCAGGACAGGACAGACTGCATCCCTGCACGACATCCATCCACACAAACTCGGTATCTCACACCGCTGTTCTTCCAGCGTCTCATTATCTCCCCAGTATGGTGTTAGATGTATAATGAGCTGGTGCTGAAAAAAAACTGACATCTGAAGAAAGTTCCCCTAAGGTGTGAAGGCTAATATTCCCTGGCAGAGGGATTCATGCTGAAGATAAAAGGAGGTACAAAATAGTTTCAGAGATTTGTTTAATTGCAAGCGAGCAAAATCTCTCTCCCAGTGCACCTCAATGGAAGGCAAAGTTGGGGGCAAGTGGACCACACCAGTTCAGGCCCGTTTCGTCCTTCCCACATGTGGCAGAGAAACCGAGATCCCGATTCTATTCTGCCTGACATCGTCTCTACATCCTCCCTTCATTTGCTTTCCTCCAAACTCCTAAGCAGAGAATGTCTCATCAAAGACACCTTGATTTCCAGAAGGGTTATTTGGCCTTGGCAGGACATTTTCCATTCAGTAGCTCCAACAACCCAGAAACCATGCTGTTGACCTGCAACACGTAAGATCTCAGTGGAAAAATCCTGTCCTAACCTCAGGTAGAGAAATTTAGCACAGCAGAAAGCAGGACTTATGACAGACAGCAGTCCCAAGAGGTTGTATAATTCTCATACCAGGCTACAGCAACCAGCCGCATCTTGGCTCCTTCCCATCTCTTTCAGAATGACCTTCCGAGTAGACAAAACAAGAAGGAAAATTTCCTGACCCCAGTACGAGGGAAAAGCTTCTCCAGTGACTCCGAGTCCCTTGCAGCCCTGAAGCAGACATAGACACCCTGTAATAAACTCATTCATGGAACTAAAGCTAGAAAGGGAAACACAGGACCAAGGATTTTTGTTAACTTTTGTTGCTAGTGATCATAAAACCCACTGGGCTCAAGCACGTGCCAAGAGATGTCTCCTACGGGCAAGGTGCAGCCGGCGGAGCCTGACCCAACCAACCTGCCCCAGAGCCCGCGGCGGCAACAGGGCTGTCGGTGCCGACCCCCTCTTCACATACAACAGCTCTGGAGATTAACCCCTGGTGCCAGGATGCAGTTCATCTGCGTGTGCTGAGGAAGGGGCTGGATCCCGTCCAAGGTCAGCTCAGTGCCCCCAGGCACCAGCACAGGGCACAGGAGCCCTCCCCGCAGCCAGCAGCCATGCTCCTCCCTGCAGGTGACACCGAGAAGCCTGAACATGTGCAGCCTGATCTGTGGCAAAAATTAAACTTTAAACATAGTCAGAAAATTTTAGGCCAGACCAATTTTTCTAACCATAGTTTAGGATGACTAAAAATAGAGTTTGCAATGCCAACTGGTGGCAGCTTTAATATTCATAGAGGGATTACTTGTTCCACACATCCTCAGGGAATCTCCATCTCTTCTTCGCACCGAAGTAGATTTTGACACTTCTTCCCATTGCACTGTCCTCATCAGATCCCACCTGACCTTCTCAATCCTTGATTGAAATCAGACCACAAACAGCATTCCAGAACGGCTGTGACTCTACCAAGCCACTTTCCTCCCCAGCGTCCTAACGTCCCTCAGGGACTCGCGGGATCTGACGGCCACTTCTTGCAACCGCTCAGAGCCCCAGTGTCTGGACGTAACCCTGGTGCTCGAGGCTGTCCAGGTGGATGCATGTATCCAGCAGACTTGCAGGGTCCTCAGAGCTCTAACCCTCATGCTCCTGCCCAGGCTTTTTGTCTCTCTAGGTTATGCTGCTGCGGTGGGTATAATGCAAAATCACCACAGATCTGCAGCCAGCTCGGAATGGAAGATGTTGCCTACTAAGCAGCACCTCCCTCCAAGAAGCATGTTCCTCCCTGTGGTCCAGGGCTGTTCCAAACACCGAACAACCAGCCAGTGACATTTCAGGTGGCCCAGGTCAGTGGCACCTACCAAGAACTGGCCTCCTGCACAATCCTAGAGATGCCCAACAGTCCCTGGAGCTGCTGACAAAGCTCCGTGACAGTGAGCACTGGGGAGTGCAATGCTGCGCCTTCCCAACGTAACACAGCTCATCATTCCCCTCCCGACAGGAGGAGGGTGCAGCCTCAGCACAGGCTTGGAGCAACTGCACAGACTGCAATCCAAGCCGTAACGCCCTGGAGAAACCCCGACAGTAATGTGCTGTCATCTTTACTTGTGACTTACACAGGCTGTTAGCAACACCCAGTGAGCGAACGAACCTGCGAACGCAGAGGAACGGGAGGTAGGGTTCACAGCTTCAGCTCAGTATGTGTTTACTATTCCTAAACTTTGCAAAGTTTATTTGCTTTAAAAAAGTAAAGCAGGGTTTATCGATTCTGTGTTCTCTATCTTAAATCACTTATCCAAAGCGATGCAGGATCCACCTGGACACCACCCAAGACTGCAATCACACAGACCTATTTATCTGTAACAGAAACCAAACTGGGTTAGAGAGGAGCAGAAAGGCAGAAGGAGCAGAAGCACAAAAGAAATAATTGCAGGAAAAGGTTTACAGAATGGGGCACATGAATGGCAAAGCAATGTGTATTTAAGCAGACACAAAACAGGCAGATCAAATGGTGAGCAGGATTTCAAGAAACCAGGGAGCATCTGAACAAGAGAACACTTAAGCTCAAGAGTAACGTATTTATAAGCCAGTAAGATTAGATGCTTTTCTACATCAGGCATAATTAGCTGTCTTATGACACAACAGGCACGAGGAGCACAGCAGGGATCAGAAAGAGGTCAGACATTGCTATAGAAAACAAGAACAGGGATCTACAAGGCAAGATAGAACCACGTCCACCGGCTCTGCAGCCCCTGTCCTGCCCAGCCCATCACCCTGCGTTCAGGGCTCCCTGGGCTCTGCCCACCCAGCCCAAGGCCACCCGCTCCCCACACAGCCCCAGCACCTCTCCCCACCACGCCACGGCTGCTGAGGAGCTCAGGCTCAGTAGTGGGGTGCACCAGGCACCACGAGCCACCAGCTGGCTGCTCCCCTCACCCTCTGCTGCCATGAAACCTCCACGCATGGGACAGACCTGGCTGGAAATGTTTATGTGGCTTGAGAGCAAGTATGAAACGACCAGAAGAGAGAAACAATTGCTCGTGTCCGACGGGGGTGACAGTCTCATGGTAGGGACCATGGGTCCTCCTGCGCCGGGGCAGGAGCCAGACGAGGACCACTGGGCTCTCTCGAGGGCGGGGGCGCCACCGTACCCTTCCCAGGAGCGCGGCGCCAGCTAACCAGAGACTGACCAGCACACAGGGACAGGGCCTTGCTCAGGTCCAGGAGAGAATTACCTAACCTGCAGTGGAGAAGAGTTCCCTGCACGTACCGCTGGGCACCGCAGGCTCGGCCGTGCAGCTGTATGGTTCGGAAGCAGCAAAACCCCCACATCTTCCAAAGAAAGTTCTCCACATCTCTCAGATATTTTGGTTTTATTCAGCTCATTTTCTTTTGTCTTTCATGAGCAATTCCTCTCTTCTTCCTCTTCCATGACTCATTTTTCAGAGTTTCCAACAATAACAAGAGGAAATAATTTATCCATGTCTCAAAAAGCTCTCATTATTCATGAAAAATCTTTTCACTCCCAAGCAGTGACCGCTAGACAAGCAGCTCCCAGGCTCCCACAGCACTCCACAGCCTCAGCCACCCAATTAGGGCGTTTTGGGCTTGGTTCCCAAAGAATCGCTCAAGTCACTGCAGGGCGCGTGTCCAAGGCTGCCAGGCTCACAGCAGAACACCTTTGGCAAAGCCATGGCGCAGGAGGTGCCGAGGAATGTGCCACAGGGGACGGGGACAGCTCTGCACTGCTGTCTGCCGCCACCCCGTCCAGCATACGGCGAGAGACAGCGACTCCTGTTCTCCAAAGGCCTGGCAGGACCCACGCTCGTGCCCCATTGCTTCCGAGGCACTCACAGCTGCAGAGAACTGCAGCAGCATTCGTCCACTCCCACAGTCCAGATCTCAGCAAACTCACGACGCTGGGGTCAAAGACAGCTTTTTAATCCATTCCAGTCCCCGGGAGAGTTCGAGCTGCTCAGAGGGAAAGCAGGAATGCTCGGTGCCCAAGGGCTGCAAGAGAACTGAGTGGAGCACCATGAGCCCAAAGGGCAACAGGCTCAAGATGACTCCAGGCTCTGCCTGGGGCTGCGGAGAACGCCCTGGAGTCAGCGCCCACGGACAGACCACAGCGATGGGGAGCACCAGGAGATGCTCTGCAGCCTCAGGAGGGACACTGCTCTCACACACACAATCCCTGTCAGAGCTCACGAGCCGTCAGAGCCCAGCTCGGTGGATCACCGAAATGAGGCTAGCAGGGAGTACTCGTGACTGAGCCATCTCATCCATTAGGGGACAAAAATCAGTCTCCTTTTTGCAAACGAGGACCCGGTCACAGTGCCTTTGATGTCTCACAGCCGGATCCCAGCAGTCTGTTGTGTCTAAAGGCACACCAAAAACAATTAAACCAGCCATGAACACTTACTTCAGAAGTCAGAAGAGATGAAGGCTGAAGTCTGGAAGGTTCTAGAGCAGCCTCCCCACCAGAACAGCAGGAGGGAAGCGTCAGGGGTTCTAAAGGTGGAGCATGATCAGTTTATGGGTGGTTGTAAAGCTGTGCAGGACCAAGATCTCAGCTCACTGACCATGAGACTCCTTCTCTGTCTCCATTCTCCGGACGCTGGGAACAGCGTGGGAGCAGCAGCCCAGGAAAGAGGCAGCTCTTTGTCACCCCTTTGCTCCACATCACCAGGGGCACAGACAGGTTGAGGGGGGAGTTTAAAGCTTTGGCTTAACCTTCCAAGTTATCGACAACCTGGTCTGTAGCCAGCCACATCTGCCCTGCAGCGCCGCTGCTCTCCTGTGGGGCAGCGGGGTCCCACCCCCAGAGCCCTGCGTGAGCAGCCGCTGTGAAACCCTTCTGCACGGGTAAAGAAAGCCCAGGGGAAACAAGCTGGCTGAGCATCAAACAGAGACTGCAAAACCTCCCACTAAACCCATCTCCGCCGTGCAATAACAACTTTACTCAGGAGTAAAATAATCCCCTCTATCTAAACAACCTCCAGCACAACCGAGAACTGCGACAGCAGTAATTCAACAGAACCGTAGCCACAGCCACCAGAAACGCCGCCGGCCGCTGGTTTCGGAGGGCGAGCTGCGATGCTGCAGCAGGAATGTCAACGAGGAGCCGCGCCAGGGAGGAGAACCCGCTGTGGGATGCACATGGTAACAGTCGCTTGAGAATAACTCCTCCTAACCACGAAGTGCAAAGAAAGGAGACTCCAACCCCAGCACGTTCGCAGTGCTCCTCGTTTCCCCCAGTTTCCAGGCTGGAGACCAGATCCTCGTTGTGCCTCATTCCTGAACCATTTCTCCCTGTGACCTTGTGATTTCAGTGCTGGCGACTACTGGTTCTCCCTTTGCTTGGGGCGCTCACATCTCATTTCATTTCTCATTATCAGTAACAAGCAGATCAAGGACAGCCTCTGCTCGAATTCTTTAGCTATTTTACACACGAAATAACTGTATTGATTATTGCCTTTTGTCACCTGACAGCCACCAGGACAGCTACAGCACACACTCAAGACAGACACCCTGTCACCGTGCTCCTGAAACCAAACCAGCTCCTCCCAACCAGCCCTGAGGAAATTCATCACGCACCACAGGGCTCAGAGTCTCCCTTGCTCCACCTCCCCCAGGGCGCGAGACCCTCAACACCAGCGCCCAGCGGAGCCTTCGCAGGGCTCCGTTTGCTGTCCGCGAGGAATGCAGCCTCCGAGCGCAGCCCTGGGGGAACGTTCAGGGATGCCCAGCGCTCTCCCAAGGCCGCACACCAACACGCAGCACTTGCGTCACGACAGCCACGACTTTCCACAGGGATGTGCACAACCCCTTGCGTGCTCTGCCCCTCTCCTCTCTGCCAGTAACCGCCCGCAGTCCCAGCCGTCTGACACCACCGAGCCTCACGGTATCAAAGGGACGTCCAGTCCCCTCACTAACGCATCTTAAGACGTGACACGGACCCTATCACAGCTTCCACACCAGCCACCTCCTGTCCCCATCCTCCTCCTGCTCAGCACTGCCCCTCCCACAGCCCGCTCATGCCTGCAGACAGCTCTTCACAGAACTGTCTGTGTTGGAAGGGAGCTCCAGAGCTCCCCCAGCCCAACTCCCCTGCTGTAAAGCAGGATCCCTCGAGCACATCCCTCAGGGCTGCATCCAGGCCAGGCTGGAAAATCCCCAGAGAAGGAGACTGCACCCCTCTCTGGGCAGCCTGTGCCAGGGCTCAGGCACCCTCACCCCAAAGAAGTTCTTCCTCATCTTTCAATGGAACCTCCTGTGTTCCAGCTTGTGCCCACCACCCCTCGTCCTGGCACTGGGAACCACTGGGAAGAGCCTGGCTCCCTCAGCCCCCCTTTAGGTGTTTGTGAACGTTCATGAGATCCCCTCAGCCTTCTCTTCTCCAGGCTGAAGAGTCCCAGCTCTCCCGGCCTTTCCTCTCTTCACTCAGACTTGCATCTTTGAACAGGTTTCTCCCTCAGCATCACCCCAAGAGCTCCTCCACACAGGGCTCTCACCCGTGCACATCTCCCCAAACGCAGCTCATCTCGTTCGGCAACTGCCTCCAGCAATTCTCTGACAACGCTCCCCACATCTGCTCCCACCCTTCCCCGAACAGCTATTCTGCTCATACCCGCCATGCTTCAACACTTCCTCCAGCCACCACCTTCTCCCTCCAGGACCCTCCACCCCCAGCACCCCAATGCTTCGACTGCCGAGCAGCTCCGTCAGTCCCCACCGGCCGGTTCATCCTTTCCAGGACCCAGAAGCGAAGTGCCCCCAGCTGACCGCAGCAAGGTATCCCCTGGCCGCCGCTGCAGACACCCTGCCACCCCTGGGAGCTCAGAGCACGTCCAGCACCACCTCAGCCAGGGACCTCCCTCACACCAGCCTCCGTCTCCCACGAGCCGGGCGTGAGAGTTCTTCCCACCAGCTGACGATCACCCCGCTTCCAGAAGGAGTCACGAGCCCACTGAAGATGAGAAAGCGCCGTGCCAGGGCAGCGGGGCCCTGCTGATCCCCATCACCACCCGCCGGCAGCGGCGGGGCGCCCCGCCCAGCACCCCTCAACACTCGACCCTCACAAAAATTAATCAGCATCTCAAAAGCAGTAACTAATGAGCGCTGCCCATCTCGCTGCCCGCAGGTCTTTCATAAGCGAGTTACCCAAGTGAGTCTCTTTTCACCCTTGGAAGCCTCCTCAGCCACACACCGAGGCAGCCCCCGGCAGCACCCCCAGCTCCGTCACCGTCCCAGGCTGCTGCTCCTCCCCACAACTTGCCTCCTCTCTGGAGATCCACGGCGAAGGCACGCGAACAGCAGCAGGTGACCACGCGAGTTACGGGTTCGTGGCGGTTACTACGGAGTGCCACCAGGAACCGACTTAATGCAAACGCGTGGGGAGAGACAGAGGGCGAGACAGAAACACGGGGACGGGGGGGAAGACAAGATGGGAAAAGCACTTGTGACCCCAAAGCCCTGCCCATCTCTGGATCCCTGCCAGCCTCCTGGGAGTAAACGCCACCACCCCGTGACCACACAGCGTGCAGCCCCACACATCAAACACCCACTAACTCCCACCACCGCGCCGCGGACGGCCTCGCCATCCGGCACATCAGCCGAGCCATGGGCACTTCACACCCACCTCCTGCTCCGCCGCAGGGACAGAACCACCGCGGGCCTGCTCGGACCGCCACCTGCTCGGGGAGGCACGCACAGCGCAGAGCCTGGCGGTCCCATGTGCTTCTGAAGCAGCAATTCAGAGCGTGGAACAAGCCCTGCCTCCCACTCCCAAGCTCAGATCAACACTACAGCTCATCCAACTCGTCAGACCAGTGACTGCGCCAGCCCGCAGCCTAAGAGGGACCAGCAAATAAAGTGGAGGCAGGAAGATGTAAAGATCCTGAAACTTTCTGTGAAGAGCTGCGGAACGAGCCTGCGTGCAGAGGAAGCCTTTGGTTACCCCTGTCCGCTGGGAGCTGACTCAGGACCCACCGCAGGGTTTACATGCTGCTCAAGAACTCTGCCCAACACGACGGGCGATGCCGTTATCCCCCCGAGCCTCTCCTCTGCCACGAGCCCCGCATCGCCACGGCTCCTCAGTGCCACGGCTCCTCAGCACGTGTGGTTGGGAATCCTGTTTGGGAAGGGCTCCCTGGCCCACCTCCCCCTCCACGCCCTCGTGCCACCAGCACCCAGTAAGAGGCGGGCTGGCAACTGGGAGCCTTGGAGATGGCCCATGGCACGGCACAGGGGGCTCACAGGGCACAAAGCCAGCGCCAGGCTGGGGAGGAGGGGGTTCAGAGAGGCACCCACTTCTCCTGGGGGTCCCTGCAGAGCATGGCGCCCGCAGCCCAGTGTCACAGGGTGGGACTGACAACGAACCCAGTGCCCAACGGCAGGCCCAGAGCCCAGGGACACACTGAGCAGCTGTGGCCTCACATCTGGGACCAGACGGGCACCCCAGGGCTGGGCTGAGGCCACGGCCCTGTGCCCCCCAGAGCCTGACCAGGGGGCCTGGGGCTGCAGCTGACTGGGGACCCCACGGCTCTGCTGCCCCACAGCCAGGCCCAGGACCCCATGGCCACAGGCGGGGCAACTGCTGGCCCCCAGCCTGCAGCCTGAGTGGGACCCCCAGCCTGAAGAGGGACCCCTGGGCCAGAGCAGGACCCCCAGGCATGGAGGGGGACCCCGGGTGTGGAGGGGGACCCCGGGTGTGGAGGGGGACCCCCGGGTGCGGAGGGGGACCCCGGCACAGAGAGGGACCCCCGGGTGCGGAGGGGGACCCTGGCACAGAGAGGGACCCCCGGGTGCGGAGGGGGACCCCGGCACAGAGAGGGACCCCTGGGTGCGGAGGGGGACCCCGGCACAGAGAGGGACCCCCGGGTGCGGAGGGGGACCCCGGCACAGAGAGGGACCCCCGGGTGCGGAGGGGGACCCCGGCACAGAGAGGGACCCCCGGGTGCGGAGGGGGACCCCGGCACAGAGAGGGACCCCCGGGTGCGGAGGGGGACCCCGGCACAGAGAGGGACCCCCGGGTGCGGAGGGGGATCCCAGCACAGAGAGAGACCCCCGGGTGTGGTGTGCCGGGGACCCCCGGGGTGTAGAGGGGGACCCCGGCACAGAGAGGGACCCCGGGTGTGGAGGGGGATCCCAGCACAGAGAGGGACCCCCGGGTGTGGTGTGCCGGGGACCCCCGGGGTGTAGAGGGGGACCCCGGCACAGAGAGGGACCCCGGCACAGAGAGGGACCCCGGCACAGAGAGGGACCCCGGGTGGGGAGGGGGATCCCGGCACAGAGAGGGACTCCCCCGCTGCAGCCGGCCCCCCGCCCGGAGCCCGCAGTCCGCGGGTGCCGCCCCGCGCCCGCCGCCCTCCCGCCGCCGCCCGCACTCACCCTTGACGGCTTCGCCCCGGTTGAGCTGGATCTCGCCCTCGCCCTGCGGCGCGTAGCTCTTCACCGCGATGAACTTGCGGCCGGGCACGGCGCTGTACAGCTTCCGCTTGGGCCCGCGCAGCGGGGCGGGCGCGGCGTGGGGCGCGGGCTCGGGGCCGGGCCCGGGGGGCCCCGCCGGGCCGCCGGGGCTGTAAACGAAGACGTAGGTTACGGTGCTGATGCCCGGCAGCTCGCGGCTCGGCCCGCCGCGGCCGGCGGGCTGCGCCATGGCGGGGCCGGCGGGGGCTTCAGCGCAGCCCCGGCCGCCGCGGCGCCGCCCGGGCGCGGGCACCGGCTGCGGCTGGGGGGCCGCCGCCCGCCGCCGGCTCCATGGCGCGGCGCCGCCCGCCCCGCGCGGCGCTCCGCTCCCTCCGGCGCCGCGCCGCCGCCGCGCGTACCATGGCCCGGGGCAGGTGCCGCCGCCGGGGCTCCTCCCCCTGCGGGCGGGGACGGCGCCGGCACCACCGCCCCCCGGCCGCCGCCCCCGCCGGACCGGCCCGCTCCCGCTCCCGCTCCCGCTGCCGCCGCCGCCGCCGCGCACCGAGCCGCCCCCTGGCGGCCGCCGCGCTGCCCCGCGCCGGGGATGCGGGGGCTGGGGGGGTCCCGGGGAGCGGTGCGGGGGGGCTCGGGAGGCGCGGGGTGCCCGGCGCGGCGGGGAGCAGGGTCCGGGGGGCGGCAGCGGTGCTCGCTGCGGCGGGCAGTGCCGCGGCCGGGATGGTCCCCGCTGCACCGCCACCCCCGCGCCGCGGTCCCCCCCGCACACACGGAGCGCGCTCGGGGCCGGCCGCAGTCTCAGCGGCAGCGCTGCGGTCCCTGCAGTCCCCCGCTCCACGCCCCCTCCCCGCAGCGGCACCCCCGGTCTGCACCCGCAGCCCCCGCCGCCCCGGCTGCGTGGGGCCCTGCGCCCACAGCCCCGTATGGGGGGTCCCGCTGCCCCCCTGCCCGCCGCAGGGGCAGGGCCACGCTGTGCAGCACCCCGGGGTCCCCCCGCTGCCCCCCCGCTGCCCGCAGCACTGCCCGCTGACCCTGCCGGTACCGGAACGGCCACTGCGGCAGGAACAGCTGTCCCGTGCCCGCACCCCCAAAACGGCTGCACACACACGGAGTGGGGCGCAGTGTGGGGAGTGGGGCGCAGTGTGGGGAGTGGGGTGCAGTGTAGGGAGTGGGGCGCAGTGTGGGGAGTGGGGTGCAGTCTGGGGAGTGGGGCACAGTGTGGGGAGTGGGGCGCAGTGTGGGGAGTGGGGTGCAGTGTGGGGAGTGGGGCGCAGTCTGGGGAGTGGGGCGCAGTGTGGGGAGTGGGGCGCAGTCTGGGGAGTGGGGTGCAGTGTGGGGAGTGGGGCGCAGTGTGGGGAGTGGGGTGCAGTGTGGGGAGTGGGGTGCAGTCTGGGGAGCAGGTGGCGTCCCTCGGCCGGGACAATCTGAGCTCTCCCCCAGCAGCGGTGCCGCTGTCGTGGAGCAGCCCTGCACGGAGACGAGCCGAGAGCTGGGAACAGCGGCCCGTGGCCGAACCACACGGCCGGCGCAGGCAGCACGGCTTCCCACCGGCAGGATGCCCGAAATCCTCCCCGCAAACTCCCACCGCCGGCGTGGAGCTGCAGCAGAAGGCACTGTCACACGGATGCAGCCAGGGAACCCGCCAGCATCCTGCTCCGGCATCCTCCTCCAGCACCCTGCTCCAGCACGCCAGCATCCTGCTCCGGCACCGTGCCGCTCACCGGCCCTCAGGGGAAAAAGCACTTAATAAGAAATAAATAGCTCCCCTTTCCCTGCAATACTGCTAAATGTCACTCTGGTATCATTTTTAGTCAGTGCAGAGATATTAAAGCCCAGCTCAGATCTCTGAAAGGCCCCTTTATGTTTTTAGAAACAGTCACGAGGAGCACAGCGAACACGCAGGGACTGCGGGGAGCTGGCAGGAACGCTGGCTCAGCGCCACACCGCGCGCAGCCCCGTGCCCCGGGGGATGCTCAGCCCAGGACCCCAGGCTCTGTGCGTGGTGCGGGGCAGGGCAGCGGGACACAGGGGGTGGCTGGGGCGCTGAGGACCCCCCAGGTCCGCCGACCGCCACGGGTGCCCGTGCAGACCTCGGTGTCGGCACGCGGGATCCCTCTCCGGCCCGCAGCTCCACCGCTGATCCCGCACCTCCAGCAGGACCCCGGCGGTCCCACATGCCATCACCCGAGTGCCGTGAAGACCCAAACAGCAGCCCAGCGTCCCCACGGCTCCTCCGGAGCGGCCGCACAGCCGTGCTGTGCCCTGCAGTCCAGCTCCTCCCTGCCGCACCAACCGTAGCGCTCGTCTGTCAACGGTTACGGGGTGACCGAGTGCAAACGCCAGAGGAGCCCCCAGCTGTCACATCGGAGGGACGCTGATAACGAGTGCTGTAGCAGTTTCAAACAGTGCCACCAGTTTTGTCTGGGCCCTTTTGCCAGGCTCCATTTCAATTAGGGGATGTTAATTAGTTCACCCATATTTCACGTTAATGCCGGCTCGATGCAGACCTGTGTCAGTCGCGCAGCGGCTCCAGGTCCCACTCTGCTCTGGGAACATTCCCACCGACATTCCCAACTGGAAAACCGCGCGGGGCGGGCGCGGTGCCCCCCATCCCTCGGCACGCCTCCCCCGGGCTGGCGGCGTGGCTCCTCACCACCAGGCACCCTGCGGGCTGGCGGCGGGTCCCGCCTCTGCAGCGCCTCGTTCCGCCATCCACACCTCGTTCCCGAACGGCAGCCAGGGCGCCGTGTGTGCTGTGAATAAAACAAGCACCGCCGTGGCAGCCACGGGGCTCCTGGAAGTCCCCGGGGTGCCGCCGTGACCCACTGTGCACAGAACGGTGCCGCGCAGTCCTTTACCCGGAACGCGTCCGTCCGAAGCGCGCGCCGCAGCGCGCAGAGGCCGCCGGCGGGTGAAGCAGCCCAGCAGCAGGTGTCCTCCAGGTCCACCATGCCAGGAAGAGGGACACGGCCAGTCTGAATGAGCCCCAGCAGCGATGGAGGACTTGTCCCCTCAGTGTCACCTCCTGCCTCTGCAGCCAGCGACCTGCTCAGGAAGGCAGCGAGGTGAAATTGGATTCCTCGGACGCTTCCCCCAGGCCAGGAGGAGCCCGAGCAGGGCGCACACGGCATCCCCCCAGCCGGGTCCTGCAGCCGCGCTGCCCCTCTCCCAGTCCTCGGGTTCACTCTGCAGAGACACGGGTGCTCACCAAACACTGCCCTCAGCCTAACATCAGGGTGAAACCCCCGTGGCACGCCCTCCTGCAGAGCGTCTGAGGTCCCACTCTTGCTCTGCCTGTGGAAAATAGCTATTTCAGATGGATTTGATGAGTGACTCGGGCTTCTCATAGATACTTTAGCCCTGGGAAGCATCCAGACTTGATCGTGCGCAGAGCGGTGCTGGGCCCGACTGACAGAGACAAGGCTGGGTCCTCAGGAGAGCAGACAATCCCCTCGGCAAGGCACGGTCACTTCTGAGGGCAGACAGACCTCCCTTCCACGGGCTGGCGGGCGCTTCAAATCACCCCGAACGAACGGTCCCCACGATGACTTCGAACACCTCAAGCACCCCAAATACCCAGGACGATTGCTTTAGTTTTTGTGCGCTCTCCAGGGGCCGACCAGAAAAGAATCAGTTTTTGTCAGGTGAGTTCTGGCTGAAGGATTCTTGGTTTAGGTTTAAACAACCCTCCTCCTTCTCCTCCTCCTCCTCTTCCTCCTCCTCCCCTCTCCGGGGGATTTCTGCAGCGCGAGGTGAAGGCACACCGGGTTCTGGAGAGCACGGCCGACGCCTGCCGGGGCTGTGCCCCAGCACCAGGGGATGTGGCGGATCCACACCAACGAGGCCGTGCCACAGCCATGGGAACAGCCTGGGCTCCACCTTGCCACATTCCTGCACGCCTCCAGGAGGCAGTGAACATCCTAAGGCGTCTCGCACATTCTCATCAAAGTAACTATTACGGATCCTGATTTTTTCCCCCTGGAGAGCTGAACATCATTTGGGTTGCTTTAGGATACAGAAAGGTTTTTGCATGGGGGCACTCCCTACTGTTTGAAAAATGTGCTACAAACTGAGCCCTTCGGGGACGAGAGGTGTCTGGCAGCTCTGCAGGGAACCTGTCAGCCTTGCCTCGCAACCCTGGGACTGGGAAATTGCTCTGGCCGCAGGGCACCAATCCCAAAAGCAGCTTTTGCTTGATTTGTTTTCAAACGCGTTGTCTGTGGTGCTGGAGACGCCTTTCACTGCAGCCACGGAAGGGATCTGTGAACTGCTCCTCTCGCTCCGACAGCACTCACGTGCTCTCCCGCGCACACAGCTCCGCACCCACGGAATACCGGGAGAGGATTTCTCTGTAGGAGCCTTCCTGCAGACATGGGTACCCCAGGCGCGGAGGGAAGAGGCTCACAGCACATGTGCTGCCACGGGTCTCGGCTGTGTCCAGCAGTGAGAGCTGCAGTGAGCCCCTTTGTGAGTTGCACTCTCCAGTCAGCAGGAGGAGAAATTTTGCCTTCACGGGAGCAGGATTACAAAGTCCACCGGGTCGCTATAACCTGGTACCATTAGAATGTGACGGACAAGCAAACACTGCTTCTCCACGATGGCACTTACTACGTGTCCCTTGGAAGAGATGCTTTTGCTGTTCTGGAATTTCAAATCGTTACTACAAGCGTGGCTGACAGATACAGAAATAGACTGGGCTTGACGGAAACCATTTCAGCTCCAGCAAGAAAATAGCAGCGTCGTCGCTTCTAAAACTTTCCCAGATTCACAGAATCCAACGGGATGGCTGAGGCTGGCAGGGACCTGCAGAGGTCATCCTGTCCCAGCCCCTGCTCAAGCAGGGATGCCTACAGCCAGTTGCCTGGGACCACGTCCCTGGGCAGCCCGAGCCAGTGCTCAGTCACCCTCACAGTGAAAAAGAGGGGCCCTCCTGTGTTTCAGCGTGTGCCCATCGCCTCTGGTCCTGTCACTGGGCACCGCTGAGAGGAGCCGGGCTCTGTCCTCTCTTGGCATCCTCCCTGCAGGTATCAATGAGATCCCCGGAGCCTTCCCCAGGCCGAACAGTCCCAGCTCCCCCAGCCTCTCCTCATCGGAGGTGCTCCAGTCCCTTCATCACCTTCGTGGCCCTTCGCTGGACTCTCCCTGTCTCGTGTCCTGGGAGCCCAGCTCTGGACCCTTGGGTGTCAGCCGGGACCCCCAGGGCCTTCTCTGCGAAGCTGTTTTCCAGCTGGGTGCCCCCAGCATACATTTGGGGTGACAGGAATTCCCCTTGGCTGTCAGTGACCTCTTGTGGGAGTGATCTTGACTTCAGAAATGGGAGAAGTCCCCAGAGATGCTCTGCCTGGGTCACACCTGATCCAACAACCAAGAGACGCAGGTCCTGTCCAGAATTCAGTTTCTGACATCGAGAGCTCTGTGCCCCAGTGCTGGGGCTCCTCCAGGCACAGCGGGAGAGCGGGACGCCCACCCCCTCCCCCTGTGCACCCCCCGGGCCGTGGAACCCGGGCTGCTGGCGCTCTCACACAACATGAGTTTATTCCTTTCTGTTCCTCGAGCAGGGCTCATTTAGCTCCCTGTTCAGTCTGCTGCGAAACTTCTGGTCTCAGATCACCTCTGCACAACTAAATGAGAACAGCAGCCACCTGCTAACGACAGCCAATCAGTGGCAGATTCCCACTGTCTGGGAAAAGGGAGGCAACAGGAGAACTGAGTCCCTCGCCTGTCCCGCTCCTCCTCAGCCAGCTGCCAGCCCAGCACTCCAGCTCATCAACACAGGGATGAGCAGGAGCACGGAGCCCTGGGTCAGAGCACGGCATCCTCCGGGAGCTGCGGGTGCTCGGCGGGGAGGCTCCTCCGGCCGCGGTGCCGCGAGGACGAGCACCGCGCTGCACCATGTGCTGGGGATGCAGAGCGAGGGGAGCACAGCGTGGGACGACGTGGGCCACGTGGCCAGCGACCCAACGGGAAAATCCTCCGAAGAGCAGCACTGGCCCAGCAGCACCGGCAGGCGGGACCTACGAGATGCTGCAGGGAGCCAGCTGCCCAGGACACGCCGACAGTGGCTGTGAGAGCCGGCAAAGGGACAGGGACCCTCCCCCGGGTGGGGACCCACGCTCTCCTGTGATGATTAGCTCGGATGTGGAACTCCCTGAAGTACAAACACCTCTGCCCGGCCGTGGCCGCAGCCTCACAGACGCGTCTGGAGAAGACGGGGCGGAACTGGAAACCCAAGAGAGACAATTAATTAAAAGGTTTTGTCTCCCTTTATATAATCACAGATATTGATTCACTCTTAAAAGCACTCCGCGTGCATCCCGGCCAGTGAAACATCCCCAGTGGAAGCTGGATCTGTGCCTCTCCACCCTGACAGCTGAAGTGTTTTATATCTTTGGGCAGCTCCATCAGATCTTCAGGAGTCCTACTGAAAAGACAAAATAGAGTTTTATCCGTTCACAAAGAGGATAATGGGATTTCTGGAAATGACGCCTCTAATCCTGCCTATCCTGCAAGATCAGAGTCCTGGGGAATTTGGACAAGCTGTCTGATCAGCCTGGCAAACACAGGAGCAGGCAGCTCCCCCGAATTAACATGCACCTCACTCCCTGGGAGATGCTCTCCAGGAGGGTGAGAGAAAGCCTCGCTCTGCGAAAGGCGCAGGACACGTTTACAACAGGTAGTAACTGCAGGGAGGTGCAAGAGGATCCCCAGAGCCCACAGTGCACTGGAGGATGGAGGCAAAGGTCCAGGTGGATCCTCCCAGGCTCCTGCTGATCACAACAAGCTATTTCAAAAATGTTGCTCTATGAAAAGAAAGAGAAGAATCACTTCAGCAGCCTCTGCTGGGCAGTGTTACCCTGGAGTGACAGGAGATGATGATTCATCAGTCCCTCCCTGCTTTACACACCGTGGACCTTCCAGTCCCAGAAGGTCTGTGGCTTTGCAGCTCCTATGGGTGGAGGAACCCATGCCATGCAGAAGGCAGGAGCTACTTCGTAAAGAAGGAAATCATTTACAAAGCCCATGACTACGAAAGCTTGAACACTTTGGTTGCTAAGTCCTTACATGTGTCTCGGTCAAAACCCAGTGCCCCACACACGGCATTCAGCATTCTTCACAGTGAGGGTAATTCCTGTGTGACCTGACCTAGGTGTTCCTGCTCTGGCAGGGGGATTGGACTGGATGATCTTTTGAGGTCCCTTCCAATCCCAAACATTCTGTGATTCTGTGATTCTATGATCTGCGGTGTGCAACTGATTTTGGGGTACACATTCTGTTCCTCATGAACACATGTTCAAATCACCACCTCCCTGTACATAGAATCATAAAATCATAGAATAGTCTTGGTTGGAAGAGACCTGTAAGATCATCAAGTCCAACTATCAACACAACACTTCCAATTCACCACTCCTCCATGTCCCTCAGCACCACATCTACACGTTTCTTAAATCCCTCCAGGGATGGGGACTGCCCCACTGCACTGAGCAGACCTAGGGGTCTAGAAGGACCTTTTCTAGAAGGCTCTCCCCAGGCGCCCAGGCAGCACCACAGAGCACCATGGCAAAGATCTGGTTACTCCAGCACAACTGGTAAACAACTTCTGACTCCGCAGCCACAGACACCTTCACTGAAAGGACTTTGGGAAAACCACTGAGATGGTACAGGCATCTGGAGCAAGAACCACCAGGAGAATGACACCATAGTCCGAAAGGTTGGTCCTCCGTTACTCAGCTGTTGTCACATCTTCAGAGCCTGACACCTGCGGCGCTTCTCCAGCATCATCAATGACTCCTGAAGTGCTGCTCAGGATATCTTGGCCTCGACTGTGTGCACAGCACCTCAGCTGCTTCAGTGTCACCAGCTGTGCTCCTTCCCCGGCCATGCTGGCACATCCCAACCCTTTAGTGACCCCCGACAGCTCCCCCCAAACATGACAGATACGACAGGAGTTGCACACTGTGCTTTTTACCAAGAGTTTACTAAACCATCCAAGTTCTCCATCAAAGCCACTGAGCTACTGGATAAAAGGGGGGATGCAGCACCTCCATCTAACCCTACTCACCAGTAAGGACCAGCACGTCAGCCCAGGAAGGTCCTGGGAGGAATTCCAGTTTGCAGCAGGGCAGCAGAGGGTGAAGTGACCAGGACTGTCCTGGTGCAGCCAGGTGCATGGTGCAGCCCTCTGCTACCACCTTCCCAGCCTCAGCCTCCCCGTGCCTGGCGTCGGGAGCCTGGGCACCTCCGGGGCAGCACTGGCTCTGCCACGCACTGCAAACGTGGTACCACAGCCCTGGCTGCTGCAGCATCCTCCTCTGCTGCTGAACAGGCCACACGTTACGGGCACCACGACAGGCTGCACACACAGAGCTCTTCCAAACCCATCCCAACACATCCAGCACACGAGGATACGTGCGTGCACACGACGACAGAGATCTACAGATTTACAACTTGGCAATGCAGAGGACTTCTTTTGTAGAGCCTTTATTTGCTTAACTCATTAGCGTTTTTATTATAATTATAATTATACCTTTAATTATAATATATATAATTTTATTATAATCAGCAGCCTGCAGCTAACTCCCTGAATTACATATTTTTTTCCCCTGTAGGGAAAAGATGGCACCTCCTGGCCAGATCACCCAAGAACAGCCTTCTCAGCCCACTTTGAAGTTCTCCTTTGTGCCCGAAGGCACCCTTCTCACACACCCTGCACCAGAGCCCTGTAGCTCACTACAGCTCTGAGAAACCAGCAAAGATGATCCTCCACCTGCCTTTGTCAAGCTAAATATTCCAACTCTTGGAATCATTGAATGGTTTGGGTGTGAAGGGACCTCAAAGCTCATCTCATTCCCACCCCCCCTGCCATGGCAGGGACACCTCCCACCAGCCCAGGTTGCTCCAAGCCCCATCCAACCTGGCCTGGAACACTTGTATTGTTCTTGCAGGTTTGTTTCAAGAGTCAGCACAAAGACACCAGTACTTGATGCCACGGCTTGCCCAGACTCATGCCCATAGATCATCACCCTCTTTGTCCTTGCCACTGGGGTCTCTAGTGGATCCCCCCCCCCACAGGTCCCATGGACTCCAGCAGTCATCTTCTGTCTGTGTGCCAGCAGCTGTAAGTCACTTTCCAGCTCTCTCAATGGTGAATTTAAACAGTCTGACCAAACAATACCGACTTATTCTGCCCACACAGATCCTCAGTCGTGGGAACAGCAGCTGGGAGGCAGTCACGGCTGAGTCCCGACCTTACTGGAACTGCTTGGAACTGTTAAAGGACTAACATAAGGCCAAAGAAGGGGGACTGGCCCAGTAGCACATCCCCCAGTGCCAACAGGCAGCCCAGCATCCCCAGAGGGAGGACAGGCAGCTGCCACGGCACAGTGAGTGAGGTTGGGCACGCAGCGCTGCCCCACTGCCTGGCCCATCCCGGGACAGGGGACACCCCTCAGCCCCAGGGCAGACAGTGCCTTTGCAGGACATTCCCACTGCTGTCCCCAGCACCCCGGGCTGGTTCCTAGCACCCATCCTCCTCTGCCCGTGCAGCTGAGGAGCCGCTGCCAGCACCGGGACACCGTGAGAGCAGGAGGCACTGGAAGGAGCATCTGCCACTGCTGAGGAGGAACATTCGTAACTGGAATTCCCCTGGAACTCAAATTGATTCTCAGTTCTGCTCCCTTGGAAGGAAGGATGTGTCTGTGTCAGATGCCAATCCAAGGGGATTCTCCGTGTAGGAGATTGATTCCCAGCCACTCCACAGCTGGATTTCCTAACAAAGGGACCGTGTGAGCCACGGGCCTGGGCAGAGCAGCGTGTGGTGACTGCCACCAGCAGACGGGCACCTGGGAAGGGACAGATTGTCTGCCCCCCCTGCCAGGAATACTTTGCCACCAGTCTGGTTCAGGTTCCCGGCAGGGACACAGCTCCTGTGGATGTGGTGGCACCGGAGCTCACTGCAGCCGCGGGGGCGACCTTCACACGGGACCTGACTCCAGCCCAGTGCTCCAAGCGTTTTCAGGATCAGAAGCTTCAGCTTTTGTCAAAATGATGCAAAGGCAAGGCTTGCTGACACAGGCGGCTGCAACGGTGGAAATGGGACCCGATGGCACTGGAGATGGACCCACTGGACCCACTGGGTTGTCCCTCGTCTCTCAGTGCTCGGAGCGGCAGCGACTGCAGCAAACAGCACCACTGAGGTTCCACCACTGACCCAGCTGAGCTCTGCTGAAGAGGGATCCCCATGAACAGGTCCCCCCAGGGCAGGGGCCGGTGTGGCCCATTTCTCACGGGCCCTGCTCAGCAAACACAGGGTGAAGAGCAAAAGTACTGGGGGGTCAACACAGACTGTACAGCACATTTCACCCCCGGGACGATGCAGCATCACAGCCTGGGACTGCACTGTGAGTTTGCTAGGGTCACCCCAGAAAAAAAAGGGAAATGACTTCTTGGGCATACATAGCAAACACAGCAACGACCCCTTTTGATTACAGTGATACAGCTTGGACCTAGGACAACAAACCTGCAGGATAAACTATACAATAGAGTCCCCAAAGAGTCGCTTTTTCACTCTGCAATGGTCCTTCTGTCTACAGAACACTGTGATCCTCTCAGTAATAACTTCTCATACTTGTAGAAAATCTTTTTCTTTCATATTTAATCTCTCCATACATCAGTTTGGGGGACTAATAAAGCCAGATCTGTTTTATTTTATGTTATCGGTGCTTAAATTCTACTCACAATTAGACCAGCTCTGCACAAAGCAGCAGTGCACGTGACCATCTTTAGCTCCTGCACAGCACAGAGCAGGGATGCCACATTCCAAGCATTTACTCAGGCCTGACTCTTCCGCCCTTACTCATGGGAGTAATTTCACCATCCCTGCAGGGGCTGCTCCTTTAACAAACTTCTCTTTAAGCAGGCCAGCAGGGTTGTCCCATTTGGGACTGTCAGGAGCCAGACTGAAGTCAACGATGCCTCTCAAAGTAACTATGGACAATGTCATATGTGAACAACAGAGCAAGGAATTTTCACACTGTGCCTCTTACACAGAGCCCTCACACCACCGCACCCTTGGGCCACCCCGTGAGCAGCGGACGGCAAACGCCTCCAGAGCAGGGCGAAGCACGCCAAGAACAACCACTTCCACAGCCAAGGGGACCTTACGGCATCTGCAGCTTCAGATGGAGAAACCACCTTTTCAAAGCAAAAATGATTGCACCTTGAGGTCTCACGTTTGAGGGAGGAGTGATGGTGGTGCGGAACAGCTCCACGAGCACAAACATCACCAGCTGGACCCACAGCACCAATAAAACAGGCAAGAGCTGGTCCCTGGCCCCAAAGCCAAGCAGCAGACGCTGGCTCACAGCCACACTCTCCCCTCAGCGCGGTGACTGGGCGAGCCGGTCCCCAGTCCCACCACCCCACACGGCACGGGTCTTGCCTGGGAGCATGGCCACAGCTCCCCCGGTCGGACTGTGCTCTGACCCTGCTTCAGTTACTAAAATAACTGCAGCTGTTTCCAAATCAGCAACAGCCAAAGAGCCCTCTGAGGGTTTCATCTGCGTAGAAGGACAGCAAGTGTTGACATGAATGGGGGGGCACGGGGTCCCCACGCAGACAGGGTGTGGGAGCCCTGTGCTGCTCCTGAGGAGGAGCATCCCCATCGGGTGCAAACCAGCAGCTGTGCTGCAAAGTCACTCCTCAGCTGGGCTAGCATGACCTTCCTCTGCAAGATGAGCAGCTTGATCAGAGCTGCTGAAGTCACAGGATGAGTTTATTATGGAGCATTGTACGACTGCTCTTAATATCCCTAAATCTGGAGAGTCTAACCCTAAAACTCATGCTGTCAGGACGAGTGATGGCAAGCTGTGCACACCATTTGTAGCTCTGCATGGAGGTGTGAAAGGCACAGGATACCAGGTGCACCTTTTGCAAAAGCAAAAGCAACGTGACAGCTGAAGAAAAGCAAACCCCTGCAGAGATCTAGGATGTAAGCAGTAAGCAGTAAGGCCAGTCACTGAACTGGCATTCAGAGCTGGCTGGGGTCAAGGCCCTGCCATGGCTACGGAAGCAGGAGCAAAGAGCTGAGGTCCCACTCCCCTCTGACTTCAGTCTTGAGGCTGCTGAAGAGTGAGGAAAGTCTCCTGGTAGAAAAGAATAAATCTCAAGAAGGGGAAATGGTGCTGACAAGGCACAGCGCAGAGCAGCCAACCTGGCTGTCGAGCACAGAGGTGACGAGATTCATGGGACACAGGTAGACTTCATGGTGACTAAGGTCCCAGCTGGTGAGATCCTTTGGGAAGGGCATTGAGGTGCTGGAGCGAGTCCAGAGAAGGGCAGCGAGGCTGGTGAGAGGTCTGGAACACAGGCCTGATGGAGACCGGCTGAGGGAACTGGGGCTGTTCAGTCTGGAGGAGAGGAGACTGAGAGGAGACCTCATTGCTCTCCACAGCTCCCTGACAGGAGGTTGTAGTGAGGCTGGTGTTCGTCTCTTCTCCCAAATGACTAATGACAGGATGAGAGGGAATGGCCTCAAGTTGCCTCAGGGTAAGTTTAGGTTGGATGTTAGGAAGAAGTTCTTTGCTGAGAGGGTGGTCAGGCACTGGCACAGGCTGCCCAGGGAGGTGGTGGAGTCGCCGCCCCTGGGGGTGTTCAAAACACGAGTGGATGAAGCACTTGAGGCTGTGGTCTAGTGGTCAGGGAGATGATGGGAGAAAGGTTGGACTTGATGATCCTGGAGTTGCTTTCTAACCACAGTGATTCTATGATTCTATGATCACAGACCTTGAGTCTGGACACACTGGGGAGGATCCCATGTGTGAGGTCCCTGGGGCTGTCAAATGGGGAGGGTGGGAGGGAGAAGCAGGAGGTGACTTCCAGGGAGCTGGAGACCAAGACCTGCACGTGAATGTCCTCTGAAACACCCTCAGCTCTATGCAGAAGCCAGGCAGAGGAGCAGGGAGGTAAAATCCCACTGCATGACTGAGACACTGGTGTAAAAAAGAAGGGTGTGTATTGATTAGAAACTGGAGAAACCTCTGAAAATAGGATAGCCGTGCAGGAGGGGCACACTGCTGCTCAAGCACGGTGGAAGCAAGCTGCTGGGACTGAACATCAGCAGGGTTACAAGAGAGCTCTCAGCTAAGGGGTAGGAGAGCCGGCACATGCAGAAAAGCACCTGCTTTGGGATGACTCATGCTGCAGGGGCAAAGCATGAAGAGACAGCACAGAAGCTGGCAAAAGTCAGCTCTAAAACCGTGAGGAGCAGTTGCACAAACAGGATGAAAAAACAGAACGCCCAAAGCAGCGCATCCATTCCTCTGAGCAGGCTGAGGGGGAAGACAGGAGAAGCAGGGTGCCTGCTTGTGATAACGGGGTTGAGTCACTGGACGGGCGGGACACTCGGTGGCAGCGACGCGGCAGGACAGCGGACACACGGCCCGCGGGGAGGCGGCGCGGGCACTGGCGGGGAGGAGATGTGGCACAGCAGAGAGCTACATCAGGGGAAGGGGTTCTGTGCCAGCTGGGACCGGCCTTGCCAGGAGTGATGCTCCCGCAGCTGATGTACGTGGCCAGGAGCACGCTGCCAGGCAGCGCGGCGATGCCGAGTGTCATCGGCCGGAGACAGAGGGGTCGGCGAACACCAGGGACGGAGACAGCCCCGTTAACCCTGCACAAACTGAGCACAGCCCGGGTCGGGGCAGGATGGCAAGAGTGACTCTTCAGGCGTGGGCAGGGAGGCAGGGAATCGACCACAGGAAAATGCTGTCCTGACCTCACACTGACTGGTGAGCAGGCTGTAGCTCGTAATCTTATCAGCTAGAGTCATTGTTTAACAGAGACCCAATACAGCAAGGTTCATAATCTTGCCAAGGCAATGGAAGCCGATACATGAACTACCATTGTGCTCAGTTTACATCACAGGGACTTCAAAATTCCTGAAAATTAATTTTGGTAATAAGAAACTAAAAGGGACAGTTAAAAGTGAAGCCTCTGCTGGTGTCTGGGAGACTCTGGATGCTCAGACACGTCCTACCTGTCAAGAGGGAGTTCAGAAAGATGAAAGCATAGCAGGGTACGTCGGGCTGTAAGGAATGCCAGTCAGAGAGAAACCTGTACTTAAATTAAGAGAATAAACAGAAGAGATCATGCATTGCTGTGTTAAAGGGGGTGAGTGACATGGAGCTGGAGGAGCAATGTGCAGAAAGCCTGTAAACTAGTAAGTCATTTTTCAGGAACATCGATGCAGCGGGTTGCCCCGGCTGGAGCCCAGGTGCCCCCAAAGCCACTCCGTCACCCCCCTCCTCAGCTGGACGGGGAGAGGAAATCTGTCGGAAGGCTGCTGGGTCGAGGTAAGGACGGGGAGATCACCCAGCAGTTCCTGTCACGGGCAGAACGGGCTGGACGTGGGGAAATCAGTTTAACTGGTGGCCAATCAAATCAGAGTAGGGCAATGAGAAATAAAACCAAATCTTAAATCACCTTCCCCACCTCTCCCTTCTTCCCAGGCTCAGCTTCACTCCCAATTTCTCTCCCTCCTCCCCATCAGTGGCACAGGGGGACGGGGAATGGGGGTTGTGTCCATCACACGTCGTCTCTGCCTCTCCTTCCTCCTCAGGGGAGGACTCCTCCCACTCCTCCCCTGCTCCAGCACGAACTGCTCCAGTGTGGGTCCCCCATGGGGTCACAAGTCCTGCCAGAACCTGCTCCAGCACGGGCTTCCCACGGGGTCGCAGCCTCCCTTTGGCATCCAGCTACTGCACCTCCACAGGCTGCAGGGGGATACCTGCTCCACCGTGGTCCTCCACGGGCTGCAGGGGACAGTGGCCTCACCATGCTCTACACGGGCTTAAAAAGCCCCAGAACAAACTCAAGGCAAAATCTCTCCACTGAGAGCCATTAAGCACAAAAGCTGCCAGGTCTGACCCAGGGGGGACTCAAGAGGTAACACCAGACTCAAGGGCTCCTCCTGGAAGAACTCCCCATGCAGCTCCAGGGGTTGCTTTTTGCTTTCCAGATCCACATTGGTGTACACTTATACCAACTTGTACCTGTGCCCACTCTGTCTCTCATTTCTGTTACAGTTGGCTTAATCCCATCCCTGTCTCCAGTCCCAGGGGATAACAGCCCCCTGTTCCAGTGCCTTTGTGGGAGTTAACCTTGTGGCAGGGACACGGAGTTTATCACAAGGAGGAAACGCCGTTTCGCTCAGCATAGGGATTAAGTGTTATATTAAGTTGTTAGGGTGTTATGAGGGCCAGCAGCAGAGGCGACTTCAAAAAGGGATTAGCCAAGTTCACGGAGGACAATCCACTGCTGGCTAATGAAAATGATAATCCCTAGGCAGCCTTGGCCTCGGGAGCCCGCTGACGGGGATCAGCGGTCACAGGAAAACATGCCGTGGAGTTGCTCCTGGGCATCTGCTCTGTGACTTTTCCCCCGGTCACTGGGGACAGGACCTGCCCGGGTCCCAGGATGGTCACCCCCGTGACGCGTGGCCCTACCAGCAGCCCTCCTCTGCTCTAGCTTCTGCTCATCCTTTTAGGAGCATTTGTAACAATGAACAGTGCACAGTACTTTACACAGGGTCCTGATGGGACCTGCACCTGCCCTCACATCCCAACAGGCACCAGCCACCATCTTCCAATTAACATTCCCAAACTTTCCTCTTGTTTCTAGCAGAAAAAGCAACTAGGAACTCATAAGAGAAATTTTTGTTGTTATCTTTTAAATACAGCTTGCCTGCTGTTTTATCTTATTTCTAGACTTCCTGTCCTTATTTCTAGTTTTCCTGTCCTTCAAACCCTCCCTAATATTCCAGTCCTCCCAAGCACCGAATTTATATCATCAGTAAAGTTCAAGAGTGTGCTTCTCATGTCAAGGACCCTAGAGAAAACCCTGGAGGCCGTTCACAAGACCAGCACTTGGTGATTTTTATCTCCTTCTGCCCTGGCACTTCCTCCTGCAGCAACCCACTGCTCTTGCACTTTTCAATCACTGCTTATTTACATCACAGCTCTGCACTATGCCTGGCTCTCCAGAACACACTGTTCAACTCGGGGCTCCCTCACCCCAACAGATTCCATCTCCTGTGTTCACCTCGGCTGGGAACTGCATGTGTAACAGGTGTAAATCTAAGAGTGCTGGATTTAGTGATGATAGAAAGAGATGCACACGGTCCCCAAAACCTGAATTACGGATTATAAAGGGCAAGCCACAATAAATCACTTATATACATTATATATGCATATATAAACGTGTGTGCATCTTCACAGCACTGTAAAACATGGATTCAGCTTCTGTGTGCCCTGGGCAGGCAGGAGGAGACTCCATCTGCCCTCGATCCCTGTGTCAGCCTGGGGATCCCTGCCCATGTTTTGCACAACTGCCTCTGCTGAGGGGCAAGCGAGGTTCTGCAGCCCCAGAGACCACTGGCAGTACTGGGGAACAGCCCTGCTCTGAGAAGAGGACCCAGTCCTGTCCAGTCCAGACTGTGCAGGCCAGGGCTGGTGTCAGTGGGGTGGTGACACAGCCCAGGGGAGTCTGCTTTAGCCCCCAGGCTCACCAAATTAACACCATCCTGTAGTCCAGCTCTGCCCCAGCACAGCAGACTGTCATAGAATCATAGAATCCCAGGCTGGTCTTGGTATGAAGGCATCTCAAACCTCATCCCATCCCAACCCCCTGCCGTGGCAGGGACACCTCCCACCAGAACAGGTTGCTCCCAGCCCCATCCAACCTGGCCTGGAACACTGCCAGGGAGGGGGCAGCCACAGCTTCTCTGGGCACCCTGGGCCAGGGTCTCACCACCCTCACAGCCAACAATTTCTGCCTCACATCTCATCTCAGTCTCCCCTCTGCCAGTTTAAAGCCATCACCCCTTGTCCTGTCACTCCCTGCCCTTGTCCAAAGTCCCTCCCCAGCTCTCCTGTCCCCCCCAGGCACTGGAAGGTGCTCTAAGGTCTCCCTGGAGCCTTCTCTTCTCCAGGCTGAACACCCCCAACTCCCTCAGCCTGTCCCCAGAGCAGAGCTGCTCCAGCCCTCGCATCATCTCCGTGCCCTCCTCTGGACCTGCTCCAACAGCTCCGCGTCCTTCTGGTGCTGGGGTCCCCAGAGCTGAGCACAGCACTGCAGGGGGTGCATCTGGGGAGAACTGCCAGGGCTGGTTGGCTGTGCACAGCACAGTCACTTCAACAGAGGAAGGGGAACAGAATGCCATATTCAATTGAAAGTACATGGGGAATTTAGATAAGCAGATTATAAATACACAAACTGGAATTTAGCTGAGGGGAAGACATTCCTTATCAGCAGCGGTAATTCTTCAAGCAGATTGCCGTCATAGTGTCTCTTCTTTGTCTTCGACTAAGCCTTCAGATTTTGATGGTGATAAAACCCTCCTGCAGCAGTGCTGCCGAGGCTGTCCCTCACCCGAACAGCGTGGACTACAAGCACACAAACAACTCCAGCCCCAGCCACCCTCCGGGCCTCGGCCCTCCACGGGATCCCCCCCAGAACTGGGGACGCCGCCGCAGAGAGCAGACCTGCAGCGAAAGGGCGAAGCTGGAATCACCACAGGTACCAGCGAGTCACCTGCCAGCGCCACTGACACCGCCTGAATTATGCCCGAGCAGACAAATTAGCCAGCAGCAAAACAACGGGATTTAAGGATGTCACAGAACATTCCTTCACGGAGCTGCCTGAGCCGAAAGCGCGTGAGAGCTCGCTGTCCGTGGGCAGGGAGCGTGGAACGACGCAGCGAGCCCCGGTCGCTGCAGCCCTGCGTATGCGGTTCTGCAGGACGTACAGTCATTCATTTTGGAGGAAAAAAGGAAACTAGAACTGCACCTTTAAGAAACGTGGAAGGAACAACATAATTGAATATATTCCAATCATAAAACCCCTGCTGGAGTATATTAGGCAACTGGAAAGGGGATCTGATTGAATTTTAGAACCGGTTCTTGAACACGTGAATCAGATTAGGAGGAAGAACCGATGAAGGAGTGGGATGTGCCTGGAAGTCAGTGTGCAAGAGGATCTCCAGAGCATGTCGATACCTTGAACGACACCCTGAGAGGAAGAGAAAGGGGACTCGTGGAGCTTCCACCTCATCGTGCTCCTTGTGACACAGTCCAAACAAGCCCCAGGTCACCATCAGCTGCTGAAGGTGTTTCACCTGGAAGAGGGACTCAGCTAAACCATGCCTGGGACAACACTGGAGCAGCACGGGAGCAGACTCTGCTCACAGGGATGGAAGAAACCACAACCACACCCCACACAAGGAGCCGTTTCCACAGAGCTCCAGTAGTTCCCTGCATCCAGCTGGAGTCAGCCTGGAGGCAGCGCTGGTGCAGGGGCTGAGGGTGAGGACACAGCAGTGCTTATAGATGGTCTTCAGCCCATCCATCGAACACGCAGTTCTCAGGCCCTCGACACAATCTGAGCAACTTTGTGCAAGGGCTCTGCAGGGCAAAATGACTTCTCAATTGCCACTATTACCACGGGCTGGAAGCTATGAGACATGCAGGATCTGGCCAGGAAAGGTGACTGCCCTTCTCTGTGAGTCTCCAAGCTTGCATGGAGGGACATGCCCTCAGCACTCTTAAGCTTCAGGACACCTCCAGCCTGTAGAGATGGGTTAGGCAAGGGCTGTCCAACACTGAACCAACCTCTGCCCCTGGCAGGCTTCAGCTGCTGGAGAAATGGGACTTGGTGGGAGCCAGGAGAACAGGCAGGCACTGTATTGACCCTCACCAAGGCCAGCTTCAATGTCCAGCTCACCCAAAGACCCCTGAGACCGGCAGCTTCTCAGAGCCCAGATCTCAGATAGCCTCAGAAGATTCATTCCCACCTTGCACCGAGACACGACCACCAGAGCCAGCGTGGCAGAAGTGGTCGAATGCCCCAGGAACGAGGTCTGTGTCAGGACCTGGACAGCCTGGTCAGAGCTATTCTTCCTCCTAAGGCGTCCTCTGAACTGTCACAACTGAGATGAGGGAGAGAAAACTTCAGGGATGTGGTCTGAGAAGTGCCACTCAACCAAAGCCACAGACTGAGCCCCGACACAGCACGCAGCAGGTCTGCCAGCACACCCGGAATATCGACGGGCGCGCTGCCACGGGGGGATCCCACACGCAGGAACAGGACAGCAGCACTGGAGCAACGCTGTGTCAGCCCCAGCACCCAGGGAGACAACGCCTGGGATGGAAATCAGAGCTGCCCTAAGCAGTTCTTCTAAGTGAGACATCTAGTGCAATCAGACACACGCTGCCTGCAACTTCCAGCAGGTACCAAGGGCCAAAAGCTTTCCGTGACAGTCCCAGCATCGAGGGTGGGAACTGAAACACTCTCCTGACTGCAGGTCAAAGAAAAGCAGCGCAACAACAGTAATGGTCTCATGCTCAGCTAATTAACCAACAGCTAAATACTCCACAGGGCTAGATTAAAGGTCTATTAGCCCAGTTCCCTGTCCTTGACAGTGGCACTACGAGATGCTACTAAGGAGAGCACACGTGCCTGGCTGGTTTGGGTGGTCCATTCCCCTTGTGTCCCCTCCATCTGCCCTCGTGGGGCGGCTGCTCCATCCCCTTGGCCGTGTGAGTTCCCTTCTCTGCCCTTCTCTCGTCCCACCTCCTTGATTCCTCCTTGAGATGCTGAACCAGCCCGGCCCACAGCACCGAGGGCCCATGCAGGACCAGCACAGCCCCAGATGGCATTGCCCACCTCGCCTCCCATCTCTTCCCAAAGCCTTGCCTGGCTTTCTTGGCTGCTGCTGTGCCCAGAGCCCAGGAGCTGTGAGCGCTGTCGGTGTGGGCTCCAAGGCCGGCGTTCAGCAGCGTGTGCCGCCTTGGGACGGCTCTTTGCTCGAAGCGTTACTTTGCATGTACCTGCACGGTGGCCCATCTGCCACCGTTCGCCCTCCCGCTCAGTCTGGGAGCCCTCCTGCAGTTCACCAGCACTCATGCTTCGTTTGGCTACACAAAAAACTTTACATCCTCCACAGACTTGGAGGTTTCATGCACGCTCCCTTCTCTAGCTCACCAATGAAAACGGAGGAGGAAATGGGTTCCACCACCATCCCCAGGTACCCCCTTGCTGTCTGTCTGCCATCCTGAAAAGTGACATTCAAGTCCCACTCTTTGCTTCCTCCCATTAACAAGCTCTCAAGCCATAAGGAACTCTTTCAATTTTTAGTTTCATCAATAGCCTGGACATGAAAATTATCTACAGCTTTTCTGAAAATCCAAATATATTTTTCTCAACAGACCCCCTCCACCCAGAGGTCTCCTGACACCTTGTACAGCTCCTCTATTGGCTCAGGAAGGGAAGTGCCCCTTCACAACAACCTGCCTACTCCTGGCAAGGCTGTCCTCTCCACGTGCTCAGTGACCTTGTCCTCCCCTGACTGCAACACCACCATCACACCAAGGATTTCAGCTGCTCCCTGGGTCCCCTCCGCAGCCCTCCTGCTGATGGGGCTCATGTTGGCACCCCCAGTCCCCTGGCACAGGGGCAGTTTGCAATGGCAGGTTTCACACTTTGGCCAGAAATTCTGCATTTTCACACAAACTCCCTCAGGCTTCCCTGTAAGTGCTAGTTTCAACATTCCCCATGACCTGTCACTTCTTGGTACCAGCAGGCTCGCTCTGTCCCTCTTGTCCGGGTCCCTCCTGCCCCCAAAGGCTCCCCATTCTTCCCATGCCCAAATCCCCCTCTCTGCACCACCACAACCCACAGACCATGTGCACCAGGTCTGTGTCTACCCTTGGCCTTGTGTGCATAAGGGACAGGACAGCCGGGATGCCACCACCAATGTCCTGGGCTGTCATTTCACCCAGAGTAATGCTGGTGTGATGCTCTCAGGCAACCTTGTCCCTCTGCGATACCATGGAACCTGCAGAAGCCCTGTGATGCCAAGCCCACACGCTCTCCTGCTGGAGGACGTGTCCTTCAGCTGCACTGAGCACGCAACCTGCCACCCCGTCAGAAAAGGATGGAGGTGTCTGCCAGGACACCACGGAGAACAAGCAAATGCTGCAGCTGAGAGAAGCTTGGTAGATCTGAGAAGACAACAAAGAGCTTCAGTGGCAAGAGAAGACACGATGCCAGTGGAGGGGGTAAGCAAAAAGCCAGGCCCTCACTGAGAACATCTCACACACGTTTCAGTGACCAGGGCTTCCAGGGTCCTGGTCGCTTCTGATGCCAGAGGAAGCAGAGAGCCCAAGCTAAAAATGGCTCCTAAAAAGGTAAGATCATTGTAGCTACCAAATCTAACCTTCCTCAAACACAGACCACCGAAAATGCCTTCAGGACGATGCTCCCTGGCTGGAGCATGGCACCCGTCACCCCTGCGCCAGCCCCCACCGCCCAGCTGGGGAGCACAGCAGCAGCTCTCCGACCTCCTGTCCCACGTGTCTCCAGATGCCTCTTGAAAACACAGGCAGCACATCAGAACGTGAGTCAGCGATGCTCAGCCAGCCACGCTGCTCCTGCTTGCTCTGGCCAGTCGGCAGGGCTGGCGTCGGGCTCTGCTGTGACGGCGGCTCTCGGAGGTGGGAGAGGGGGCGGTTCAGGAGTAAGCAGCTAAAATTCTGGAGAGAATCCTGTGTGAGAAGACAGGGAATAGATGCAGACTGTGTAACTGTGGCAAGTCAGTCTGAGGAAAACCTTGCAAAGGAAATTAAAGCAACTGGGGAAAAGCTCTTCAGGCACTCGGGGAAAAAAGAACAAGGACAAGAGAGGTGAGGAGCTACGTGGTGAGAGCGGTACAGAGCCCCACCATGAAATTAGTGCTTTGCCTTGGTCTTTGACGAGAATGCGAGGCAAAGGTTGACTGGCCACCGGAGATGAAACTGGCAATCATCACGCAGGAGGTGCAGGCAAACCCCAGAGCGTTCGAGGTGTCCAACAGGACCCTGCATGATCTCCTCAGATTTCTAAAGGAGATGGCACGTGATGGCAGCACGTATCCTTACTGCAGTTATCAAGGCAGTACAATTTCCAGCACATTGCTTTGAAAGCAGCAAGTAAAACTGTGTCTGTTCTGTGGAGGGGAAAACTGATACGGGCAACAACCTACTCCAGTAACACCCACAGCACCGAGGCGGCCAGAGAGGGACCCAAACCTGTCTGCAGGCACAAATGGTGCAAGGAACATTTTCCCAACAGGTACAAGGGGTAATTTTACAGTTATGGGAGCCCCAAAGAGAGAGAGAGAAGGACGGCTGGCAGCGAGGAGGGCAGACACCACCGTGTGTGCTGTGCTCCTGAGGGAGGCCTGGCACAGAAAACGGGCACGGTGCCGGGGACCCCAGGCTGAAGATGAGCCATTTTGCTCCACTGATCCTGGAATTACAGGAGGTGTGAAAGATCACGCAGAAGAAGGAGTGGAGGGGGTGTCAGAGTCACACATCAGTCACAAAAGTCTGATCACTCTTCCGGGCAACCTCAGCTCAGATGGCAACGCTGTCCACAGCCACCTGAACTCAGCTGCTCATTGCTGGCCAAAGCCCTTCTGGCCAGAGCCCTGAGGTGCGAGGAAGAAACGACCACAGCCTCCAGTTTCTGCTCCCATTTGCAAGCCAAACGCTCAGCTCCACACTGGGCTTGCGCACAGCGCTGGCTCTCACCGCCGAGCAAAGCGCTGACGTACGAACAGCAGCAGCATCCTGAACGGACACTGCGCAAAGGAGAACGCGAGTCCAAATCAGCACCCTTTGCCACACCAGTGCTGGGTCCGTGGTGTGCCCCAGGGAGAGCAGGGCACACCTGGACCAAGGGACACCCAAGCTCAAGTGCTTAGTGCACCCAAGGCATGGATGTCCATCACTGTCTCATGGCACACCCGGGAGACAAGCACCCGCACGTGGCTGTCTGACCTGCACGCTCGGCTGGCACCCGTGCAGCTCTGCTGGGGCAGGGATCAGCAGGTGACAGCAGGAGCCGGGAAGTGAAGCCAAGGGGAGTGACTGCAGAGATATGACTGAGACCACAACAGCATTTCTGGGACCCTGATTTAGTGGGCTGTCACTTATAAATAAATATACAACTACAAAACCTGATTTTTCTAATCCCTACTACCATGCAAAACCAGAACTCATTTCCTCTGAAGCAATAACTGTCACCTGCTTGCTTCACTGCTGACACCCATGTGAAGACAGGGCTTTCTGTCACACTGGGGTTTGTAAAAGCATCATGCCTACTCAAAGAATATATTGCAGCCATTTTTCCTTCACCTTGCCTCATTTTAAAAATTCTGGTCCATTTTCACTGAAACTGAGCCAGAAGCAATGAAAAGCCTGGGAAATTTCAGGCTGGAAGATATTTGAACAGAAAGATTAAAACCAGCTAAAGAAATTCTCCACTCCGAGCAGGCTGGCTCAGTAAATGCCACTGGCGAGACTTTACCCACCGTAAAGTAATAGCTCCATAAATGGGAAACAACACCGCTTTACAACAGCTGAGATTGCTACCCAGCCTCAGCAGCGCCGAGTCCCAGGCAGAATTAGCAATTTCCTGCCAAGCCATAAAGCGTGGTCTCATTTTGGGTGCAGAGACCATAGCTAGGGACCGTTATAAAACCTGCAATAAACACCACGCCACGGCAAGGGCCATGGGTCCGTTCGCTGCCGCGGCCCAGGGTCACGCCACGTGGCTCACCGCAGCAGCGCCGGGGGTCCCAGTGCCTCTGGCAGGGTCACAGGGAGACTGGCACTGGTTGTGAGCCACTTGAACATTAAACTGAGACATAAAATTCTTACAATATCAGATACTTGGGAATGAAGCCCAGCCTCAGAACTGGGGCATCTCGTTACCACTCCGGGGTGCCTGGGCCCTCCGCTGAGCCCGCCCGGCTCAGTCTCCCACGGAGGCAGCAGAGATGCCCAGAGGTACGGGGCAGCAACGCCAGCGCCCGTGCCCAGCCCTTGCTGGGGTGGAAAGCGGGTGGCTGCTCATGCCCCGGAGCAGCACACGGTCCAGGGAAGCTGCAGCCCTGTGTCCTGGAGGTGCAGCCTAACAACACCCCCAAGTCATCCAAGAGACTGCACTGTCCAAGCCAGGGCCGCCCTCCTGCCAAACCAGGGCTGCTCTCCAGGACAAGAATGGTAATGCCAAAATGAGCTCATAAAGGAGGAGATGCTTAATCATTCTGGCCTTGCACCAGGGCACTTGTTCAGGAGAAGCAGTAAGAACTGGGACTGTGGACTGACCTTCCAGATTTAGCACGCATTTCCAAGCTGGCCATCTCTACATACAATTAAAAGCTGTCCTGGAGCCAAAACCCCCGCTGAGCCAGGTGCCACGAGCACCGCTCCCTCCTCTCCCTCTGGCCTGCAGCTCGCTCCGGGGCGCGCGGGGCCGGTGTCGCTGACATCCCTCCCGGGCTCAGCAAAACCCCGGGCCCAGCATCTGCTTTCTGCTCTGGGACTTTGGAGATGCAGACAGTTGTGCTGAAGGTGAGCATCACTCCTGCAACATCAGATAAAGTAAAGCACCAATAGCGTGCTGGGACGCGCAGCTCTGCCAAGGTTAAGCACACTCAGAACCACCTTTGCCTGCTGGAGCCCAGCCCCTGCAGACTGACCCGAGCAGCGTTTGCTGGCAGACACCGGTGCTGGACGTCACCCATTGCTGCACTGAGTTCTAGAAGGACTCAGCACTGATCCTGCTGAAAAGCTGTCCGAGGGGGGTGCTTTCCCAGCACTCAGGACTGTGGGGCAGCACTGCCAGCCTGGCCCTGCTGGTGGCACAGACAGGAGCAAGGACCGACAGCCTCCGCCGTGCACTGTCCTCTGTAACTGCGGCAGTTTATGGCAACACATTGGTATAAGCCCAGGAACAGCAACTTGGCTTTCGAACGAAAGTCTTGCCTCAGTCAGCAGCATCACTCCTCTGCATCTCCCCAGGTGCCGCACCTGCACAGGGAGCTCCCCAGGTTCGTTACCTGATGGGCAGTAACGTCTTCCTTCACAGCTCATCATTTCATTGCTCGGTCCCTGCTGCTTTTTGCTGTGGGTCAGCCCTGCAGCCAACGTCACTTTTAAACACTCTGGACTGGCAAAACTGAAATCCTTACCACTTCCCTGCACTACAGCATCCCACGCCTTGCCAGGGCAGCCGGCTCTGCAGCATCCCTGGAGCAGAGCACACTCCCTGCTGAGGAGCGCAGCCAGCACTGACCCGCGTTGCTCTGCCTGCCTGCTCATCCATCATCTATAAATACGCAGGTATCTGCTCACACCTAACAGCGACGCTGGGAGAAACACGAGTGAATCACCACAGGGAGGGCATCAGTACCCAGGGGTGCCTCCCCCCTGTCAGAACAGACCACCAGTTCCATGGCTCCAGCAAAGGGACCGCTACATTAACTCACATCCTCCCTGGTTATCCCCGTTTATGGGGTAGCATCTCTGCACGCAGGAGCACCTCCAGGCCCCGGCTAACTCACAGCACTCGTCTCTGCCTTCGCCCCGCGCGGCTCTGCTCGGCCGCCCGGTCACGCTCAGGACGTTCAGACTGGACTGTGCCACCGGTTGATACCAGGGCACTGGGACGTCTTCGCTGCTCCTCACTGCGCTGTGCGTACAGCCACAAACCGCCCGCTGACCCCTGGCAGCCCCTGCACAGCCAGAGCCTGCCCCAGGCGGCTGCAGCGGCCGCGGGCTCAGCACCCCCACGGGCGCCCCAGGCAGCACACGCTGCTGAAAGGGCACGCAGATGGGGCCAAGGGTGGAGGGCAACACGGGACAGGCAGAGGAGGCTGAAGATGGAGAAGTCACCGCAGCAGGGCCAAGGGACGGCACCGACAGCTCCTCAGAGACAGGAGCGAGGCAAAGCCCTTCTGCCACCTCCTGTAACCAACTCCGGGACTGAAGTCCAGAGTATTACCTCAGTCCCCAGGGGAAGCACTCAGGGATCACAGCTAGATAATGCTGGAGAGGAGGAAAAATTGTTTTACTGACATATTTGGGAAAAGCAGCTGGATGCAGAGAACACGTAGATAGCCGCAAGTTCAGAGTCGTGACATGATGGGACAGGGTCCAGTTGGAGGCCTGTATCTAGTGGAGTCCCTCAGGGGTCGGTACTGGGACCAGTACTCTTCAATATATTCATCCATGATTTGGATGAGGGAACAGAGTGCTCTGTCAGCAAGTTTGCTGATGACACCAAACTGGGAGGAGTGGCTGACACACCAGAAGGCTGTGCTGGCATCAGAGAGACCTGGACAGGCTGGAGAGTTGGGCGGGGAGAAATTTAATGGCATATAATAAGGGCAAGTGTAGAGTCCTGGGGAAGAACAAACCCGTGTGCCAGGATAAGTTGGGGACTGAGCTGTGGGAGAGCAGCGCAGGGGAAAGGGACCTGGGGGTCCTGGTGGACAGCAGGGTGACCATGAGGCAGCAATGTGCCCTTGTGGCCAAGAAGGCCAATGGCTCCTGGGGTGTATTAGAAAGGGGGTGGTTAGTGGGTCGAGAGAGGTTCTCCTTCCCCTCTACTCTGCCCTGGTGAGGCCACATCTGGAATATTGTGTCCAGTTCTGGGCCTCCCAGTTCCAGAAGGACAGGGAACTGCTGAGAGAGTCCAGCGCAGAGCCACAAAGATGATGAAGGGAGTGGAACATCTCCCTTCTGAGGAAAGGCTGAGGGAGCTGAGTCTCTTTAGCTTGGAGAAGAGGAGACTGAGGGGTGACCTCATTAATGTCTATAAATATGTAAAGGGTGAGTGTCATGAGGATGGAGCCAGGCTCTTCTCAGTGACATCCAATGATAGGACAAGGGGCAACGGGTGCAAGCTGGAACATAGGAGGTTCCGCGTAAATGTGAGGAAGAACTTCTTCCCAGGGAGGGTGACAGAGCACTGGCACAGGCTGCCCAGAGAGGGTATGGAGTCTCCTTCTCTGGAGACGTTCAAACCCACCTGGATGTATTCCTGTGTGACCTGACCTAGGTGTTCCTGCTCTGGCAGGGGGACTGGACTGGATGATCTTTTGAGGTCCCTTCCAATCCCTGACATTCTGTGATTCTGTGACACATCACTATCCAGAAAACATATTTCTGGAACTGGCCCAGCACACGTACCATAGGTCTCAGCCCCACCGCTGCTCTGAGCCATATGGCTGCTCACACCCTGCCAGGGACGAACGTCGATGCCAAAACTCATGCCAGGTCATTTGAGGACATCTCCTCCCTGCACCTGCCTGGGTACAGAGGAATGCCCACGTGTGCCCGTGGGCATGGGGAGAGCAGCAGGGGCTGCTCTGTTCACCGTACACACAAACATAAATGAGGGATGGGAAACTCGTGAGATATATTCCCAAGCAGGAATATTCTGTGGATTGAAAAGCTCGCCTGGGAGAGCAACGTGGCAGCGATGGACTGGGAGTGGGGCAGTGGGAAGGATGCACGGGACTCACCTGCCCGTGGGCTGGCACAGCGACACGCAGCCTCCTCCGCTCAGATCGCAGCGGGCACCCCCTGCCGGGGGTACGGACACCCTGGAGAGGCTGGGGAGTGAGGGAGTCCTGAGAAAACACCCTCCTCAGCAGCCAGCTGGTGGTCAAGCCACGAGCAGGAAATCTGGACAGACCCAACACAAACCACAAGGAACGAAGCCGGGGGAGCTGCGTGGGGCAGTGGGGCGCAAAGGGCATCACCTCCCTTCTGTCCCCTCCCGGCCCAGCCGCCCCCAGCCCACCGCCCACCCTGGCACTGCTCTGCCACCAGGGCTGCACATGCCCCACAGGGACAGAACAGCAGCAGCATCTTACTGACATCATCTCCCATCTCATTTCACACATGCCGATGCCTCGTTCTGCATTTTAATGCGTGAGCCCTCATAACAAGGCAGGCTTTCAGGGCAGCACTGACGAGGAAGCCTGTGGGACTGCAGTTAATTTAAAACCCAGCGAAATGTGGCAGCTGGCTGAGTCTCCCCCTTGCAGCACGCGTCTCCTGTGTTTATCACCAACCTCCACGGGCCCTTGAAGCCTCACCGTTTCGCCCAGTACGAAACCAGTGGGCTGTGGAGCAGCGAGGCAGCGTGCAGGAGGTGCCGGCACCAGCTGGGGAGGGTGTGCAGGGCCCACCCCAGGCTGTCCCGGTGTGCGTTCCCGGGACCAGGGCGGGTGCGTGGTGGGGGCTGCCGGCCCGGGACAGCGGCACTGCCTCAGCCCAGCCCCCGCAGGGCCGGGTACAGGTGGGGACGGCCACGCTGCCCACAAGGATGCGAGCTCGATGCAAACAGCAGTGTGACTTCCTGCTGTGCTGCTGGCATTGCAGCAGCCATTTTTAACGCAGATAATTTGTTTCCTGTTAAAGCTCCCGGTGCTGCTCTGCGTCGTCCCCCTGGGCGCCCGTGTTCCACACCGACCTCCCGCAGGGCGCCCTACGGACAGCTCCAAACCCTGCGTCAGCTCCGGGCTGCGGCACCCTCTGCTCTGCAGCCTGCTCCTCCCAGCCCTGCGCTACCAAAACGCGAAAGAGCTGCTAGGGGCAAACCCCCACTCTTAATGCACTATTTGCACACCGATGTAATGTGAAGCTCCGATGTTTTGGGATGGTGAAACTGCAAGCCCGGGCTCACAAAACCCCGCTGCGGTTGGAGCCGTTCTCCCCTCGGCAGCTGCTGGAGGCCGAACAGAAATGTGGGGTAACCCCGGCACGGGCCGTCCCAGCACCCTGCTCAGGGGGACACGGCCGTGCTTCCCGAAGCCCGAATCACCCCGCCAGCCGGGGGAGAGGGCAGGACAGGAGTTCTCCTTCGGGACACTCTCCTGCCTCTGGCGCTGGACCTCACCTCGGCCAAAGCCACGGGGAGCACCAGCGTCCACACCAATCCCACCTTTGGAAGACAGCTTCGCCTGGCTCGTGGCAGCTCACACCCTTCTGCAGGTTCCCGCTCGCAGGGGTCCCCGGGGACACTCTCCCAGACCACCTGCGCTGCCTTACTGGCGACTGCCTGCCCAAAGGCGCTGCCTCACGCAGCTCTGCCCGCACCCCCAGCACGTCGCTGCCGCCCTCACTGGCACCGCTGCTGCTTTTCATTCTGCTGACCTTCCTGGGGAATCCCTCTTATCTGTCTGAAACTCCCCCCCGCAGCTGGCACAGCAACTGTTTGCAGCATCTCTCCTTCCTCACGACGCCAAGCCCAGAAAACCTGCTGGCATTCACCGTGCGGCTGCTCCCGCGACCCCGTGTCGGGCAGCGCCAGCGGGATGCGCAGATGGACGCAGGGCAGCCCCTCCATCGATGGAGGTGGCACCCCTGGGGATCACTGTGGGAGCACCAGCCAGTCCCCAAGCTCCTGCCGGGGGCACAGCACCCTGGGGACACATGCCACCCCACCGCCGGGGTGGGCAGCCCTCCCATTCCCGCACCCCCCGGCTCCAGGGTCTGTCTCCACGGCAGCTCTGGATGGCGTCAGACATTCCAACTTCAGCTCCTCAGACTCCACCAAGCCTTCCCAAACCCCGCTGCAGCCACCCCGGGCCGGACCTCCCCTTCCTTGTCACGTCAGATGGAATGCAGCCTGTCACTCTCCTCACTCACACCACACCCAGACCTTCCCCCTCCACCGCCGGGCGCTCCAGCTCACCTGGAACAGCTCTCCGGGAGGGTCCTGCAAACTCTGCCTCACTTCAGACATTCTGCAGGACAGTTCTCAGACACAAAATACATGTTTTAACAGACAGAACACGTGAAAGCCCGTCGAATCATAGAATCATAGAATCACTATGGTTGGAAGGGACCTCCAGGATCATCAAGTCCAACCTTTATCCCATCATCTCACTGACCACTAGACCACAGCCTCAAGTTCTTCATCCACTCGTGTTTTGAACACCTCCAGGGACGGCGACTCCACCACCTCCCTGGGCAGCCTGTGCCAGTGCCTGACCACCCTCACAGCAAAGAACTTCTTCCTAACATCCAACCTAAACTTTCCCTGACACAACTTGAGGCCATTCCCTCTTGTCCTATCATTAGTCACTTGGGAGAAGAGACCAACACCAGCCTCACTACAACCTCCTGTTAGGTAGCTGTAGAGGGCAATGAGGTCTCCTCTCAATCTTCTCCAGACTGAACAGCCCCAGTTCCCCCAGCCGGTCTCCATAAGGCTTCGAAGGTCATCAAAGTGCCCTGCTATTGATTCAGGTGGTGAGCTATGTTTACTGTAAGGGCTGCATGCATCACTCGCTCTCTCTGCACCGCTGCAGATTTCCGTACGTATTTGGTGAGAACGCCAGGCTGGGGCTCTGGGCAGCAGGGGCTGGGCAGCACCCGCAGCGCTCTGCTGCGCCGCTCCGCTCGGCTCCCCCCGTCCCTCTCACTGTGACACTCCTGCAGCTGCGCTGCCATCCCAGCCTGACAGCACAGATCCTTGTGGGAACTCGGAGGCAAACAGGAGAAGCTATTACAGAGACAAACACGCCTGGCAGGGAGGTAATCTCACCTGGATATTGCTCACATTCCCTTCTGGTTTTATCAGAACCTAAAAGGCATTTGTCCCACTGAGGCAGGCACGTTGTGGCGTGCGTGCAGGGGAGCAGCACGGCTCCGACGCTCTGTGGCACGGGCAATGCCTCACACGCCTGGATGTGACTCTGTCCTGAGCAGACGTTCTGCCAGAGCAGGGTTCTCGCCTGCAGCAGGCGGAGGGCAGGGGGACGCTGGCTCCAGGGCCACGCAGGGTCTGCAGCGGGGTCCTGCGGGGCACAGCCAGCCCGCACGGGCCATCGAGCTGGGACCCCGGGATGAGGGCAGGGCACTGGCCCCACGCACAGGGATGCAGTCCTTGGGGACAGGAGGATGGTGATGCCGGGACTGCCAGGCCAGCCCTGGGCGTGAGGCAGGTCCCAGAGCCGGCCAGGCAGCGGCACCCCGGCGTAGCTCAGGACCAGCGATGAGGCGCTGAGCTGGGAGGCAGCTCCCCAGCCGAGGGGCTGCCCCGGATGAGGCTGCTCACAACCTCTGGACTCAGCTCAGTCCCAGAGTCTGACCCCAGCTGTGCTGGAGCAGCCAGAGCCCTCAGCAAGGGGCAGAAGCACACCTGGGGGAGACAAGGTCCTTCCAGCTACTTTACCAACAAGTTTTTGGACCCCTTCTCTCTGCCAGGTGACAGGGCTGGACCAGATGACCTCCTGATGTCCCTCCCAACTCAAACTGTTCTGCAAGCCTGTGAGCCCTTTGCAAACACCCCGCACCTCCTGCACGAGATCTCCAGTTTGGCACCCGGGGACTCATGGTCTCCTCACTGCCTGTTCCTCCTCAAAGCACTGTCCATCCAGCTGCTTCCTGATGGAGTTATCTTGGACTGCAGTGTCACATCAGGAGCAACAGATCCCCTCCCTGCGCTCTTCACTGTCCCACCCTAAAGCATAGCCCCACAGCCAACGCACCAGGCACGTCGCTGGTACCAACGTGCTGCTCAGCACCATCAGCTGAGCTGCACAGGACCAGGAACAGCTGGGGACCCCAGGGGCATCCCAAGAAGTGGGTGGCCCTTGTACCACCCCCCTCCAGGTTCCCCATCACCACCCCCAGGGATTTATTTTTGAGCTGCTGCAGGGGGACTGAAGAGGGGACTCAAACCAACAGCTGGTGCCAAGCTGGAAACAGAGGCACAGAGGAGAGAACGAAACAAATGGTGGTAATTTCTTCTCAAATCCCTGATGCAGGTAGAACAAATCAAATGGATCTAATCCTTTCAAAAGCCAGGAATGGAAAACAAATCATCTAAGGCTTTTAATAAATAAATAAATAAGCCAGTGACTTAGTACATAGGGCAAAGATCTCATTCACATTGCTGAGGAAAAAAAGGGCTTGGGAATAGTGAATCAGTTCAGATTGTTAAAAGTAATAATACAAAAAAAGAGATTGGGACAAGGCATTTATTTTATTAAACCCCCCAAGGAGAGGTCAAGAATATTAGAAATAAAGTCCCCAGGTTCCAGTTGATGCAATAACTGCAGTTTTAGCAATTTCAGAAGAAGGATGTTTGTTCAAGGAGGTGAAGTGCCCAGAATCCTCGGAGGAGGTGTGAGGAAAGGATGCTCGGTATTTACTCGCTGCTGAGAAGCAGTGAGCTCAGTGCGGTTCTTACGGAGAGCGTCTGCCTGAGCAGGCCCCTCCAGCCTGGTATCAGCAGGGCACCTTCCCTCGGGAGAGATGCTCGTGGGGAGGACCACAGACAAGACACCGGGCTTGGCAGGTCTGCCGTCCCATCCAGGGCAGTGTCTTGTGTATGCCCCTCTGATGCTTGCTCGTGGGACTTGGGATAACACAAGGTGGCATGCGTCCCAAGATCTACTGGGGAAGGAGCAGGACACTGACTCTCCAGCAAGCTCCAGGACTATATTCATGACAATTTATTTTTATAGAGTAGGTGTAGAAAGCAGCCATCGAAGCTCTTTCAGCGCTTTGATTCCAAGTGGCTGAAAATGTGAAGGCAGAGGTAATGCTGGCAGGAACAAACATGAAAGGATAAGTGTTCAGCACTTCTCAGGAGGGAAGTGAGAAAGACCAGCAAAACATGAGCAATGCGTTTTGAGGCCAACATCTATTTGTCCTTGAACACTGGAGACAAAGCGTCATGAAAGACCAGCCCAGGGTGGGACAGATGGCCTCCAGGGGCCCCTTTGAACCCAAACTATGACATGATCCCACGATGGGGAAGGTGAAGAAAAGCAGACTTCAGACCTGTCCCAACACGGAGGATTCCACAGCAGTGAAGTAAAAAAACAACTAAATCATATGACAATCATCAACTTCGAACACACCACATAAACTGGAAAACAGGAGTGAATGCCATGGACAGATGTGAAGGAAGAGCACAAGCCAGCAGAAGCAAACACCTGGACGGCAAAAGCACAGGAGGAAATGCCACCACGGAGAGAAGCAGGTACTCGCTCTGTAAATACACTGTCAGGAGGGAGAGGATCCCAGGAACTGCTGGTAATTGTTGTTGCTTTTTGGCTAAGGAAAACCTTTCAATGAATGAAACTAAAGAGACCAACATGCTTAATACTTGTTTGTATGATCAACTGTGAGACTGCAGAGGTAGAGGGTAAAGATCCAAGAATATTTGGATGTGCCTGACTACACATCTGGTAGGAAGTTTAAGAACAGATTGAAGCAATCTAAGAACACCTAAGGCCACAGAATCACAGAAGAGCCTTGGTTGGAAGAGACCTCTAAGACCATCAGGTCCAACCATTAACCCAGCACTGCCAGTGACCACTGCCCCATGTCCCTCAGCACTTCATCAAAATGTTTCTTAAATACCTCCAGGGATGGGGACCCCCTGCAGGGACGGGGACTCATCTTTGAAGGTTCATGTTATATAGAGTATGTCCAAGAGAACCAAAAAAAGCAAATGGCCACAAAGGGAAAAAGAAAAGCTAAAGATATCCTTCCACTTCACTCTTGGAAAAACACTGGAACAATAGGAAGTGAAAGTGAAGTAGCCTAGAAGGAGTGATGCAGTAATGGTCAGAGGATTTGTCAAGGACAGAGGGCGAGAGGAGCTGGCTGCCCCAAGACCAACCGGGCACAGGCAGGAGAACGACCCTCTGCTGCTGACCTGGGACAGCATCTCCTTCCACAAAGCAAATGATGGGTAGGAGAAGATCCTTGCCAACTCTACAGGCAGTACCAAGGGGCTGCAAAATACCCTGAAGAATTGGAATAGTGTTTAAATGGATCCTGACAAGGTATTAAATCTATGCAGGAATCATCAGCTGCACAAGGACCCAGCACGGGAAACACGGGTTACGGAGTGGGCTTTGAGGGGGAAAAGCTGTGGAGGCTCTCACACGCTGGCTGTGAGTCACACATCACACCGCTTCCTAAAACACAGCGTGTCGAGCCAGCAAAACCACAGCCTGCGGAACACGCAGCGCCGCCCTGCTGCTGCCGCGTGCCTCCCCGGGCACCGCGCTGCGGGGCGCGACGGGAGTGGGAGCCTGGAGAGGAGCCACAGCCGCAGCTCGGAGCCTTCAGGAGGGGCACCGGGGCACCGAGGGGAACAGGGTGAGAGCCTCCAGCGTGAGCAATTCCCCCAGCCTGTGCAGAGCAAACGAGAGGAACAAACACGCAGGTTGTACACAAGAAAACTTCCTGGTGGTGAGGAAGAGAGAGGCAGGAGGGAGGAAAAGGCCAAGGCACATCCATCACGGGGGCGTCCCAAGAACAGGCAGGATGAGCCCATCGATGGTCTGTGGGTCAGACCCTTCCCACTGGTCCTCCCAGGACCTCCAGTGATCCACAGCACAACTGGGGGTTCAAAGCCAACTGCATCGGCCACAGCGTCCCCCAGGGCTCACTCCCAGGAGCAGCCGACCACCAAAAGGCGCCTGGGGACTGCGCGAGGCTCACCCGAGCCACACGGGGTGCGTCAACCTCCGGCACCACCCAGGGCCTTTGCTCCAGCCCTGCCCATCCCGCTCGAGAGAGACTCCTGGCCACGGTCCACCCCTGGCCACGGGCTCACACCCCATGCCCTCCCGCAGCCTCAGACCCACACTCGGCCTCCCCCGGCCGGCCGGGACCCCCGCTCAGCCTCCAGCACGGGCTGGGAGCGCCCCATCACCAGCACGGGGCTCCCAGCGCGCAGCGGGCACGCGGGGCGCTCTGCACATCCCTTCTGGGAGCAACGGGACGCTAACGCAGCTCTCCGCCACCCTGAAAAGGTCTGCACAACAACCAGGGTTTTGCTGGGAGTTTTCACCCTCAGAATGAAGGATTTGGGGACAATGCTGCAGACATGACATTTTCTTGATACTCTCTCTAATAAAAATCTGACCCAGAATCGATTTTCCTGCACGACTTTCCCAGGAAGATGTGAGAGGGCTCTGCGTGTTTACGGGCGCCCTGTCACGCAGAGCGAGGGTTTTCTGGTCTGACAATAAAACACCCCTGGGAACCGAGGAATGCAACACCCTGGAGGAGCCACCGGCTCTGCCAAAGCCACGCAGACACCCGGGGACCCACAGGGGACCCGCGGCAGCGCGATAAGGCCGAGGGACAAGCGGAAGGATACGGGGTCGAACAAAGCACAGCTGTCAATGAGCCGCTCGGAGCACTCGTTAGCACGCAGCCTCGTTACTGACAGTGACACCAGGCTGTGCGCCTGGAGAGTGGCACCCCGGCACCCCGGCCATCGCGGGAGCTGCGGGCAGGACCAGCAGAGCTGACCCCCTCCCCAGGCACAGCCAGGAGCCCCCAGCCAGGACAGGGGTGACAGAGCCCCTCCAGCCCCTCTCTGCTCCTCCAGCACCTCCTGGCCTCGTGCCCAGGCAGCGCCGCTCTCCAGCGGGCACCGAGCGGTGACGGCCATCCTGCCACAGGAACGTCCCTCGGCGCTGCCCCGCTCGCACCCCCAGGATGTGAGGGGACAGGGGACAGGCCATCGGGCTCAAACCCCGCTGCCTGAGCAGCAGCCGTCGCTTTTCCTCCCCCCCGACTTATCTCCTCTGCATCCCTCACATCGCCAACACCACTCCAGACGGCCCCAACAGCTCTGACCCTGCCGGCGTGTCCCAGCCACTGAGCGCAGAGGCTGTGCGCACGTGACTTCCACTTGTCCCAAACTCAGCGTCACGAACTTCGTAATCCTCCTGTCCCTGCAAAAACACACCAGGATCTGAAAATAATGGAGTAAGATGCACTTTGTATGCGTTTTACAAAATGCACGTGGCGAGGAATAATTAATCCACCTCCAGCAATCCCTTACAAGCCTGCACCAGGAGGAGCTGGCAGAAACGGGGCAGCGCCGGGCAGCAGGACGAGGAGGCCCCTTCCCCTGCCCGTCCCGCATGCGGGTGGCACGGGGAGCAGCCGTCCCGCTGGCACAAAGGCTCAGCAGGGATCGCAGAGCACGTCAGAGGAGCCCGAGCCTGTGGCAGCATCCCACCCTCCTGTGCCCCACAGGGGGCAGAGGGGCAGGCGTGGGGCTGGCATGGGGCTGGCATGGGGCTGGCAGCTCCCCAGGCCGGAGCTGGTGGCACCCCAGCACCAGACACGCATTTCTGCAGACCCCAAACCCATCCCCACCTCCCTGCCCAGCCGTGCTCCTGCTCTCCCCGCACCGGGAACTGCCCGGCTGGGCACGGCTCAGCTCCCCGGGTGCCTCCTCCTGCCGTGCCACCAGGTACTCCAGGTAGTGCTAAGAACACTTCCAAAAGCTCACTGATTATAAAAGCCTGCAGTGTTTTTTACCCACGCCAGCCTCCTTTTACAACCACACTCTGCTTCTGGCTCCAGCGAGTTCCGAGGCGCAGAATTCCTGCGCTCAGGCAGGGTGGGGACAAACCACAGTTCTGTGCTGCTTTGGAGTGCAGCACTTTGCCATTAACCCCTTGCGTGCTCCTTCCCACTTTGCCATTAACCCCTTCCTCCCCGTGCCGTGAAACACGGAGGTTCCCCATTGCCCTCTGAGAAGCATTCAGTTCTTTCAATATTTTTAACATATTTCCTCCTATTCATCTCGTTTCTAAGGTAACAATCCTGCTCTTCTAAACCTCTCTTCAAAGCAGAGAGATTCTTTTTCTCACTCCTGGCCATTCTCAGTGCACCTCTGAACCCTGTGGCTCCCTGGGCTCTCGCTGGCTGCTGCTGCCCCGCACTCTGCAGCGCTCAGAGGCGTCGCCGCGGGTGGTGAGCTGTCGCTGGGCTGTTTGCCCTCCCATCACCCATCACCTGGGAGCTCATCCGACAGCGCTGCGTTTTGTCCTGAAGTTGCACATCGAGCAGAGGTCTCCATTGAGCTGTTCAGAAAACACCCTGCAACTTTTCCTGGGTTAAACTATTAATTAAGGATCCTAGCGGGTACCTGTCGGGTTCAATTTCTTCCCCTCTAGTAGCTGTTTTACATTTCTTTTCATTGGTTTTTGCTCACTGGCACATTTCTTTTTCCTTGTGTTCTTTAGATTGCCTCCACACGCCCCAGAGCTGTTTCTGCTCCGGAGATCATGGGTAGAGCTGCCATCTGCAGACTGCTCCTGCAACGCTCAGAGCCACTCCTCAGCCGTGAGTGAGCACAGCTACAACCCAGACCTGGGATCCACTCTCCAAACTCCTGCTCTGGGCCCATGCTGTCAGTGTCTTGTTAGCACCTGCTGAGCAGGCACCGCTTTACAGCAGCCATGGCTGCTGTCGGTCTCACCTCTCTACCAACCAGGGGCTTCGGAAAGCAAAGCCTGACCCCAGTTGTCACCAAAGGGGACCTGAAGGCTCTGCAGAAGCACCTCTGCTGGCTGCAGGGAGCAGCAGCCATCCTCCCAGAGGCACACATGGCTGCCAGACAAAGGCAGGCAGTGGTGAGCAGTGTCACAGCTGATGTTCACACTGCACATGGCCAACGAATGACAGGGAGCAGCGGGGGAGTGTCAGGAGTGTCAGGTCCATGTCTCTCCCATGCCTACAGGCCACGTAAACCACCCGCAGCACAAGGAAGGTCTCCCCACACTGCTCAGTCCCTGTCCTGCCCACGTCCTGGCCCGGTGGGTCCAGCAGAGCGACGCCATCACCCGTGCCTGAAGGCAGAGCACCAACCACCACGACGACCGCAGGTCAGTCGGGACGCATGAGATGTTGGCTGGTCTGCACCACACACCATTCCAAGTATTAGTTTCCGAGATGCATTCATTGTCATAGCAACGACAAGCGCAACGCAGCATCGATGCACTCACCATTTTTCTGAGATGTGAGATCAGACCCAGGGCTGGGGAGGAGACCGAGGGAAACACCCCTGGGTGCTTGCTCCGGGCCCCGGCCAGCTCCGCTCCCCACGGCACGTGGAGACACCGGGCTGCATCGGGCCCCACCGCCACCCGGGGGCCTGCGGGTGCCCATCCCCGTGCTGGCACGAGGGCGCCGGTGGGTGTCGAGGCACACGCCAGCCATGGCACGGGGCAGCCACGCTCTGCCTCCCCCCGACCCCTTACCTGGCCTTGCCGCGGCTGCTCCTCCGGAGCGTGGGCAGGTCGGCCTCCTTCTCCTCCTGCACCCGCTGCAGGGACGGGGAGCGGCTGTGGGCGCTGCGGATGCTGCTGGAGCTCGCCAGGCTGCCGTCCCCCACCACGGCCCCCGCCGCCTCCTGCATCTGCGCCAGCAGCTGGGGCGGCAGGCTGCGCAGCGAGGGCACCGGCGAGTAGGACGCCCGGCTCTCCGCCTTCAGGTTGTTGTCGCTGGCCGAGCGCTGCAGCACGCGCGGGGTCGAGAGGCCGCCGGCACCCAGGATCCGTCTGCGCTTGGTGTAGCTGGGAGTTTCTCTGAAAGGCACTGCAAGAGAGCCAGGGAAAGCGGCGTCAGGCACCGGGCACAGCGCGCCGCCGGCGATGGTTGGCTGTGCTCGGGCGGGAAGATGGCAGCAAAGCAGAGGGCTGGGAAAGCACGTGGAGCTTGCTCCAGCAAGCTGGAACACAGGAGGTTCCACATAAATGTGAGGAAGAACTTCTTCCCAGTGAGGGTGACAGAGCACTGGAACAGGCTGCCCAGAGAGGTTGTGGAGTCTCCTTCTCTGGAGACATTCAAACCCACCTGGATGTGTTCCTGTGTGACCTGACCTAGGTGTTCCTGCTCTGGCAGGGGGATTGGACTGGATGATCTTTTGAGGTCCCTTCCAGTCCCTGACATCCTGTGGTTCTGTGTGAGCTGGGCTGGGAAGGCAGGAATACTCAGGGCTGAGGAGGAGACAGCTCCATCTGCTCCCAGCTCCTCTCCCTTTGGAGGTGGCATCTGGGGAAGCATCAAGGAGCGCTGCTGGATGGGGAGGCAGCACCAGCAAGGGCACCTGGGGCCACCAGCAGGACCCCCGCCAGCCCCTCTCCAGCTGCCACCCTGCTCGAGGTGGCAACACGTGCACCGGACAGCGGCAGCAACCCCAGCCACCGCTTCCTCTTCTGTCTCAGAGGCACACAAGGCCCCAGTCTGTGGCTTCATGTGCCAAGTGCAAGCCTAGAAAATCCAAGGCAGAGTGACAGACCAGCTCCCCCCTGCCCTGCCTGATGCTCTGCCTGAGCCACGGGAGCAGAAACAGACCTCACAAAGCCACCTGAGGACACAAACTCCTGCCTCTGCCTGCAGAACGACTGGGAACAGGGAGCCCAAGGTGGTGGCAGGGGAAGAGGGCTCTGCACAGCACACCTCGCATCAGGAAAGACCTGTTTTCCTAAATTTTAGTTAATTAATTTCCATCCCACAGCTTAACACGCGATGCGTGGCAATGCCCAGCGGGGAGCCCAGAGCTGACAACATCCATTCCATCCAACCCACCCCTGGGGCACAGGCAGTGGGAGAGGCCAGGGGCAGGCACAGCAGGCGGAGGTCTCCTGCCCAAAGGCAGGCTCAGGCGCGGGGTGATCCTGCCACAGGGACCTCCCGCCCCCGCCGCACCCCGCACTCCCCTGGCTTCGCCCTTCCAAGGCCACCCCTGCCACGGCAGCTCGCACGGAGGCGTGTGACCCTGACCACGCTCCGACGGCACCGCCGAGGGGCTGCAGAGGATGGCAGCAGGCAGGGTCTGGGCAGGATGCTGCCCAGCGTCGAGCGAGGCCTTGGACCTGCATCAGCCTTGGCCAAACACCTTGCAGGCACTCCCCAGCTGTGCTGCACAGCTGCACTCGGAATACTGCTCCGAGGAATATTTTAGGTCCGAGGTACACGAATTTCAGGCTGCTGTAAATCTTCCTGTTGTCATAGCAACACGATGCATTTGTTCTCTGATGAGTTTCAACACGTGGCGGGGGAATTTCTGCTGCAGTGTCCGCACTCCCCGCAGAGGCTCAGCCCAGCTCCCCACCTCCTGCCCACAGCCTCCCTGCTGCACCGCCCTGTGCCCACGCCACCCCGACAGGGAAAACGGGTCCAAAGAGCCACCCAGCGGCCAGAGGCAAGGGCAGAGGTTGGATGGAAAGCAGCAAAGTCTGGGCCGTGGATGTGATGCAGTCCCTGGGGTAAAATGTGCTGTGGATTCAGTGTCTGGGAGGCTGCCTGGACACGGAGCGTGGCACGCAGGACGCTGACGTGGAGCCTGTCCTACCAAGGCAACACGCTGCAGAGGACGCCACCGTCCTGGCCAACCACAACCACGTCACCGGCAATGCCGACCCGAGTGCCTGGGACATCCAGACCTGACAGACCTCCAGGAGACATTCCATTCTGTTCTACACCACTCCTCAGAGAAAAACACTTCAAAAATCAGAGAAGCAAACATTAAATGGGGGCACGTCACACTAACTGGCAGACCTAAAAATGATTAGAAACTGGAACTAGTCACTGGAAACACAAGGAAGTTTCTTGCTAGTCTCAGAGAGCTGGGTTCAAACCAAGCCAGGTCGGGAACATTACGCGTGGTTCTGGGGAAAAGCACGGAATTACTTTCAGTGGAAGTGCTGAACGCTGCCCAGTGACGAAGGGCCCCAGTCAGGGACAGAATGCCTTTCCAGACCCAAGGCCAAGGCACAGACTGGTCAAGTGAGCACCTCCATGGTGTGCTTCCAGGGACCAGCACCAGGGGTGACAGCCAGCGACCAGGGGATCGTGACCTGAGGAAGGCCGTGAGCTCGTGGGTCACCAAACAGGAGCTGAGCTCCGTTTTGCCGGACCGGAGTCAGCCTGAGCCTGTGGCAGCTGGGGAACAGCGACATCCCAGAGAGGGTCTCAGTGGTGCTCCAGCCACAGGCAGAAATGCCACGGTTTGAGTCCACACCGTACGAGAATTTTGGTGAATAGGAAATATTCAGCAAGAAAAAATCCAAGACCTAGAAAAACCTGCCTGGACCATTCTTCCCCCATCTGGGAGAAGCCAGCAGCAGCGGCCGGCCCCTTGCCGGTGACCGGTGCCACCAGCACCCACCAGCGCCCACGCTGGGCAGCCCCGTGGTCACCAGGAGGAGACAGCGCGGCAGAGCGGCAGCCAGGGCCGTGCCGTTCGTCGCTCCTCCCTGCCTGCCTGGGCTCAGCATCGCTGCTCTGACACCAAACCAGGAAAGAAAAGCACAGGAGTGCAACAACGAAAACTTCAGACAGCAGGAGTTGGCCAGGGCTTGCTTTAGTGTGGTTTATAAATTAATTAGTAGTTTCTTGATATTAATTGCTTAGAAAAAAAAGGTGTAACTGTATACTGAACTGATCACACGTGAACTTACTGCAAAACAATCCTATTGGCAACCTGCTTTTACAAAATGGGTAAAAGAAAGGAAGAAAGCAGCCCGGCAGCAGGAGATCCTTCAGCCTGGGCTCGATCTCCTCTGCTCCTGGCTGCCCTCGCAGTGGAGCCCGAGCCAGTCCCTCTCCCCACGGCGAGGAGCGCAGACCTCACACCAGGAGATGTGGAATGGGTCAGGGTCAGGTTGGGGGGGAGACCGGCGTGGTTCGTGCTGAGACTTTCACAGCAGCATCAGTCACTGGGCAATGGGCACGAACAGGCTGCTCAAGGACTCGCTGGTAGAGGGAAGGTGTTTTATCACCCTTGACACAGGCCAGGGCAAGAGCTTTAACTTAGCCTGTCAAATAAATTACCTGGTCACCCATTTCCACACTCTGCACAAGAGCAGTCATCATCATACACATTAAAAGTGCTCCCTCCCAACACCAAAATCACAGCATCCACCTGAAAACCAAAGGAAAACACCACCTCTGTCTCAGCTTCACCTGAGGCTGGCGTGCTCCACCGAGGGGCTGGAGGGAGCCCAGCACTGCTCTGCTGCTCACTCCCCACTCAGCCTGTGGGGGACACCCCTGTGCGTGGGGGTCCCTGCAGCACAAGGCAGCAGCGTTTACAGGATCGACGAGAGGTACCCAGGTCACACACAGGTTGTAAAGGCAGCGTTTCCCGAGTATTTAATCCCAGCAGCACACACAGAGGACAGTATCACAGCTGCAGGGGCAGCCTCTCCAGAGACAGGACCTGCACTGCCTGTGTCATTTTAATCTGGCCCCAGCACACAGGAACCACACGTGAGGTGGGGTTCAGCCACGGTCACTGGCCAAGGTGGCATCTACAGGCAAGGGAGTCATGAGTCCCAAAAATGAGTGACAAAACCTGCTTCCCAGCACTATCACAGGAGCACAGACTTTCAGCTGATACGTGTTTAGACTGCCAAGTTCCCAGGGCTCTCAGGATTCCAAACTGCTCTGATGCTCTGACCCAAGCATAGAATCACAGAACAGCCTTGGTTGGAAGAGCCCTGTAAGCTCCCCCAGTCCAACCATTAACCAGCACTGCCCAGTCCCCACTGCCCCATGTCCCTCAGCACCACATCTCCACGGCTCTGAAATCTCTCCAGGGATGGGGACTGCCCCCTGCCCTGGGCAGCCTGGGCCAGTGCTGGGGAACCCCTTGGGAGAAGGAATTGTTCCTCACATCCAACCCAGCTGCAACCGCAGCCTAGGGCCCGGGGTGTCTGCTCTGGCATGCAGAGAGCTCAGGGGCACTCAGCAAAGCCCTTGGGGGCCTCAGAGCAGAGAAAAAGGTGATGGAAACCTTGCCTGCCCTGACTTTGGTGCTTAGTGCCTGGCACCTGGGCTGCCTCGGGGCCCATCTCAGGGCAAGTGTGCAGTCAAGAAGGCAATGGGACCAACACCAGATGCTTTCACACAGAGACTAGAAATGACAGGACGTGCCTGGAAAAGCCTGGCTTTCACCGAGAACACCAATGAGGTGACACCCAGGCACCCCACCAGAGGAGGGCAATCAGGGGAACACGGCAACACCAGACTGCTCTCCCCAGATGCTCCAGAGCTTCTCCAAAGCCCTCACCTAAACACAGGCTCACGCCCAGCCAGGCTGGAAGCTCTGCCACGCAGACACGGCGCAAGCCTGGGTCTGCTCTCACCGCAGAAATTAGGTCTATTGGAGAGACACAGCCATGTTCTCAGCCCTGATACGCAACGACATAGAGACAGCAAGGGAAACAGAAAATGCAGCACATGGAGGAAATGTGGAGAGGAAGACTGACTGTGCCCCAGCCAGATGGCAAAAGGCACAGCAGAGATACCCACAGTCCCTGAGGCAAACCCGTAAAACAGACCCTGAAGCAAAAGAGGAGGCGCTGGAGGCAGCCTGATGTCGAAGGGTGCTGTGGGTGCACTTACTTGCACAAGTCCAGCAGGAGCCCAGCATTTGGCACAGTCACGAGGACAGCAAAGGCACCGGGACACGTGCGGGTGCTGCAGCGAGGCCACCACGTCCCCAGGGCTGCGCCGAGAGCGGCGCCTGGTCAGCGCTGGAGCCCCCAGGCATCCCCTGAGCGCCGCCTGTGGATCGTCCTGTCCTAGGAGAGGTGAGCAAGGCACCCACAGCCCGGAGTGTGCTTTGCTGTTTGCTCCTTGGGGCAGCACCGTGTGTTCAAAAGCAAGTCCTGGGGAAACTCTGCTGCTCCCAGGGAGACGAGTGAAAGGCAAGAACCTCCTGCTAGGGCTGGAAGTGCTGAGTTACTCACAGCGTGCTCCAGAGGCCCTGGCTCCCCGACAGAATGCAACACGCTGACCAGCCACGTGCTCACAGTTGTGTGGCCACATCCAGGTCTCCCAAACGTGCAGCAATCCCGGGCCCATTTCACACGTTAACAACACAGGAGGAGCCTCCCTCTGCCCACACTGTCCTGAGGGACGTCCAGCGCTCAGCTCCTGCGCTGCACCAGCGAGGATGCTGCAGTCCCACCCGCTCCAGTGGCTGTGACTCCAAGGACCAGCCTCCTCCAGCACAGCAGCATGGCTTCATTCAGCCAAAAATTAGGTCACCCTCAGCTTCACGGAGATCTCAGTCCTCTCCTGTTCAGAAGGATGGCGAGCAAGGCTTCCTTCATGCCGCTCTCCTCGTGGCACCCTCTGCATGAGCCCCAGTTTGTCACTGAGATGGGACCCTGCCCTGTCCCTTGCCTGCCCCTGTCACAGCAGGGTGAAGGACCGAAGTGGTGCTCCTCACCAGAAAGAAGGCAGCTGTAACAGGGGTCTGCAGAGGGCTCAGGAAGGCAGGGGGCATATTGTGGGATCCAAGTCTCATCTGTCTCCCAATGCCCCCTGGCCCCCTGTCTGCTCCCACCTGCCGTGGGTGCCAGCCCCAGGTCAGACCAGCTCAACTCATCAGCCTCCTGGAAAGCACCCCAGCAAAATAAAACCGATGAACAACCACACGAGAGCAGTTTTCTGGGTCAGTGAAAACCAGAGCCATGCAAAAGTAATGGGCAGGGAAACACAGGAGCAAGGTCGAGCAGCGGACAACTCGTCCCTTGGGCCAGGAGCTGAGCCCACAGAGCCCATCCTGGTGCCAGGACCCGCAGCCCCTGCAGCACCGGGGTGTGCATGGGGAGGGATGGGGAGCACCAGGGCAGGAGCCAGCGGGGGAAGGGCAAGAGGGGTCGTGTACAGAGGGGCTTTCGTGCACAGAAGCCCCACAAGCTAAAAGCAGACAGGGGAGCAGCCCAGAGTTGCTACCCATGTCCCCAGGCCCCTCACAGAGGCAGTCAGGAGGTTTGGGAATGAGGTTTGGAGCAGGCTGGTGTCCCCCGTGGGGAGAGCCAGGGCAGCCAGCGCAGCGTGGGCAGGGGGACACGGCCACCGTCCCCTGCAGGGGATGTCCCACCCCTCAGCAGGGACACTGGGCTGTGCACGGGCAGTCACTGCAGGGGATGTCCCATCCCTCAGCAGGGACACTGGGCTGTGCACGGGCAGTCACTGCAGGGGATGTCCCACCCCTCAGCAGGGACGCTGGGCTCTGCACGGGCAGTCACTGCAGGGGATGTCCCACCCCTCAGCAGGGACATTGGGCTCTGCACGGGCAGTCACTGCAGGGGATGTCCCACCCCTCAGCAGGGACATTGGGCTCTGCACGGGCAGTCACTGCAGGGGATGTCCCACCCCTCAGCAGGGACATTGGGCTCTGCACGGGCAGTCACTGCAGGGGATGTCCCACCCCTCAGCAGGGACGCTGGGCTGTGCACGGGCAGTCACTGCCGACACCGACGTACGACAGGACGAGCCGATCTGCCTTGGTTTGGCCGGTGGGATCCTGCAGGCTCAGAGGTGCTCTGATGTGCTGGGATGCCCCAAACCCCTGTAAGAGTCCCGGGGTGCCCGAGGCACACCTGAGCCAGCCCAGGAGCTGCACGGCCACTGCCTCCTGCTCCTCAGCCTGCCCGGAGCTGTAAGGACAACCACGAACCGCAGAGCCCGGGCAGCAGCCGCCAGCTCTGGGCACAGGGGGTCCGAGGCTGCTGCCCACAGCCAGTTCAGGCCAGGGCTTCCTCTGCCCATCCCCCAAATCCACCATCCCCAGAGCAAGAAAGAAGCAAACTTGGTGCAGTTCATACAATCAGCTTTGAAGATTCTTTTCTGTATCTTCTCAAGAGTTTAATCAAAGTGTGTTTACTGGGTTTCTCACACCAAATGAATCACTGCAGTTACCATGACAGCGCTGCTCGCAGCAGCACGGCTGTGCCCCAGCCGGCCTGGCTCCTCTGGCGCTCCGCGCTCGCTTCCTGCCCTCCAGATGGGAAACCACGGCTCCGAGCTCGGGAATGGCTCTCCCACCCCGCTGCGCTGGGAGCGGGACCCAGCCAGGGCTCCCCGAGGAGCTCCCAGCCCCGAGATGCTGCGCTGGCACCTGGACCACACTCCAAACCACCCTGAGCTGCAGCCTAACGAACCAAAGTGTAATCAACACTAGGAGGTTATTTGGATTTGCTGGCTCAATGTTAAATATTCATGTGAAAGAGCGAAAGCAGGCGGAGTGCAAATGTCTCCACAGCTCAGAGCTGAGAGGCCACATTTACATTTTAATAGTGGAAAATTACACAGCAGAGCGGAAAAGGCGCAAAGCATCTCCCCTCCCGCGGCAGGTGGTGCCCGTGCAGGACACAGACGCTGCTCCAAGAGCCCTTCCAGGTACTGCTTGTCTAGGAATGAAAACTAGAGGAAAAGGAGATGATGAGGCAGACCAGAGCCTCTCAGCGCCCAGGAGGGAGCTGGTAATTCACCTCGGTACTGAGGAGTCGTCCGCTGAAAGGAACTATAGACTCATTATTTTTTTTAATTAAAAAAGAGTCATCCTCCAAGCACTCCTCCATCCACCTCCATCCACCTCTCAGCCACTGTGCCCCCAGAGCCACCCCCTCCTCACTGCCCCACCTGCCCACAGGTCTCTCCTCGTCCCGCGTGGCGCCAGTCCTTCACAGCTGGGAACACACCTGACTGCATTTGCAGAACCCACACCCAAACTCCTAACAGCACACGTTAGTTCAGCGTGCTGGTTCTCCCCCCCAGCAACTCTCCCACGTGCTGGCGATCCACCTGCGAGCCCCACCCCGACAGGGCGCTGCCAGCCTTGCTCTTCAGATAAAATCCATCAGCCCGATGCATCCCAGCACTGGAAATTCTCCCTTGCAGGAGTGTGGGGCATCTTCCATTCCTTTTCACCTCGTTACATTCAGCACACCAAGGATCCTGCTTGGACTACGAGGCCACTGCAAAGCCCTCCTGAGGAAATCCCAACAACTGCTCAGACCTCTTACACTCAAATAAATTAACAGTGATAACAGAAAACCAGAAAAAAACGACGCATATTTCTGATCTGTCTTTGAAAATAATTCCTATGCACACCTCTGCACCCAGGACCAAAATGGAGCGCTTAAAACTTCCCCCACAGTTCCAAGGATAGCAGTAACTGATGCTTGTTCAGTTACGTACAGTCAAATTAGCGCAGGTCGAAAGCTTCTGCAGCAAAGTTCAAAAGAATTTGCAATACAGCTCACTGAGTCGCTGGCCTATATTTATAACACTCCTTCAAAAGCTCCAGAGAGGGGAGGCAGCTTTGAAAGGGTCTGTGGGATGATTCCGATAACCGTGCAGAGCTTGGCTCCCTATCATCTCTAGGAAAAGCCGGAAAAACTGAAACAGGACACTTATCAATTAATAAAAAGAAATGAGAATTTAATTTATATCAGCCAGGGTGGCTTTAAGAGCTCAAATCTCACTGACAAAAATAACTGCTGACATCATAAGCTTGGGTGAAACAGCTGACCCTACGATATTCTGATTACATGCTATGACTAGACAAGTTAGCAGAGCACATTTCAACAGACACAATAATGAATTGTTAATGGAGAACGACAGCTGGGAATATTTCCATCATTATCCAGTAAGTCATTTCCTGCTACAGTAGTATTTATGTTTTTGCCTTTATCAATGACTTGGAAAAAGTACAGATCATTGGCAATAGAAGTACAGGCGATGCAATGACCCTGGTCAAATGGCACTGGTGAAAGTGGGTGGATTTAGGCTGGACGTAGGTAGGGAATTTTTTATGATGAAGGTGGTGAGACCCTGGCCCAGGGTGCCCAGAGAAGCTGTGGCTGCCCCCTCCCTGGCAGTGTTCCAGGCCAGGTTGGATGGGGCTGGGAGCAGCCTGGGCTGGTGGGAGGTGTCCCTGCCATGGCAGGGGGTGGGGATGAGATGAGCTTTGAGGTCCCTTCACACCCAAATCAGTCTGGGATTCTATGACACGCAAGAAAGGGTATGATCAGAATGAAACCTCATGCATTTGTTGGACAGGATCATCTCAACATGCTTCATCACAGCCTGATGCAAGATGAAGCACTCAGGAAACATCAACAGAGGTCGTACAACACAGGACTGTTCCTTCAAAAGCAGCGAGACCGGAACGACCCCCCGAGTCCTGACACAAACCACCTGAGGACCAGCTCCAAGACCAATGCAGCAAGCAGGAGCTCTAACCAACAGATGTATCAGCCCCTGAAATGGGCAGCATCACCTGTTTGTCCAAAATGCATCTAAATTCAGCCCACACTTCTAAAAATAATGTTAAAAAACAGCAAGTGCTCGAAATAAAGCCATGCAATGGTTCAGAAGCTGGTCAACCTGATCTATATTAAGAAAATAATGAAACAGAAGCTATTCATGGCTTGCCAAGGTGACAGAGTCACAGTCACATTTGTGTACTAGGAAGGAGTTCTCACCCAAAAGTTTGCATAGACCTTGTGCAAGAATTATGGTTTAGGCACAAGGTGACAATACTGGTCCCTCTGGCCTTAAAAATGTGTTGCTCCATCAGTCGCTTTTTGAGGAATTTTTCTATCTCATGATGAATAAACAGATTTCTCCAGTGCAGTCATCCTTGCAGAGGCCAATGGTCACTGGTGGGCTGACCACATGCCCTGCAGAAGGGGTGGGGAAGAGCTTTCATGGGGATGAGGACATGAGGAGTATCCTGGCACCAGGCTCACTGCGTGCCATGCCAGTCCCCCAGCCAGCCTGGGGTGAAAATGAAGAGGGGCACATAGAAAGCTATCGTTCTCCATCTCATCTTTATCTCTTCGCTGCTGCCAGCTTCCAGATTTCCAACTATCCTTATAAACAGAGTAAGTTCAACAAGAATATCCACAGTTGTGACACATTCCAGAAAACTGGACACAAGCTGGACACAGACAACAAGAAACGAAGCTTTCCATCGCACAAGAACCCATCGTACAAGACACTCGGTGCCATTCTGCAGTGTAGTTCCAAAAAGAAGCTCTCTCCGAGGTCAAAATCCTGAATCACAGGATATTACAAAAATACATCCAGACATCCTGGATATACTGCAGACATCCTTAGGCCACTGCAGAAATCTCCCACCTCAAGAAGAGAGACAGCAGAACCAGAAGAGGTTCAGACCAGGTCAGCACGGACAGCCACAGGTCTGACAAGGCGTCACGCTTCCCTCACGAAAGGAAAAATGTTTGACGACAGCAAGCACTATGAACAAGTTACAGGATCTTAGCAACAAGTAATAGGAAGTCACAGTGTCCTAAGGAAGCAAAACGCTGTCTTTTAAATGGATCTTTTAAATCCTTTGGAGTGGATTTCTCCTCTTTACAGTGGAGAACCTGAATCAGTAGCACTGGAAGATGCTGGATTTTTAACGTGCTGGGAAATACCAGACTGAGCTCCAGTTAGTTTCCAAGAGAGAGCTGTGCAGCATGTGGACAGGGACAGGCTTCAGACAAGGAGGGCACCTGAAGGACAAGGAGACACTGATCCTGGGTTGGCTCCAGGACACCCTCATTAATGAGAAATAACTTATTCTTTGGTTTGAGCTATAAAGCACCATAAAGCTGAGATTTCTCAGCAACAACTGACAATTCAACACCCAAAGTCTCAGGTAATCTTCCTAACATCTCGTGCTCTGAACTGCTACCCTGGTGTCAGCTCACACAGAGAGGAGACCAGTGAATAGGGCACACACACCTGGACATGCACTGCTTATCTTCCCACCTGGGATGGACACCTAATGAGGAGTTTGGTGACCAGGTCTTCTTCTGACCTTTGCTATGGCCAACCTGTGTCTTCATATGCATAAATACCTTGAAAAACCCACCCCGAAGTAGCAGGAGAGAGGAAGGGCAATGCTGCCCACACAGAGCCAATGGTACCCCGGGTTGTAGGATCTGGGGCAGACATGGGCCAAGAGACTGACACATCCCCAACGCAGGGACCGATGAGTGGCTCCCTCCCCTGCCCACACAGGAAAACAAGTGTTGTTATGGTGCACTGCAGTTCAGCAAACAAGTGCTGGTGATCTCACACCGAGCTGCAGGCCATCACTCTCCACCAAAAAGGTATTCCACGTAACACAGAGTGACTGCTTCAGGCCTCGTTATGACTGATAATGAATTAATTCCTTTGCCTTGAACTTGGTGGTTGCTTAGTGATCATGAATCATGACCTGATTATGTTGAGCGTAGGAAAAGGGAAGACCACCCCAACCAGTCTTACGTGCGTGTAACACTTCAGGCTAATTTCTCAGTATTGGACTATAGTTATGTTCCTCCTCCAGATCACTTTTCATGTAAGGAGAGAAAATATGAATGAAAATCAGGAGTTTTTAAAAAATTAGCAAACAAAAGTTATAAAACCACAACTATGAAATAAAGCAGCTATGGCTAAATGCCTGTTTGGACAAGAGTGGCAAAATGAAGCCATCAATTGGTACTGCAGAATATATTTATTCTGTAATTATGGAAAATAATTGAAATCAATATGAAGTTAAATACACTCAAAATCAGTAAGGGGAGCTAAAAATAATACACAAAAACAAGTGGTTTCTGTAATGAAGGAAACTTCAAAAAAAACCCTCCCAAGTTGTTTTGTAGGTGCAGAATATATTCTAAAAGATGCAGGAAGAGGCATTTGTGTCATCATGATGACAAAGCAGAGACAGCTACTAATTAGCTGAAACAAATACTTTAAAACTTGCAGGCTAAGAAAACTTACCAAAAAGATGGATCATGAAAATTACTGAGCAGCTGGCATGGGATGCAACTGATAAATAAGTGATGTGCAATTAACACCCCTGCAAATGTTTTGATGAAAAACAGGTAACGTGGTGGAATTATACATCTGACTGATAAATGTTGGTGTGGATTCAAGACTTGAACACCAATGGGACAAGCAAATGGACACAGTGGGAGGTTGGCAGTGGCACTCCAGAGACACCCTGAGGTTCAGACACCACCCCTTTCCATTGTTTCCCATTGACAGCTCCTTGTGTGCCTGCTCAACACGCAGCCTTTTCCCACTGCCACCTCCTGGGGCTGTGCTGGGAACTGGACCCACGGCTCAGGATCGCCCTGCAGTGAGCTCTCCCTTTCTAGTTCCCGCAAACCAACTCGCAGCTGCTGGAGAAGCTGGCCAAGGTATTTCCCCAAGGCATTACCAGTAAATGAGCTTCACTGAGAACATCTCCAAACCTTCCTGGAGCAGTCAGAGCCAAAGCTCTGCAGCCATGCCCAAGGAGACCCTCCAGCTGCTTAGGGAGAGGGTTAGGGCTGCCCTCACTGCTCCACAGCAACCATTCCCATATGGACAACAGCAGAGGCTGCACTGACCACCAAGCACTGGGACAGGCCACAGAGGGTCTGTGGTGGCACTGACAAGTCCTCATGGTCCAACTAAGAAAGCAAAGTGCAGCAGATGCCACTCACAGCATTCTCTGTCTGCAAATCCATAAAACATGAGAACAAAGAAAAAAATCAGAAATGCTGGAGCAGCCCAATCCCACAGCCTCCATAAGTGTTTCCTACGTGTAAGAACACGTTCTCCATCACCAGTTTGGCAGCCTTCCACTCCGGCCTTCCTCGACCCCAGTGCTGGGGGCTGTGATGGAACGAGCAGCTCTCGGTCCCTGCGTTGACCGAAGGGACGCAGACGTGTGACAGGGAACCACGGTGGAGTCTGCACGAGAAGCCCTGCAGCCCATCAGGCTCCACACAGCCGTCACTGGCCACCCAGTGTCCACACTGGGCATCTGACGCCAAACTGTGCTGAGCCCGGCTGGGCTGTGGGCTGGATGGCCGTCAGCAGATGGAGCACATCAGGTGCTTTTCTGGAACACAGTTCCTGGGTTATTTTCCCCTGGAAGAAATTCAGTTCGCACCCTCTGGGCTTGCTCTACATTGTAAGACAAAGCACAGCGAGTGGGGACAAGAGCACTCTGGAGGCAGACAGAAACACTGACAACGCTGCAGGAGCCTGGAGGGACGGCAGCGTGCTCAGGGCTGTCCTGCAGAGCAGAGCTCACCACCCCTCCTTCCGCAGCCCTGCGCAGCACAGCCCTCCCAGTACTGCTGGGGGGGGCACCGGTTCTTGTCTCGCAGCCAGACAAGTGCAGCCCAGTGCTGGGGACTCGAGAGGAAGGTTTCTCCAGGAGCTGCCACACTGCTGCCCTTGGTTTCAGCATTCCTTCAACTGTTCCAATAGAACTATCACAGAAAAGCCCAGCCCCAGCTCTGCCCCCTCCTCATTCCCAGTAACACCAGTCTGCTCTCCTCCAGTCAGACACTCACACCTCTCCGTTCTTAATGAACTTCAAAAACCAATTTCTCCTTGCTGGGGAAGTTACCTGCCAGTTCCCCCGACCCCGGGTGGAGACCATCTGGACCTGCTGGTCGGCGTGTGATTAGTTTACAACTGTTACCTGACCTATTTTATATAAACAGCCGTATCTAAAACATGAACAATTCATTCTACCTGACATGTTGTCATGCCCTTTTTCCTTACACTTTTCAATAAAAATAATCGAGCCAGTCAATCAAAGGTTCAGATTCAATCACAGAAGAATTTAGGCTGGAAGGGACCTTTGGAGGTCACCTAGCCCCAAACCCCTCCCACAGACCAGACCATCACTCTCCTCTGGAATCAGAGGGTGGGTTTCTTGCAAGAACTGTTCGCTGACCTCGTTCATCACAGAACCGTCAGATGGTTTGGGTGGGAAGGGACCTTTCAAGGTCACCCAAGTCCAACCCCCTGCCATGAGCAGGGACATTTTCAGCTGGATCAGGCTGATCAGAGCCCCTGGGGTGTTTCCAGGGATGGGGCATCTCCCACCTCTCTGGGCAACTGGGCCAGGGTCTCACCACCCTCAGCATCAAAAATTTCTTTCTTATATCTAGTTTGAATCTCCCCTCTTCCAGATTAAAGCCACCACCCCTTGGCCTATCGCTACAGGCCCTGCAAAAAAGTCTGTCCCCATCTTTCTTACAGGCCCCCTTTAAGTACTGGAAGGTGCTCTAAGGTCTCCCCAGAGCTTTCTCTTCTCCAGGCTGAACACCCCAATTCCCTCAGCCTGTCCCCAGCCCTCGGATCACTTCTGTGGCCTCCTCTGGACTCGCTCCAACAGGTCCATATCTTTAGGCAAGGAATTTTCAGGCTTTTCCCGTCCTTTCTGTCTCTCATATCTTCCCACGGACTCTCAGCAGCTGTTCATAGCTACCAGCGACAGCCAGCCGAGGGAAGAAGTGATGAAGGATGTCTTGGGGCCCGCGTTTCCAGATTTACAGCCACTCCCAAGAACCAAGCCCAACACTTGTTGGCTGTTTCAAACTCCACAAGTCTTGTTTCAGCTGCTGACCTTATGACTCTGTACCTTCTGTGGAGGCACACACGCTGAGAATTAGCTCTTCACACTGGTTCCTCCATTGTTCTAGAGAGCTCTGGACCAATACACTTCTCAGAATGATCCGAGAAAACTCAGCAAGTGTTGATTTTATATCTGACCTAAAGCTCAGTTTTGCCTGGCTTATAATGTATTGCGTGATAATACCTACACCACAGAAGGACGGAAAAGATGCTGCAGGGGAAAAGGGTGGCCAGAAAACCTAAAAATAAAACATTCCTCCATAAAAAAGCAAGAACAACCAGAATGGCAGCTGCTTCGCATCCTCTATCTACTTATAGCAGCTTCCATGTGGGGCAGCTCCATGACCATTATCACTGCCACGACAGACACTGTCTCCTCCTCGCCCCAAGCCCAGCTCACAGCCTTAGCAGGAGAGGGTCTCCAGCAAGAAATGGCCCCAAGGATGCAAAGAGAGAGACAAAGGAAAGGGATTTTACAGAAGAGCTTTCCAGGGCAACCCCAGACTCGTGGCTTGGCTAATCCTTCATCTTGGCAATTTCAGCAGTCCCTGGGCTGGATAAACCACCGGGCAGGCAGCAGATCTGTCCTGCCACTCCAGGACCCGAAACGAGCTGCAAGCGGCAGCGTCCACCGGCCCCCGCAGCAAACCCCCGCCAGCAGCACCCCCTCACCGCCCCGGGCTCACAGCAAGACTGAGAAGGGAGAAAAGAGGGGAGAAGAAAGGTCAGACTCACCAACATCGGACTCTTTGTGGGTTTTGATGATTTCAGCCAATTCAAAATTTCCTGCAATGATGGCCACCTGAAACGAGAGGGAGGGAGGAGAGCTGAGCGGCTCTGACAGCACCGACCCGCCATATGGCCCAACAACAGCTGTTAGCTCACGATTGTTCTGCCTCAGCTCACCCAGCCAGGAGCCCCAAGGTGCAAACACGCTCTCAGCACCGCAGGGGGAGCGTATGTCGTGCAGCCAGAGGGCGGCGAACAGCTCAGAGATCGCCGTTCCCTCTGCCCCGAGTCTGGTGGGGATGTGCCCAACACCAGCACCTCATCTGGTAGGGACTGACAAGATGCTCCCTGGCCAAAGCTCTTCAGTGAACCCTAGTTAGCTGACAAAAGGTGCTAACCAGCAGCCCAGCTCCCCACACCTTGTGCCTGAACGGTCCACAGGACGCGTGCTCGCGTCCAGGCACACCGGCCCAGGAACCGCTTGCGCTCACAGCTCCAGCACAGCTTGCCCAGCAAAGCCACAGCATCTCAGACCAACGTGAAATATTGCTTTGCTCACTCCAGTGGAGGAATCCTGGAGGACTCAAAGGAACACAGGAAGAGGGGAAGCTGAACGTGAGTCTGTCACCAGAACACACGAGCCATGCTGCTGTGCCTTATTCCAGGAACTGCTCCTACAGGTGCTGAGGCCCCTGGAGCTGCAGAGCAGCAGCAGCACCTACGTGCAGGCAGGTTAACACACCTAAGAGGAGAGAGACTGCAGTGCTACCCTCCTGCAGCAACACTTCAGCCAATAGACTAGTGACATCACTTGAACTCTTTGGTGATTTCTTACACATTTGGGAAAAAAACCCAAACCAGCACCACCACATCACAGCTCGTAGGGCAGAACAACCCCATATTTTCAAAACAAGGACCCAAAGTATTCTTTTAACTTGTGAACAAACCCCGGTGAGGTGGGCAGGAGCGCACAAAATCCATCACTGGTCCTCAAGAAACTAAACAGAAGAACTGCTCTGGGCTGCACTGGTTGAACCCTGTGTTCACTACCCATGAGCCACAGCCACCTCTGCCCTTCCCAGCCCTCCCAGCACACCCAGTCCCCCCAGTCACTGCTGAGCCTCCTAGGACAGTGCCTACAGCTGATCTGGGAGCAGGGAGCAGCCGGAGCAAGGTGATTCTGGGTGAAAACGAAGTGTTGCTGCTCAGAGCGTGAAAATGTGTGAGGAGAGGCCGAGGTAGAGCCACAGGTTTTGCCTGTCTGTGCTGGGACCATCACACCCGTTCAGTGAGGGCTGGCACTGGAGACAAACGTGCCCGATGCGGCCGGCAGCAGAAGCCAAACCTCCCGGACACCACCAGAGCCGAGCGCGACGCCGGCAGCTCCAGCTGCCCCACGGTTCCCCGCCCTCCTACAGGAGCAGCTTTTAGAAATACGAGGCTCATTTGCATTCCACCACTAACTTGTGACGAAGGGATATATTTAACTGGGTGACTCAGTACAGCATGCACACCTCTCTACTATCATCCTTTATCAGCAGAAATAGTCTTACTATCCTCAGCTCTACAATGTTTATGTGAATTTTTTTCCATTTTCCGAGGCCCAGAATTGGTGCTCCACCTCCTCAGCCAGAGCTGGGAGCAGTTGGAGATGGCTGAAGGAAACCTTCCTTCTGCTTCTGGAAAATGAGGCCACAGTAGCAGAGTGAGAATCTGTTTTCCCCCAAGCTTCCTTCAAAGTGCAATCCTTCTCTGTCTCTCCTTATACATAAACACACATTTGTGAGGTCTGCTCTCCCAAAGGTCACAGACTTCGAGCAGGCAAAGAAAGCTTTTGTGCAGAAGGGCAAATGACCTGAATTTGGGGAAATCTGAGAGCAAAAATAACCAAACTGACAAAAGACTGGAGAGTATAGAAAAAGCATTTGAACTTCAATTTTTTGTTTGAGGAACTTTAACATACAGTCCACACTCTCTCTGGGAATAATCCAAATTGGAAGCACAAATTCAGAGTCTCATTAGATGTATGTCTGGGTACAATTCCTAATGTATGGTGGAGGTATGTCTGGGGTACAATTCCTAATGTATGGTGCGTGTATGTCTGGGTACAATTCCTAATGTATGGTGGAGGTATGTCTGGGTACAATTCCTAATGTATGGTGGAGGTATGTCTGGGTACAATTCCTAATGTATGGTGGAGGTATGTCTGGGGTACAATTCCTAATGTATGGTGGAGGTATGTCTGGGGTACAATTCCTAATGTATGGTGGAGGCATGTGGAGCAGCTCTTGCTGCTGCACGTACCCCAGGCATCCCTCCTGCTCATCCCACCGCCCGCCAGAGCTCCTAGCACCAGGACAGCCGATGCCGCAGGCGACAGCAGCTCCCTCCCTCCCTGCCTTGGAAGTGTTACGACTTCCAGGGAAGGCGAGAAGAAACACGCTGGGTAAGCAGCCCGTTTAGAATCTGATCTCGCAGAAAGCCCGGGGAAGGGAGAAGAGCCCTCCTGGTTACGTTCTTCAATCCAACCTGGAAGAAGCACAGGAGATGAAAGGATTTCCTGCCTGCCTCAGCTGCCCCAGGGCACAGTGGCTTCCCCAGCCATGAACCCCGGCCGCGTTCCCGTGCCCCTGCCCGCCCGAGAGGCTGCACCACAGACCACAGCAGGGAGCTCCTCTGCGAGAAAGCAAGAGCTCTTGGGGAACAGGAAGATGAGGAAAGGAAGTCTCATCACGTCTTGCCCCGACGCTGCCACAGGCTCTGTCCTTCCGCGCGCCGCGGGCCGAGCGGCGCCGAGCAGAGACTCGGCGCTCAGGCTGCACCAGACACACAGCCGTGCCGTGGCTCTGACACAGGGTTATTTTCTGAAACGCTGGCACACCTTGAGTCACTCCACAGCATCAAAGTGACAACGCTTTTTAATCTAACAGCAATTTGCCTATTTTTATCTTTTTAGGCAAACTCCGTGATTTCTGAAGGAAAGAAGGAGGGACATCCAAACAGGCTGTGCAGCGTGCCATGTCAGCGTGCTCAAAAGGTCGTGAAAGCTCACGGCAGAAAACAGAACGATTGTTTAAATATTCCTGGTAAGAGTCGTAGCTCTGAGATGTAACCCAGGCTCTGTGGATAACAGCACTGTGCAAACATCCCTAAGAAAATAACAGCCCACGAAACCAGGAGAGGATCCCCCAGCCCCTCCTGCCCTCGTGATGCCACGGGCAGGCACAGAGCTGGGTCACAACTGGTGAGGATCACACGGACACAGCGACAGCCAAGGTGAACGGGGGGCCAAGGGGCCACCTGGCACCGCAGGGCACGGCACTGGGAGCAGCATCGTGTCGGCTGCCCACCACCCCAGCCCACAAACCGTGCTCAGGGTGGCAGCTGCTGCAGAGAGAAACCCCAGGAACTCATCTCCCGCTGCCAGGGCCATCGGCACTGCTGGGGCTGCTGCCCCCTCACTCCGCCCGGCCCAGGTCTGCCACGGAGGCATGCAACCACTCGCTTGCCACCAAACGTAAACAGAGATGCACAGAGACTGGATAAACAACTTCAACCACGGTACCTAACTGGGTTCTCATCCTGGGCCCGCTTTTATAATAATATTTAATTTTTCTTGTCCTGAATCACCACTGTCTATTCATATTAAAGGATCCATTGCCTCCGTGCTCCGAGTTGTGATGTACAACAGAGAGTGAAGATAGACTTCGATGGATATGCTGAGCTATAGGAAGATGTTGTGTTTTTCAGCTCCAAAAGGTATCTCAAAGGGGCTGGGTCAAAGTGCTTGGACAAGAACTGACCCACTGAGAGTGGGAGCACAGAGGTGGCACCCCCGGGCTCCCAGCAGAAGGGAAAGGAGCCCAGCATTCCAAACCCCGTGGCCCCTCTGCACCCGCTATCACCAGCCTGTCCACACACCACAGATGTGGAACTGCACCAAGGCCCAGGGCAGAGAAACCACCCCTTGGTGAGACCAGGGCTGCCCCTGCCCCTCTGCCACAGGGGGAGCACCCTCCAGCTGCCTGCACCCCACAGGCGCCGTGTGAGACCCAGCCAGCTCCCACTCGGACCGTGCCCAGGACACAGCTCCAGCTCCCAGCCCTGCAGCTTCACTGAGGAAGGGAGAACCACAGCACAAAGGGGTGTGAAATCTGTTTTGACAATCCTGCCACCGTGGCCAGGATCTCAGTGGTCCTGTGGAGGGCTCAGGCAGGAATACCTCCAGGGACACAAGTCCCAGCCAACCTGCAATGTGGTATTTTACATGGGAAATGTGAAGAACAGCTGTCTTGAAGGTTTAAAAAAAAAATGGAGTAACTTCCCTGGTGCAACAACAGTGGGTACAGTGACCTGGAACTTGTCCTCACAAGTGTGGACACTGCTAGGTCCAAGGTGGATCTCCCCCATTATCTGCTCCTTGGTAAAGCACCGCTGTCCTGTGACGAGGGACGGGTGCCATAGCACGCAAAGCTCACAGACAGGCGGCCACCACTGCAGGTATCACCTTGTAAAGGTCTCAGAGAGGAGCAGAGCAGGGGACAGAGAAGTAGCAAAACATACCAACTAGCCATGAGTCAGAGACTCCTAGCAGCATGCATCCGAGTCGAGGAAAGCACGTAAAAGCTGATGAGGATCTTCACTGAGTGGGAAGAAAAGGAAGAGAGGGAGGCAAAGAGATCAAGTTCAGTGGCAGGGCTTCACGCTTTTGATGATACCTTCCGAAGGGGGTTCCCCAGGTGAAGGTCAGGAGAACACAGAGCAGATGTCAGAGTGGCTCTGAAAACGCTGCTCGTGTATTTTCACACCTGAACAAGCACACACCCCCGCCTGCTGGAACCTGTGGGCTGAGAAGTGAAAGGCTCTTTCTGAACCAAACCAACCTTCATGTTGTTTGCTCCGTGTATTAAAGCACATCATGCTCTCAGAGGTATTTCCCAGCCTCAGACTGCAACAACTGGAGAAGCCCAGAACTCCACTGTCACCATCCTGCACGTGCAAAAGGCATCAGGAGCAGCGATGGCTGTGGGGCACAAAGGCAGGAGCAGATCCACGAGGGAGGCAGTGAGATGCAGCAGCAGTGGCTCTAGGAGATGATGGGGTGAGAAGGAAGCCCCACACCAGCACTGCTGGAAGAAAGGAGCAGGCCTTCCATGGAAAAAAAAGCTTATCAGGTAGGGAGCAGACAGCCAATTCAGAGTCATAGCACATTCGAGTCACTCAGCTCTCCTCAGAGCCTGAGAAGCATCTGTCACCATGCCAGGCTCTGTTGTCAACTATTTTGGTATCACTTTACTCAAGACTTCTCCAATTATTCAGGCTTCCCATGATTTTCTACCTCTCCGTTACCCCGGATAACTGAGAGCAGAATGATTCTCGTCAGTCGTTACCCTTCATTCCATCAGGTAGCACTGATACGTCTGGGCTTTTCTCAAAGTTGCCTACCTTTCCTCAGCCAGGCAGACTTCAAGCATGTTCTATATTTGTTCTAGACTTCCAGAAATCTGGCAGTCCTACTAGGTCAATCCCACTGCTCGCATATGGCAGCTCCATCTGGTCTGCCATATGAGCAGAAACTCTCGGTACGTTCACAGCACCGTGTGCTGCCATTGCACCGCACAGATGCAGCCAGTCTGGTGCTGTCAGGGGGTGTCACCGGGGTCAGCCACCGTACGACTGCGCTGTAGACCCAACACTCCCTGGAAGCAACAGACAGACCTCCTGTGCACGAGCCACACGGCTGATCCGGGACAAAAGCATCTCGGATGCCCTCTGTGTGTGCCAACCAGCCGGGCGATGTCTACGCAGTGGATCCAGTCCTTCGGAAACCAAGCGGTGTTACTCAGCACAGGGAGGTGAGTGGAGGTCTGTGGGTGATCGGTGTCTGGGAAGAAGAGTACCTCGGACACAGGAGAGGGGGGAGATGTATCAGTGAGAATATTTCTTGGCTGCCTTGTTCTGATGGAGTCATGATGTATGGTGCTATCTAGAGCAGGGAGAACAGGACAGAGAGGAGAGGCCAGTCCTCTTGGGGAAGTCACTGGTCCAGCCAGCACTGAAGTATGCTCTGGAGGGACTGGACAGTGTGTAGATCTGTGCCCACAATGGTCCTTACCACCAGAGTTAGAGATGGGTCTGACAGACCTTCTGAGAGCTACCAGACTCAGCCTGAAGGATGGGAAAACACAGACTCCCTATGCAAACAGAGACTTGTGTAACATCTGTAACTGGAGTGCATCTGGGGAAGAACAGCCCCATGGGTCAGTCCAGGCTGGGGCTGAGCTGCTGGAGAGCAGCTCTGGGGAAAAGAACCTGGGAGTCCTGGTGACAGCAGGGTGACCATGAGTCAGCAATGTGCCCTTGTGGCCAAGAAGGCCAATGGGGTGCACGAAGAGGAGTGTGGGCAGCAGGTCAGGGGAGGTTCTCCTCCCCCTCTGCTCTGCCCTGGTGAGGCCTCATCTGGAGTGCTGTGTCCAGTTCTGGGACCCCAGTTCCAGAGGGACATGGAGCTACTGGGAAGAGTCCAGTACAGGGCACTGAGATGATGAAGGGATTGGAGCATCTCCCATGTGAGGAGAGGCTGAGGGAGCTGGGTCTGTTTAGCCTGGAGAAGAGAAGGCTGAGGGGGGATCTCATCAATGCTCATCAATATCTAAAGGGCAGTGCCAGGAGGATGGGGCCAGACTCTTCTGGGTGGTGCCCAGTGAGAGGACAAGGGGCACTGGGCACAAACTGGGACACAGGAGGTTCCATGTAAACATAAGGAAACCCTTCTCTGCAGTGAGGGTGACAGAGCACTGGCACTGCCCAGAGGAGGTGCAGTCTGTGTCTCTGGAGACATTCCCAACCCGTCTGGAGGTGTTCCTGGGGGATCTGCTCTGGGATCCTGCTCTGGCAGGGGGGTGGGACTGGATGAGCTTCAGAGGGTCCCTCCCAACCCCGCCACTCTGTGATTCTGTGATTTCACGTCAGCAGCATCATCCAGATAATCGAAGCCGAGATGGCAACTGACTCAGAATTAGATCAGTCTCACACTGAAGACTGGAGGAGGAGTGGGCGGGAGCCAAGAGGGCAGAAACCTGATCAATTTTTACACAACAAACTTCAAATGAAAAGAGAGAGAAAACAAATCAAATCAAACGAGGATAAGAAGAAAGCCTTGAGAGAGCAGGTAAACACAAAAATGGAAGCGCATCAGGGAAATGAAGTCTGCTCCTTGGTGAGCAGGCTGTGCCTGTGCCTCCGCACGCCCAGAGGCAGCACGTGGGAGCAGGGACACGCGTCCCGGGCCAGGCAGCGAGGCTGGGGCACTTCTCCATCGGCCTCTCAGAAAAAACGACTTCCAGCCTGTCACACGGTGACGGAAAATCATTCATGGCCAGAGAGTCATCTCACGGCCAGCAACGGCAGCCCAGAGCTGAGCTGTATGGTGACTGACAAGAGAAGTCGAATAAACCAATAACCTACCAGGAGAGAACACTTAAAGTCTACCACACAGCAGAAAAGCCACAGGTCTGTCCTTGGTCCGTCATGGGCACAGCTGGCACAGCTGGAGACAGCGGCGCAGAAGAGGTTGAAGGCAGCGCCCAGCAGAACGGGGGACGCGTCCTCCCTGGGGCGCACGGAGCGGGGATCTCCGGCTGCCACGCAGGGAGATGACAGACAGCATTTGCTAAACTTAATTAACACTCCAATAGGCAAGTCCTGGTAAGTCACAGAGAGTTTTGATAAAATAAGTAGAGGAACTCTGCATACCCATTAAAATGTTGGGACTGGGACAATCAGAAATTCCCGGGGACAGGAGGACAACCAGTGCTTTTAAACAAAGTTATCAAAGGCACCGACCTCAGAAACCACAGGCTGAGCTGCCTGGCATCAGTTCCACTGACACGAGGCATGAGTGCTTCTGCCACCACGGGCACCGTGTCACCTCCAGCCCCTCAGGACAGCTGGGGCCACCGGCACAGCCACGGCACGGCCAGCCTCTGCAGGCTCTGCTGGCACCGTGGCTCGTGTGAAGGGACTTCTCTGGGTGTCCCAGCTTCCCCTGAGCACACCAAACTGCCTCTGACAACACAGGAAGCTTCATTCTGTCCTTGAAAGGGCTGAACTCTGGATCAGAGTGGAAACGCTGCTAGGAAAAGCATGTGCTCGCTCATTTCCCTCATTTCCTTTAAAATAAACAAAAAAAAAAGCCCATTTAACTCTGTTATAAATTAACTCCCCTTTTTCTCCCTTTCCCGTTTTGCTCTCATTTCTTTTCTGGTTCTTTTTCTACCAAGAACCCAGAACTTTTTTCATATTTTCTGTTACAGTTATTCACATCTTCCTTCTCCTTGCTTCACAGTTTCTCTTTTTGCCCATGTCTGGGTTTATATTCCTATTTTTTTTCATTCATTACTTCACCTTTTTCCCATCCAATTAGTTTTCTTACTATTTAAAACATTTCCAGAAGTATCACACTACTCTGTAATTAATGTAGCATAAGCTCTACCTATGCTCACAATATCCAGTTTGTTTTGTACAACCTTCATGGGGGCCACGTAGGGTGCATTAACAACACTGATGCATATTTAGCATTTGGAATGCTTTCCCAAATTATTTTCTCCTGCACAACTTACAGCAGTTTTGGCACCACAGACCCTAATTAGATTTTATTCTTGTTTTACTGATAATTTCCCTAGTTTTGGGAAAGTAAACCCTGTTAAAAAAAAGGGGATAATACCTAGAGTTTGATTGACGAGTTTATGAGTTGCTGACAGATGCAATGATGTCTCAAATCAGAAAGATGAAACCCAGCACAAACTGCTGCACATGGAATGGAGAAATCAAGTGCAGAAATACAAGGTGGAGAGTGACCGGCGAGGTGTCATTGAGCAGAAAACAACGTGTGGTGACAGCAGTGACCCCAAACTAAACACAGGTCAAGAAAACAGCGAGATGGCATGAAGACAAATTTAATTCCAAGAGGTACTGACAAGATGGCAAGGACCCGTCTGGACTGACACAGCCAGTTTGGGGACAAAGGTCTTTAAGAAGTAAACAGATTGCAATTAGTCGGTCGGAAAAGACACTTGGAGATCCTGACCACTGAGGAAACACAGACAGAGTGGGTTTGGTCACACCGAATCCTCGAAGAGTGTTAGGAAAGGGCTGGTGATCACTTATCCCACCAGTCCACTGCTGGAAGGACAAGAAAATATGTTTACTTTGTCAAAAAAATGGATTAAAACCCAAGAACAAATTTCTGATTTTCTCAGCACAGAAGAGCACTGAGAAAAAAATCTACTTTGACTGAACGTGGGGTTCCTCAGCTGACAGTTCTGAAGCAGATGTGACAAACATTTCCCGGGCTGATTGCCTGCTCGGAGCAGCTGGACAAAGTGGTACCTTGACCTCTGTTCAAGACATTTGTGCCCAGAAATGCATGGTATGACGCATTTACCTTTTCCCATGACAGTATATCTAGATCAGGTCCAGGATATATAGTGTATACAATTTGTTACATACAATTTATCTTGCTCAACATATATTTGTTAACATAGAGATCTCATCAAGCAGGATGTAACTCAACCATCTTGCTCAGGCTCTTGGTCCAAAGGTATTCTGTGCTAGCAATGACCACCCAGCCTAAGGTCTCAATGTCAAGGGTAAAACTGAAGGTGCACAAAGTCTGGTGTGACCAGAGGTCACTGCCACAGCAGAACCTGAGCTGAGAACAGCCAGGCTGTGAGTGAGGGCACACAGCACACGGCTGCGGGAGGCGAGACCGCCTCAGAAAGCAGGGAAAAACTTCAGCATGAACTCTTGGAAAACCATAGCCATAAAGGCCAGTTGAGACTATCAATTAAAGAGAGGCGTGAATTCAACGATGAGCTTTGTACGCCGCAGCAGCAGGACCCGGTGCAAATGTACTGGGTCACTCCTAGAGCCACGGTCAAGACAAACACGGGAAGAGAGGAAGACCCACATGATGGACACAAAAGCAATCCAGTAGCTGTAAAAGCCTTTAAAATGTGAAAGTCAAAGGAGATCAAACTGTGCCACCCCTCAGCAGAGACGATGGGACCACTGTGCGCGGGCACTGCGGCATGGGGAAGAGGCCCAGCTGCAAGGCTTCCAGTCACTGCGCCACACCGGAGAGCTGGTGACAGGGTGAGCAAACCAGACAGAGCAGCACTGAGCTGAAAGATGACTGCCAGCAGCTAGAGTAAGTAAACAGCTTACAAAGAGAGGTGGAGGACTCCACCGCGCGGGTGAGGAGCACAGACCCAGCAACCCCGCTGAGCCCACAGGGCCACGTGTCCCAGCCCCAGGACTGGGTTTGCCTGCACTCCCCACTGGTGTGTCCAGCCCTGAACCAAGACCGAGTTCGCACTCCAGAGAGCTAATGAACTTTTGTTTTCAGGAGGAAGAGGAGGAGGTCACTTTACCTGTAACTCCCGATAGGCCTGGAGACACAGAGATTAAAAGACGAGAGAAGTCACCCAAAGACAAGCAAGGTTTGCTCTCCACTTGGCACATGGGAAAAGCTGAGCACTGCAGAGGCAACACCACCTCTTCTGCACCTGGAGAAGCAAGCATGGTGGTGGGGACAGAGACTGAGCACCCCAAAAGGAGCTGAGCCCACCTCAGGGTGCCAACCTTGCCTGTGGAAAATGCCATCACTCTAAGAGGAGCAAACAGGCACTAAGAGCTCATTTTTGTCGCAAACTGTGCTTTTAAAATCTGGATTATGAGCAAGCTTTCAATTAACGTCAAGTATTAGAAAGGTTGGAAGAAGCTGGGTTACTATGTTATCTGATCAATAAGGCCAACAAAGAGCCTAAACAGAAATAATAAATTTCTCAGAGGACCCAAACTTTAACCAACTGTAGTGTTAAAAGTTAACAAACATACTTTTAAATACTAAAAAAAAAATAAAAAGCTTTCCCACTCAGACAGCAAACACAGTGAGTGTGAGGAAGATGTGCTGCATTTTTAATACAGAAGAGGTTGAATAACCACTCCAAGTGCCAACAGGAACTCCACACCTCCATAAATTATTTTAATTTCTACTACAGCAGAGCTAGGAAGCCAAATCAGTAGGCTCTGCACACACTCACAGAACCCCACAGCCCTCACAACCCAAGTGTTTGACAAGGGAGAACAGATGGAGGAGGACAAGGTTACTGTTGTAGTGACGACAAGAAAAATATGGAGCTTATTAATAAAAATAATGCCACAGACATTCTAGCATCAGCTAAGATTTTGGCATTAGTGAGGACTAAATCTGTGAAACATGTCAAAGAGCAGATGTTCCTGTGTGTGACACGTGTGGAGGAACAATGGCAGCCACCAACCAAGAGAGAGTTCACAGCAACCTAAACTGTAAAATACCAACCGGCTCCGTCAGTTCCTTCCAAGTATTCCTTGCACTGAACACTTTCTAAGTGTTCAGTGTTCTAAGTGTTTACCTACATAAGTAGAATAAATGTATGAATTTCTATGACATCACAAGGTATGGTGTTATTAAGTCAGAAATCCAAACACTGTCAGCTAAAGTTTAATTTAAATTAGAAAAAAATCCCCGTTAAGTGAAGACGTTCTTTAACAAAATCATTCCATTTGAGAATATTCTGTTGCCTGGGCAACGTGACTGCAAATCCCAGAGTTCAGACTGTGATGTCTATTTTAAAGCAACAAGATACAAATCTTTGAAGAAAATACATCCAACAACCTGTGTGTGTTGCACAGACCCGCGGGTACAACCCGCGTTACGCTAACGAAGCGCGCGTCCTCAAGGGTTTGAGGAGAACCATTCCAAGTGTTGTAAGGCCCAATTATGTGTGAGAGATGCAAAAGAGTATGAGGAAGGCCAAGGCACAGAACGGGATACAAGAAGCGAGGCGTGGAAGGGACAGCAGGACCGCGGGGCTGTGCGTGCTCAGCAGGAGCCGACCGAGCGCCGCGGTGGGGCAGGAAACCTCTGGGGCTGCCAGCACCGAGGGTCTGCTCTCTTTTTGCTTGAGCTTTTCACTCCACAACTGGCAGCAATCATGCAGCAAATATCACCAAATCAGCAGACCAGTTCATGGAATCATGCAATTGTTTGGGTTGGCAAAGCCCTCTCAGCTCCCCCAGTCCAACCGTTCCCCCAGCACTGCCCAGTCCCCACTGCCCCATGTCCCTCAGCACCTCAGCTACGTGTTTTTTAAATCCCTCCAGGGATGGGGACTGCCCCCTGCCCTGGGCAGCCTGTGCCAGTGCTGGGGAACCCTCTGGGGGAAGGAATTGTTCCTCACATCCAGCCTAAACCTCCCCTGGGTCAACTTGAAGATATTTCCTCTCATCCTTCAGCCTCATAAAACCCACACACGGTATTTGGGGCATTATCTGCCTTTGTGCCTGGTTCTGCAGCCAGTTTATGAACCACCTTTACTGTCTGGCAAAGTGCCAGAGCTCTGCAGACCACGACCTGAGTCACGCTGCCAAAGCCCTGCTAGGAGCAACCTCAGGGGCTAGTGGTGAGCTCTGATCATCCCTGCCAGTCCTCGGATGCCTGGAAAAGCAGGGAAGTTACAACCAGCTTTAAATGCACGGTGCAAGAAGAACACTGCACTACAGATCAGGCAACTTAATTTTGGTGTCCAGAAAAACGCTGGGCCAAGCAGATCATGTGCAAACAGAGATGACCAACACCAGCAATTTCTGAAGAGCAAACCAAATTGAAGGGATCCAAGTTACTTCTAGGAGAGGAGAGTGGGCCAGGCTTTGTGAAGAGCAAAGAAACTGAAAATATCCTATAGCTGTCTTCTGCAAAAATTTTGACAGCCTTATGTGACATTCTCAGAAACAACAGAAATTAAATCCAGCTGAAACTCCTGCCAAGTGAGGAAAAACCGATCAGAAAACTAATTCATGACTAACTGTCAGACTAAAAATGTATGCTAAATGGATTTCACAGGACCCTACCCCAGGCTCAGGAGTACTCAATTTTTTCATTAGCAACCTGGATGATGGAGTGCAGAATACGCTTCTTACATTCCTAGATGAGACCAGGCTGAAAGGAGATGCAAAGTCATCAGAGGGTTAGAATTGAAATGATTGTTGGAAACTCAAGAAATGTGTGGAGGGGGAATATTCAGTCAATAGAGACAAATGTAATGAGAGTGTAGGTGCAGGGACTGCAGAAGATGGAGCCGGCCTCTTCTCCGAGGCATACGAAGAACGAGTCAGTGGGTGCAGGGTGCAATGGGGGAAATTCTGTCTGGCTGTAATGAAAAAGCTCTTCACTGGGAGAAGAGCTGAGCACAGGAACAAGCCCCAGGGTGGGAGCTCCAGGCACAGGGACTTTCCAAGCCTGGCTGGGAAAGGCCCTCAGCATCCTCAGCAGCCGCAGGGCTGGCCCTTCTGAGCAGGATGGGAGACACCCCTGGGTCCCCTCGACTCCAGGCACAGTCACGGGCTCAGCAGCAGTCCTGCTGAAGCAGATCTGAGGACTGCAGGATCACAAGCTGCAAATGAGTCAACAAAGTCACGCTGCAGCAGAAAAGGGAAAAACGCCCCAGGATTCACATTAGCAGCCTCACCTCTAACACGTGTGATGTACCCCCCTGCTCTGCGCAGAACCAGCTGGGTTCAGCTGCAGAAGGCTCCTTTTAGGAACAGAGTTAAATAAAAGACACGGGAAGAACCCAGAGTAAATCAATGGTAACGATGGGATGATGCTCCCAAGGTCTCTGCAGGCAAACCCGCGTGCTCGGGGATGTGCAGCCCAGAGGACAGAAGATGGGGTGGGGAAGGGGTATCTGGCTGTAAAAGCAGAAGGAAGGCAGCTGCAGGGAGGACAAAAATAATCTGTTCTCAATAACCATGGAGAAGTAATGGACTTAAAACTCAGTCAGAAAGATTCAGGTTGGATGTCAGAAAAGGCTTTCTGAGGGTGGGAGGCTGCGGCCATCGCCCAGCACCGGGGGCTCACGTGCCAGGGGCACACATCAGGCCCAAAGCTTTCAGACAGAGCTGATCTGGAGGGGCAGAGCCCAAAAAACAACCTCACAGGTTCCTTCTCAGGCCCAGCTTTCTCCTGCCTCCTCCAACAGGGCAGTTGGCTCTGAATGAGCGCAGGAAAGGTCAGCCCCAGGCTCCGGGAGGTGTTCAGCGGGGTCTCCTGCAGCATCCTTATTGCAAGGTGGGACAGGGATGGTTTGGGAGGTGGACGACAATTTTTGCAACAATAAGCAGCACTTGGGCACCAAGAGCTCTGGGGCTTTGGGTGGATCAGCCCTGAAGGGCACAGTCTGGACATCAGAAACACTGCTGAGGAGACAAGGGAAAAGCCACATTCGACTTTGGCCAATCAACACAACTTCTGGAAAACAGATGAGAAGCCTCCATCCAGAACAGGCACGTCAAAGGTGCAGTAAAGTACCTTCCATCACTGCTGAGAAAGGAGGGCTGGCAGAAAGAAAGATGACTTGCACCCACATAAACACTGATGTGAACTAGAAACGCCCCAACACCTCACTAATTTCCCTTTGAACCACTGCAGGAGCTCAAGCCCATCCCCTTCACCCCTCTCCCTCCAAGTCTGAACACAAGAGGTACCGCACACTCATCATCATTTCAGCTCCTCTTCCACCTCAGCGGAAGAAGTCAGCGCCTCAGTGGGCTCTGGGGAAGGCAGGTGCACCATAAGGCAGCAGGTGGGCTCAGGTGCACCATAAGCCAGCAGGTGGACCAGGCTGCTTGAGAAACTGCAACTGCACGTACGTGTGCACTGCGGACAGCACCAAGGCAGCTGCACCCATGCTGCAGAGGGGTCCTGAAGTCCTTCCTGCATGCACCAGCTCAAACTGCTCCAGCAACACCACTCCAGCTCCGAGATGCTGCAGTGAACAGCACCCAGGGAAGGCAGGGGCCATGCTCCAGGTGGCCACACCAGAAACATGAAGGGTGGAAATATTCAACAAGTGATTCTGAAGTCACTGGGGCACTGAGAACACCCCTGTGATTCGGGCTGGAGCCTTCACTATAGCCAGGGACAGCACAGGCTGTCACATGGCCCTTGTGGTTGACCCACAAACCTCCCCAGAACACACCGGGGCTGTGCAAGGAACCAAAACTTTCCAGATGAGAAAGATTCATCCTGACATTGAGAACACAGACTCCATGTGAGAGATGTGAGGTCTGGGCAGGAATTCAGGAAGTTAACATTGTGAACAAGATAAAATTTGGGTGCTTCTCATAAGGAAGGTGATGCTCTGAGCAGGGCAGGTGATGATCTGACTGTAAGGACTTAGACTTCTCCTACTTTTTACACTGGGGTAAGGGCAACTGGAAAAGCTACTTTTATTAAAGAAAAGGTGAAAAGATGACCCAGAGGTTCAAAGTGCAGGTTGCCAGCATGTGACACCTGGTTTAATCCCATCAGGGTATCGGGTTCCTGAGAAAGACAACACCTGAGAAGACATCTGAAAACCAGGGGGGAAAAGGAAAGCCAGACCTGATGCACTGGTGGAGACCACCCAAGTGATAGGAAACCAAAGGACTTAACCCAGCTAAGGCAGGGTCTCACCCCCAGCTCCCACCAACCACACAGAACAGCTGGGACTGGTGGGGAGAGATGCACAGGCACCAGGAGCAGAAACAAACTGTTTGCTACAGCTACTGAAGAGCAGCAGTTTAGGGATCTCCTGCTGTTCACAGGGGAATCTCCATGCAGAGGACAGCAGGGTTCCTTCGGTGGCAGCACATCTCCAGCCCCACACCACTGCTGGGACAGGAGTGGCACACGCGGCCCAGCCTCTATATGGAGGTAGAAAGAACAGCAGTTAACTCAGAGGATGCAAGGAAGTGAGACTGTGGAGCCTGCCACATCTCCTCTTTATCTGCATAGAAATTAGGACGTGACATGGATGGATGGACAGCTAGATGGCAGAAAACTGGTTAGATGGTTAGGCTCAGGGATTAGTTGTTAATGGGTCATTCTCCACCCTACAGCCAGTGCCAGGGGGAGCATCATGGAGGTCAAGTTTGCATAAACACCAAACTGGGGGGAACGGTCAATATCCACAAGGGAAGGCTGCCATCCTGAGGGGCCTGGACAGACTGGAGGACCAGGCAGCAGGACCCCATGAAACTGAAAAAGGACAAATGCAAAGTCCCACGTCCGGGAAAGGAGCAGCATTGGCAGTGACACAGACTGGGGAGCAGCTCAGCAGAAAGGGCCCTGGAGGTCTTGGCAGATAGCGAGCTGGATTAGAGCCATGGGGACAGTGATTTTTGCAAGAGTAGAGGGTATCTCTTTCCCTCTCGCACACTTGTTAAGGAAGATCATAGAATCATTTTGTTTGGAAAAGACCTTTAAGATCATCAAGTCCATCAAGATCCCAGCAGACCGTTCCTCACCAGCTGGATGCCGAACCCCAGTGTGACACAGGAAGGCTGTTTCACACGGTTGGTCTACAGCACCCGGTGTGGATCATCATTCTGATGAAATTCAGCTTGCAAAGGTAAATGATCTCATTGCCAAGTCAAATTGTATGGTTTGCGTGCTCAGAGGGACACTGTCATCCACAGAATTTGGACCGTCTGCTCTTTGGCAACCACTCTGTCAACCTGACATCAAGGAAAGGGAAAAGAGAAACACAAAATACTGCAGCTGAACAGCAGCTAGCACTTACTACTTCCATAAAAACTGCAAGAAACTGTAAACAAGCTGACCTGGAGGACTTTGAGCTGAGTCCCATGCAAGAGAAAGACTCAAGTAGTGAGGGTGGGCAACCTTATCCCAACCTAAAAAAGCACCTCTTGAAGAACAAGGCTTATGGATGAGTCTTCAGCCTCCTAAGAGGAAAAACATTGCCTAATGCTGCCATCCTGACCTCAAACTTACGAATACAGGATTGCAGCTCCCCGGGACCCAGCACGGATCACTGGTGGGAGGGAAGACACCGCTCTGGCACTGCTCACGGCGTTTGCACAAGTGCCTGCCCCTGCGCCTGTCCTCACGTTCCAGTCCTGTGCTGGAACCTCCTGGCTGTTCAAACAGGACAGTGGGTTCACCCCATCAACAGCAGCAACTGCCAGCTCTCACAGTCCCAGCTCTCACACCTGTCCTTCCCATCACAGCTCCTGACTCACAGCATGCCCAGCACCCCCAGCCCAGTCAGGGAGCACCTCAAGGCACACGGGAGGTTTGAGAGACAATTAGTGCTTTGCAGCACTTTGTTTCTGACCAGTGGTACTGCTAACACAGCTGGGAGGAGAAAAAAACAAAAACAAACCAATCACTTTCTTTTCATTCAGTGCATTTTGAGCATGCAACATCCTGCCTGGAAAATGATGTCTCCATCCTTCTGCGAGAAGAACACGTTTGGATGAGGCTGGGACTGAATCTGCACAGGGGACTCTCAGAGACAATTTAGGGATGGCAGCTCAGAGCAATTGCAGACAGCTGTAGGTACAAACCTGGCTGGGGAAAACGGAGATGCAGATTGCCAGAGGCTGGGGAGATGCTCTGGGAAAGCTCTCGCCCCAAACCCACCCTCCCTGCGCCCCGGCCACACGCGGCCATGCTGCGCCCCACGAGTGGGGCCAGGCCCCTCCGCAGCAGGAGGGACTCCACGTGGTGAGAGGTGGCAGCCACCCCAGCAAGGAGCAGGCTGGATGGCCTCAGGGAAGATAACCAAGCAGATTACAACTCCTAAACCCTCTACATTACTCACTGCTATCTGGAGTCATCTCAGGCCACTGCCACCAAACTATCTGATTAACAGCAGCAGCCAAACTAACAGGGGGATGTGCAGTAGGCTCAACAGCCACGGGGCAGCAGAGGTACTGCCTTGAGTGGATCTCCCACTGACTGGGGCTGCTCAGGGCTGCCTGCATGGCTGGGCAGGGGGCTGTGCCTGGGGAACCAGGACAACATTTTAGAGGTTTTTTCCAACCCAGGCTCTTCTACGATTCTATACTCATTTCCCAAAACTGCACAAGTGTTCTCAGCTCCTCACACCATGCACACAAGTGATTCAAAGTGATTATCTCCACACAGCTGCCCAATCCTATGTACAATCATGGCAAGGACAGGTGTGAGTTCCACGTGTGAGTGTGCCTCAGTAAGAGCACGGGCAGGACGGCCAGGCCAAACTCAGGAACTGTAAAAGAGAAGGGCAAAGCAGACCTTGGATGGGAAGAGACCTCCTGCATCACAAACTGCAGCCTGCAGGCAGTCCCTCCCCGTGGTCCAGCACCCGATGGACGGCGTCAGACTGCAAAAGGACCGAGTTTCCCTTTCCCTGTGTCCCAGCACAGGCACTGGAAAGCCAGCCCAGAGTTCCGCTCCTCTTGTGGCTAGAGGTCTCTAACTTGCAGTTCAAGTTTATTAATGGCAAGTTTAGGTGCATTCGTTTCTGTGGCAACACTGTCCTTTATTTCTAAGGACTCTGCTCCTTCTCTAACACTTACTGCAACATTTCTACAGAGAGCAGTAACTTCTCCTTTCCACCTCCAGCACACATGGCCAGACGGGCCAAGCTCTTTCAGTCTCCCACCACAAGACACCACCTTCACAGCCCTTTCCACATGTCCCACACGTTCTCTTTCCTCCCTCCTGCTCCAGCAATTAAGCCAGTGTCAGTATGGACATCCTGAATCAACAGTTTTGTTCCATTGAGCTTTATCCCACACGTGCTGGGGGCCACAGGAGCTCTGTGGGAGGGCCGGGGCTCGGGGCCGGGGCTTGCTGCCTCACCTGGAACGCTGTCTGGCTGTTGTAGTTGCGAATTTCTTTGCTCGCACCACGGAAGAGGAGAACCCGAGCGCAGCTCTCCTGTGAAAGCAAGCAAGGGGAAGAAATGAATCAGCACCGCAGACTGGTGACAACAAAGAAGCAAACCGTGTGGTCCCACCGCACTCAGAGAGCCTCCTTGGGCACAAGCAAGGAAGGATGCTCAGCCCCTGTGAACTGGTCACCCCCAACCCCCAGCTGACCACGTCCACCCACCCGTGTGCAGCTCCGGGGCACTGGCACCACGGCCGTGCCCAAACACCAGCCTGAGGGCACAGGGGCCACCACACCTCCCCAGCCACTGCTATTTCCTAAAGCGTTTTATAGCCTTTGCTTTGAATGCTCTGTGCCTTCTAAATTACGTTAATTCAACCTGTTCATGAGCCCCTGTAGACTTTAACACTGCTCTGCCCACCTGCCCCTTGGCCAGGGTACAGCAGTCCTTGATGTGCAGAACATGCCCACCACCAAAAAAGCCACGAATCAGCCTCTGTACCACCGCCTATTGCACAACGTAACAGTGCTCGACTTTCAAAGTATGGACACCTCAGAAACTAAAAAAATTCCCTTTGTAATCAGAACACATAATACAACTTCTAAAATCTCTAGGAAGAAACAAAACCTACAGGAGAAACCCTTAGCTACTGCCCTCCTCACCTCAGAGAGAACAGTGGGTGTGCGAGAGCAGAGAGGGCTCTTCCACCACCCTGGAGTTCTCCTGAGCTGAGGTTAGTGACCACACAGCAGATGAGACAGAAAAGGTGCCCTGTCCTGCCTGGACAGTCGTCTTCAAAATTCAGAGATTAACAGTAAGAATGTAGGGCCATTGTGAGAAGGATGGACCCCACTCACATGCCTTCCCCCAGCAGGGTGAGAGCCCCAGGACGTGCCCAACGAGCCCTGCCAGGGCCATGCACACACCTTACACGAAATGTGAGCATCTGGGTCACTTCAGCACCCCCACAGGCACGCTGCTCCCTCCCCACAGCCACGGGGCTGGTGTGGGGCAGAACAGGCCAGAGGAGAAAGGGCAGAACCGGCAAAACCAGCTTGGAACGGGAACAGATTAAAGCATGGACTCGGCTCTGGCCACTTGAGAAATCCAAACCCAGGCTGGTGCTGCGAACAGAAACAGCCTCAAACAGTTCAGAAGAACCTTTCTGGGCCTGGGGACAGCGACAGCAATGAGAAGGTCCCCAGCCCATGCTGTGCTCTGTCTACGCTGCCTTGTTCTCACGCCCCACACCACGCAGATGTACCTGGTTGTAGAGAGCACAGATGTGGAGAGCGGTGTTTCCTGAGGCATTCTGTGCAGTCATGTCAGCTCCGTAGAAGAGGAGGTGCTCCAGGTGCTGAACGTGGCCATAGCGACACGCCTGCTCAGAACGCAGAACGGGGAAAAGAAAATCAAGGAGCAGCAGGAAGGTGATAAACCCCACAACAGCACCCATGCCAGAAAAGCTGAATGAGGCCGGACCTGTACCCAGAAAAGTCCCTTCCCTGCTCCCAAAGGGTCAGGAAGCACAGAGCCGCCTCAGGTCCCCTCACCCCTAGCCAATGTCTTCCCTACGCCAGATCCACTTGTCAGAGTGTGAAACAGGGACAGGTACAGCTGTGGTTTGGGACTGGGACACCTCAGGCATCGGACCAAGACCCCAGAGCACCGACCCATGAGCCAGTCCCAGGCCGGGGAGGATCCCAGAACCTTCTGACCGAGGCCAGAAGAGAACAGCCTGAAGCCTAACAGCTTAACCCTAACCCTAACCCTGACCCTAACCCTAACCCTAACCCTAACCCTAACCCTAACCTAACCCTAACCCTAACCCTAACCCTAACCCTAACCCTAACAGCCTAACCCTAACCCTAACCCTAACCCTAACAGCCTAACCCTAACCCTGACCCTAACCCTAACCCTAACCCTAACCCTAACCCTAACCTAACCCTAACCCTAACAGCCTAACCCTAACCTAACCCTAACTTAACCCTAACCCTAACCCTAACCCTAACCCTCTCGGGATGGGAGACACGTGCCAGTCCTGCACACAGGAGCCCCTGTGCCGAGCAGCGCCTGCAGTGCCACCAGGACACGGCGTGCCTGCAGCACCCACGGGGACGGGACGAGCCCTCCGTCGGCAGCCGGGCAGGTCACCTGCTGCCACCCCACCTGGTGGATCTCCTGCCAGCCGTTCTCATCCACGCAGCCGAGCCGGGCATAGTCGTGCAGCAGGAGCTCGCAGCAGTAGGGATCCCCGCCCACCATGGCGCTGTGGTACAGGGGCGTCAGCCCCCGGCTGTCCTTGTAGTCCGGCGAGGCGCCCAGGTCCAGCAGCGTCTGCAAGAGAAGCGCCTGCCTCGCTCTGCGGCTCCCGGCGCTGCGCCGTGGGGGAACCTGCCCCACCGAGGGCCCGGGGTGCTCCGGCCACGGCAGCGCCCACCCCACCTTCCCCCCAGGGCTCGCGTTATGGGCGCCACGCTTCCGCAGAGGGCTGTGCCCCCCAACGGCACCGCCAGAGATGCTCCAGCCCGGGGAGGACGGGGCGGGAGGAGCGGCGTGGGGGCGCGGGGCAGAGGAGGGGAGCCCCCCACTCACCAGCAGCGCTGCGTGGTTGCGGCACCGCACGGCCTTGTGAAGGGCCGTCATCCCCTCCCGCGTCCGGAAATCCAGGTGCGCTCCCCCGTTGCGCAGGGCCTTGATCACCTCGGCGCTGAGCTCCAGCTGAGCGGCCGCGGTCAGGGGACACTCTGCAGGGCACCGGCAGAGGGGTGAGACCCGCGGGGACCTCGCGCTCCCTGGGCCCCAGCAGCGCAGTTCCCGCTCCCCTCGAGGCTGCACCAAACCCCTCGCCCGCTCCCAGCCCCGCTCGGCCACGGGGACTCCCCACACACCGGTTTGGTTTGGGTGCAGACCGGCGCCCTCGCTCAGTTCCTCCCTGCAGCACGGCACGGAGAAGGGGCTGCTGCTCCAGGGAGAGGCACGGCTCCGCACCCCAGAACCACCACAGCACCCACAGAGCTGTCCTGGGCTCCGCCGCACGCCGCTGTCCTGCAGCCGCTCCTCACATCGGCGTCAGCGAGCTCCAAACGTGGAACGCTGACCCCGAGCAGGAGAAGGCCCCCGCACCCCTGCACCCCCTCGCCCTGAGGAGCCCAGCTTGTCACACCCGGGGCTGCTCCAGCCCCAGCTCCCGCCAGCACCGGTCCCCGCTCCCAGGGCTGCCCAGCACACCGGGCTGCCTCCACTTCGGGGTGCAACGGGAGCAGGCAACAGAGGAACTACAGAAACCCCTTCCGGCGTGCTCCCTCACCGCGCGCACGCTCCCAGCCCCAGGCACCCCACTGCTGTCCGTGGGTGGGAGCAGGACCCCGTGGCTCTGGGTGCAGAGCAGCACCTCTGTGCCAGCCGGGCAGAGCCTCTTCGGAGGAGCTGCCGCAGCCTTCCCGCAGGGACGGGACCCCGCGCCCATCCCTCGGCCAAACGTGCCCTCGGCAGCTCTGCAGAGCCCTGCTGGCCCTGCGGGTCCCCCCGGGCTCTGGGCACTGGCAGACGGGGAGCACCTCTCGGGGGGGGTCTCTGTCCTGCCCTGACCGCGCTGGGCAGAGCTGAGCTGCCACGGGGCCCTCTCGCCGAGCACCCGCCGGTTCGGCAGCGCACAGCAGGAACACAAACCTCCTTCGACAGCACACGAGCAAAGTCTCCTCAAGAGACAGCGTGCTTTGCTGAACGTTTGATTATGATTCAATAAATTTGTTTTCTTCAGAGCGCGATATTACAAAAAAGGAAAAGTACATCTCCTTTCTCAAACAAATCCCTCGGTCCTTCCATCCAAACCCGCGCACCACGAACGCAGCAATGTGACAGCCCTAAAATAAGTTGCCATCAGCTAGAAATACAGTTGTGTATTTCTTAGAAAGGTACCTAATTTGCACATAAATGAAAATATCTCAATTTAGTAGAAATAATTATTTAAATGAGAATAATAAAACAGGTTTGAGACACAAATAAAAAAGAACATGGATATTAATTGCAGAGCACTGCTATCAGCCATTTTTTTAAACGGTACAGGCAGAGGTCAGACAAGGTTCTGTGCTCTGATCAAACTCCCCGTTAGGTCTCTAGACACCAATATAAAAAAGAAGATAACTGAAGGCTGTTGTCAAGAGGGCTGAAGATGGGTTCAGCAATCAGAGGAATCACCAGTAAATGGGGATGTGACAGCTGGGTCTTCTAAGGGAAAACCGTCAATAATTTTAACAACAATCTGGAAGAAAATAGAAAGTAAGAAATTTCACACACGCACACACACACAGAGTTTTGTTCTGTCTGGCACAGGCAATGGCACAATGGATAAAGTGGCTTCGCACACACAGTGCCCAATGTCCAACTCTCACAGAGGACGAGTGCGAGCCCCATGGCTGGGAAATAAGGGCTGCATTTCTCGCCTGAGGGTGATCACTGCTGTAACGACGCGCGTGGTGTCACACGGGGGTGCAGCGGTGTGCACACGACTGGCGGTGTCACCCGAGGAGAGGCACTGGGGGGATTTCCTTAGCTCAGCAATAGCTGTGACGAGGGGGTTTGGTGCAGGGTTCCACGACCCTTCTCGCAGCGGGGGCAGCCACCAGCAGAGCAGCGCCAGGCACACCACGGGGATCGTCACCACTGCAGACGGATGGATGACAGCTGAGGAGGTGCCAGGGAGGTCCTTGAGGACCTCGGTGGAGCCTGGAGACATCGCTGTGGTTCCTGTGGTTCAGAAGAGCCGGGCGGCTGCGGTGGGAGCACAGTCTGCTCTTCCACCAACGCGGGATGGCGATGGGGGTCCCAGTTCCCACACCCACCACACCAAGGGCGGTGAAGAGCAGTGGCTGTGGGTGAGCTCCTGGGGCAGGAGAGCCTTTCTCCTCCTCTCCAGCACCAACACCACCTGCCGTGCAGCCCCCAGCTCATGCCCCAGCTCTTCAGCAAGGGCCACCTCCAGCCAAAGGCAAAGGGGAGACAGAGAGGAGAGGCAGTGCAGTTATGGTCTTTTAAGGACCATCATTATCCTCTGTGCCAAATACCATTGCTTTAATTCCTGTTGTTATCACTGACTTCCAGTTACTGCTTTTTCACCATAATTTCTATAAAATCTCCTCCTTACTTATGGTTATTTTTAATTATTTTGAGAGCACATATTTGGCCCTAGCAGTGCGGTAAGAACTCAAACTGCCACAAGCTTCAGGTTATGCATATGAACTGGAGTATCCTCATCAGTCCCACTTCCAGGCACCTGCTTCCATGTCCACACACAGTTAAAACACCAATCTTGTTTTCAATATCTCAGTTTAAATGAGACACTTTTCAAAGAGGCAAAAGACAGAAAACCAGGCTTCAAATCGTCCTTCAGTCTCAGTTTTTAATATGCCAAATTCAACTGAAAAATCTATCGTGATCCTGAATCCCGAGTGAGGTCCAAGCAGGGCACTTGGAGATGCACTGAGTGAACTGCAGATAACAATTTGTTCACTACATCTCATCTAATCACCCCCTAATCCAGGATCTCAGAGATTACGCTCCGCTAATTCTTGGAAACGTGTGTATCCAAATATATGCTTAAAGTAATTAACTAATAAGTGCACAAGATCCGTTGCAGCAAACGAGAACCAGCAAGACAAGGCCCTGCACACTGCACAGCGTCAGAGGCTGGAGAATGGACGCAGGAAGGAGCTGTGGGTTGGGCTCAGCCCAGCTCCAGCACGAGGGTTTGACACCCGCACTCCCCCGGCCTCCCTGAGCTGCTCCAAGGGGAGATCTCGCAGGGCAGAGCCAGCAACCAGCTGGGGGAGGTGGAATTCTGCAGCCAAAACCTGCAGCATCCCGCGAGCAGCAGACGCCGGCTGTATTTGGGAGGACCACCGGTGCTCAGAGGAACAGGGGCCTGGGGAAGGAGCAGGTGACGTGGTCTGGGTCTAAAATGCTGCTGGTGGGACTGCTCCTTTCACCAGGGGGTTGCAGGGAAGCAGAGGTGGGGACTGGCGCAGCTCCTCGAGGATGCCCTTGTGCAAGGGGTGCCCCTGCCACCCCTCAGCCTGACTGGAGCGACAGCACCAGGCCAGAGCGCCGCCCTGAGGATGCTGCTGGGCACCGAGCAGGGACAGCTCCAGGACAGCTGGCACAGCTTCTTCTCTGCCCCACTTCAGGAGTGTTTTCTCTGTGTTTCTGCCTTGGAACTGTTTTCTCTTTGTTCTGCCAAACAAAGCTTGGGATGAAAAGCATTGCTAATGTTTTAATTGCAAGCAAGGTATTCTGGCAGCCCTCAGCCCCGTCGCTTCTGCCAAAGCAATGACTCCAAACGAGGCTGCGAAATCCAACCCTGAGCTCCCAAACCCAGAGCAGGACCGAGACTCCCCGTTCCTGCCACCGCAGCCATCCCCGCTCCGGATCCGTGTTACCCATACGCCCCCCAGAGCCGGCAGCAAAGAGACAACCGGAGAGGGCAGCCGCAGTGCCACACGACGTGGATGCTCCTCGACAGCCTCGCAGAAGACACAAACTGCGGAGGCTGCGCGCGTTCTGCCACGAGAACTGGAATTCACGTGGCAAGGCAGCGAGGGACGGTGAGAAACCCCAGAGCACTGCAGCACGAGTGGGAACAACCTCTCCACTCCAACACCAGAATTAAAAATAAACAAAAAACACCTAAAAAATCCGCGTTACTCCAGGACTTAATTTATCCTTTAGGAAAAGGGAGGATCTCTATTCACGCTGATATGACAACAGGCTCGACAGGAAAGTTTTCGTGCAAGCTGCTGGAGAGGAGGGTCACTGTCTCCTTGGTATTCCCACACAGTCCCCAGCACCCAGCACCAGCACCCAGCACCCAGCACCAGCACCCAGCACCCAGTACCCAGCACACAGCACCCAGCACACAGCACCCAGTACCCAGTACACAGCACACAGCACCCAGCACCCAGCACACAGAACCCAGTACCCAGCACACACTCCCCAGCACCCAGCACCAGCACCAGCACCCAGCACCTAGTACACAGCACACAGCACACAACACCCAGCACCCAGCACCCAGCACACAGCACCCAGCACCCAGCACCAGCACCCAGCACCAGTACACAGCACACAGCAACAGCACACAGCACCCAGCACCCAGCACCCAGCACCCAGTACCCAGCACACAGCACCCAGCACCCAGCACCAGCACCCAGCACCTAGTACACAGCACACAGCACCCAGCACCCAGCACCAGCACCCAGCACCTAGTACACAGCACACAGCACCCAGCACCCAGCACCCAGCACCCAGCACACAGCACACAGCACCCAGCACCAGCACCCAGCACCCAGTACCCAGCACACAGCACCCAGCACCCAGCACCAGCACCCAGCACCTAGTACCCAGCACACAGCACCAGCACCCAGTACCCAGCACACAGCACACAGCACACAGCACCCAGCACCAGCACCCAGCACCTAGTACACAGCACACAGCACACAGCACCCAGCACCCAGTACACAGCACCCAGCACCAGCACCCAGCACCAGCACCAGCACCAGCACCCAGCACTCAGAACACAGCACCCAGCACCCAGCACTCAGTACACAGCACCCAGCACCCAGTACACAGCACACAGCACCCAGCACCAGCACCCAGCACCCAGCACACAGCACTCAGCACCCAGTACCCAGCACACAGCACTCAGAACACAGCACCCAGTACCCAGCACACAGCACACAGCACCCAGTACACAGCACCCAGCACCAGCACCCAGCACCCAGTACCCAGCACCCAGCACCCAGCACTCAGTACCCAGCACACAGCACCCAGCACCCAGCACCCAGCACCCAGCACCAGCACCAGCACCAGCACCAGCACCCAGTACACAGCACACAGCACACAGCACCAGCACCCAGCACTCAGAACACAGCACCCAGCACCCAGCACCCAGCACCAGCACCAGCACCAGCACCCAGTACCCAGCACACAGCACCCAGCACCAGCACCCAGCACCCAGCACTCAGAACACAGCACCCAGCACCAGCACCCAGCACTCAGTACACAGCACACAGCACACAGCACACAGCACACAGATGCCTGTGACAAACACCACCTGGAAGCAGAACCTTCAGCAGCTTTTCAGCTGAAGTGAAAACATCACAAGATGACATTTCGTCTCCAGTTTCAGTTGGAAACATCACTTTTCATTATTCTCCAGACGCACGTTTGATTCAAAGAGATGCTACTAGTCTGCTTAAAAAAGAAGGGCTTAAAGCAAGTGGAGTACGAGATTTTAAGCTGAGGAGGACGGTAACTTACAGCCCACAAGCCACTGGAGTTTCACCCGGCGTTTCCCACCCAGTGTTTCCCCCATCCAACCACAACTGCTGGCTGAACCAGCACTTGCAGCTCTACCTTTCAGCCACTAAAGCTGACAGCAACAAGAACTGTATCACCTCTGGATGTGAGTTATCCAGGCTGTCAGTCGGGTCACTGTGCACGTGCCCCCAGATGCCTCACGCCACCGCACAGCCAGTCTGGGCACAGCGTGGTCAAACTGGGGGGGAAGCTCCCCACGCCTCGGGCTGAGGGATTTCTCCTGACAGCAAGCAGGAGGCTGAGGAAGCACCATCACAGCAAGTGTTTCTCCCCAGCTCCTTATTCCTGCCGCTGCTCGTCCTCACATCGGGCTGGGGCCACGCTCTGCAGTGCCGCACAGAGCCAGGAGCACTGCTTTGCAGGCACCATCGCTGCCCCATCCTCCCCAGTTCCCACCCTCTGCTCAGTACTGGGGACTGCCTTTCTCCCTCCCACACGCCAAACTGACACTCCGGCTTGGGTCTCATTTTAGAGTAACGGAAACTTCTCAGGTATTTTCCGTACACCCTTAGAATGAACCTGCGGGAAGCCACTGTGACATTTTCCTTCTAATCCCTTCCAAAGAGGGCAAACCTTTCCTGAACACCTCCCAGCAGCCCCGCAGCACGGAACCGCGGCCGGCGGCAGGTGGGGCTGTGATGGTTTGAGCAGCGGCTCCTCTGTGCCCCCCAGCCCCGCGGAGCCGGGGAACGCGTGCTGCACCTCGGCTGCCCCCGTGCAGCCTCGAACGGCTCCAGAGCAGCTCACAGGGGGACAGCAGCTCCGTGCTGCGCAGGCTGGGGCGCAGCCGTGTCCCCTCGAGGGCTCCGCTCTGAGCGTGGCACCGCGCAGCGCGCAGCAATTCACAGTGCGGGCAGAGTTATCCCACGTCCACCAGCTGGCTCCGCAGGACGCTCCTCCAAAGCAGGGCAGCCCCGCATGCCGCGGGGAGGGGAACCGCTGTGCTCGGGGGAGCTCAGCACAGGGACCCCGCTGTGAGCAGGCTGCCACCCCCGTGTCTCCAGAAAACCCAGCACAAACGGGCTCTGCTGGCGGCAGAAGGGAAACGTTTCCCTCCTAACAGGGACAGCAGGGTGACAGTCCCGGAGCTGCCGTGTGCCCGGGGAACAGAAGGAGGGGCACGTGCTGAAAAGAGGAACCGAGAGTGAACACAGGCATTTGGGTGGCCCAGGTGAGCTGGGTAAATGTGCACCACGCTTCTCGCCTACCAGACGGACACATCCCCTCCTGACCCCAGAATGCCAAACCTCAGGCAGGGTTACACCACTCCTCTCCTTTAAAAGCAACAGTTCTTGAGCAAGGGGAGACCTCTGCTTCCTGGAGAACCCCACGGGCCGCAGACGAGACTGTTAATGTCCCTGTGTTTAACAGGATCATGGATAACAAACCACAAGTAACTCCTGCAGGGATGGTTTTTTCCCCAGGGCAAGAGAGGCAGATGGAAAGGTTACAGAAACTGAGAGGAGGATGAATCATTTTTATTAGGGATCTATCTTGCAATGTCTTTGAGACAGTAATACTGCATTCGCTGCCCCAGAAATCAGCAGAGCAGCTGCAAACTGCCTTCAGACGGGGATGAAGGGAACCCTTCTGCTGCACAGCAGTGGATGAAGAAGAAAGCATTGGCTGCTCAAGGGCTCAATTTCTAAAACCTCAAGGGTCTGGGTTGCCCCCCTTCACTTTTGTATGAGGAAGAAGAATAAATTGTGTTTGTAATTATCCAAGCTGCTGAGGACCTGGCCACACAGAAAGGAGCATTTGGTGTCAGGGCCTATTTGCAATAGTCCTGGCAGACTCATCCCAAGAGACAGAGTGGATAAAAGAGCATTGCTAATAGCAGTGCTGCTCTGCCTGAAAGGAGAATAGATTCACTTCAGTGATTTTGTAAAGGGTGGCTGAGAAGTTAAGAATAGCACTTATGCACTGCAGCTTTTTCTATCTTTGCTAAATACCAAGCACTGGAAATACCATCATTTATTCATTCCTTCTCTTGGTATCTTAGTTGGACATCCACCTATGGTTCCATCAATTTACTGATAAACCTGAAAGCTCCAGGTTAAAAATTCAGTGCAGAAGTATTCCCAACCAAGGGAAGAGTATCTCCAAAGTCTCTGGGAAAGAGGAGGCTTGGCTTGGCAGCAGTGCTGCCCAGTACAGTGCACGGTGCTCCTGCAGGTCCCTAAAGGAGATAAGAAAACTCTGAGACCTTTTGGAAAGAGACTGTTTCCTCCCTGTGTTCGTATCCTCTCTAGTTCCAGGTTTTACCAGATTCCCACATCGGAGAGCCCTGGCTGACGGGCCAGGCGGGCATTTCCTGGCCAGGATGGAGAGGAGCACTGCTTCAGAAGGACTGGGGACAAGGACGTTCAAAAAGTCCCCGAGAAGCTGAAAAAGGCCAAAGCCAAAAAACAAAACCACACAATTTGGGGGCTCCTGGAGATCACAGAATCACAGAGCAGCCTTGGTTGGAAGAGACCTCTAAGATGATCAAGTACAACAAGGGATGGCTCCTGAACAGAGGACATTTATGGAAGTTTGTGGCATTGTTGGGCTGCCAGAGGAGGATTTCTTACTGGTACCTGCCTCCGCTTTGGCCGCTGTGCTCAGGTGTCACTGTGGGAGAAGGGATGGAGCAGAGGCACTGTCAGTTCAGTATCTAGCACTGGCCACATTGTCACCTGACCTGGCATCCAGAGAGGCAGAAAACCTCCTTGCCCCACAGGCTCTGGGGGCAAACAGCCCCCCTGTGCTCTGCCAAGCCCTCCCAGCCCCGTGGGACATGTCATGAGCTCTTCGGCCTCTGCCTGCCAGGTGGCACAGTCTGTGCCTTTGTCCCTAAACGTCTCCTGGCACACTTCTGCTGGGTTCAGGGGGACAGAGGCGTGTTCCACGATTGCTGCCTGGCCAGGAGGCAAGGACGTCAAGCAGTGACTCTCACCCCTGTGGCACGGTGCCTGTCCAGCCTCCTGCTGGCTCTTGGGGCTGTCCCCTGCATGCAGGGAGAGCTCAGCAGCCTGGTCTGCAACAGCTCCCGCTTCCCAGAAGAGGAAAACACCACGTTCATGGTGTTATTCCTCATCTTGGAGACCAGGTTGCAACACTGCTGGTCACTGTGCCATGGGAAGCTTGGCCACATCTGGGAATCTCCCTGGCCAGCTGGAGAGAACGTGGGGTCCCAGGGGGTAATTCCCAGGCACCTGTGGATTCACAGATGGATTTGGATGCAATAAGCTTCTGTGCTTCAACAGGAAGGCTTCTCCACAGGCTGCAAGCAACCTTCAAGAGCAAAGATCATGAAAAAGGAGGCTCCTACAAACCCAGTCAGGTTCTGTCCAGAACTGCAGGCACAGAAGCCAGTTCTTGAACCAGCTCAGCCTTGGCATAATCAAAGTCCAAATCACCACGGGTCTTCTCCACTCTGGAAAAAGATTCAGTATTAAATTAATGCTCTTCTTTCTCTCTACACCCTCTCTCTGCTTCCACAGGGACTGGCAAGGAGATGGTGTCCTGCAACAAGACTTCACTGGCCTGACCATCAGGAATTCCCTCCATTCTCGGCTTCCTGTGTCTGGCAAGTCCCAGTGCCCCTCCCAGCCTGGGCAAGCCAACAACCTTCTCCTTCGATCAACCTCGGGGGCTGCACACGCTGATCTTGTCAGACCTCCTGCACTGCAGACTGAGACTTGGTTCAGCCCCTTGAATATAAAACTACAAGACAAAATATTCTTCCGTCCATCACCCTTGGCTTAGCTAACACAAAGACAGAGCAGGAAGGACACAGAACAATCACAGTTTTACCTTACCGTTAAAATGAAACGCTGTCCTGCACATATGTATATTTATTCTCTCCCAGGACAAGATGGTACTAAAAAAGGATCACAAGTGTCAATCAGACCGCTCAACGTGCTCCCATCAAGGGCAGGGTGAAAACTTGTAGCAGAGAACAAATCATCTGACAAAAGTAATTCACTTCCTCCCTGCCCAATACCCCCAAGTCCACATAAAAATGCACTGGGCTTTTAACAACAGCAAAAAAAGCATTGATTGGAAAGAGGGAGGAGCCAGAGCCCACAAATATGTGGTACCTGTGCACCAGGTCCTGCTCTGGGGTTTGTGACACTGAGCACACCGCTGTCAACTTCTTGTAATGATCAGCATTACAAAACAGGCTTCACTGATAATACTAAGACCTTTTCAGGAGGTAGAGAGGCAAGTGTCCTTTCTAATCTCGCTTTTCCACATGGATTTGCACACAGAACTCTAACCTAAGGCTCTAACCATACATGCTGCCGTGGTACAGATGTTTATTTGAAAAAGAAGGAAAAAAAAAAAGCTAAAGTAAAGAAAAATAGCCCAAAGATACTTATTTTGATAAAAGAGCTATTTGTTAAGCTTATTCCAAACCAACTTTAAGATATCCATATTAAAATAACTGTCTACACAGCTTTGTGCAGCCTTTAAAATTCATACTAGAAATTACATGGGTGCAATTTTACACAGAACACTCTGAAGGCTCATTAAAATATCCTCTCCCAGCTGCAGCCACACTGGTTGAAGAGGCTGGCTGAAGAGGTTGCCTCCCCCAGCCTTCCTCCACTGTTTGTCACCACCCCGCACTCGGAGGGCCTCCATCCCGGCGTGCTAGCTCAGCTCTTCACAGGAGCCTTGCCTAAGATTTTTCAGAAAAAATGAGCCACTTTTTTTCCCAACACTTGGGTTAATTGCATAATTAGGTACTTGAGGTGATAACCAATACATCTTCTTGCAGTGGAACAGAAGGGAGGCAGGTTGGAAGCAGAAGTCCATGATAAACTCCAGGAACTTGTCCTTGATTGGAACAGCTATGTGCCTTCATTGCCTGAGCTCCTCCTCATCAGAAAGGTAGGACAACCATGGGCAGTGCCTCCAAATTCAGGGTCTCAGCTATATATACCAAGGAAACCCTACAGGGGATGAACCAACAAGCAGAGCTAGAGGTGCCCACGCTGTAGCAGGGCCCCTGTCCTTTGGAGACTCTGTCTGGTAGAGCCCTTGTTGAAGGAATCCGAGGTCCTACCGTTATCAGCAAGGCCACTTGCATGATTCCCTCAAGTACTACAAAAGTGGCAAGCAACAATGACAGTGACACCCACCAAGCTGCAGCCCCACAAAGACACCAGAGGGAACAGAGCTGCTTGCACTGCCCCCAGGGATAGGGAACGCACTGGCAGCGCTGCACATGTGCAGCACCCAACTGCACCAACACAACTGACTGCTGGCACTGTCCTGAGACCACACGGCCCATGGTGCTGCTCATGCTCTGCCACAGAGGGGCCCTGCTTCCTCTTCATCTTCCGTCTAGCAGCTCGGGAAATTCCAGTTCAGCACACAAGCCCTTTGAAAACAGGACTGCCAAAGAGGAGTCGCATAGGGAACATGGTTTCTTCTCAAGCATGGATCTATTCCAGCTGCAGGACTGGAAGAGCTTTGCCAAGCTGGATGCACTATGCTTTCCCTTCTACAGAGGGAAAGCACCAGTCCTACGTATGATCTGGTGGCAAACGAAAGACACGGACCAGCAGGTCCCATTGTGCCATGGTGCAACATCTGGAATGTGAACACTGATGGGAGGACAGCTGCACAGCTGGACCCAGAGCCCGCCCTCGAGGCAGCCCAGGGAGAAGGACCTGCAGGAAGGAAACAGTGGAGAGAGAGAAAGCAGGAGAGCAGAGCATCCAGACAGACAACTGGAGTACCAGCCATGACCAGCGCCTCTGCGAGAAACACGGCTGGGAGGAGCAAGCAGTTCCTACAGAAGCACCCAGGTCCAAAACAAAGCAGAACGGGTACATCAGAGAGGGGTGGAGAAGGGAGTTTGAGATGTTTGCTTCCCTAGCCTAACTCCGTACTCACTGCTGTTAGGGCCAGAAGTGAAACAGTTTAAAAAAAATTGAAAGGACAAATGTATTTTATTTTCTATGGTTTCTACGTGCTTTCAGTAAGACCATCAGCTCATTTTATACAAACACTCCTGAGAGGCTCAGGTCCTGAAAAGCATCACCAAGAAAGAATGTTCTAAGTGTCAGAGATAAACAGTGGACTGTCTTACCGTCCTCAACCGTCCCCAAAGGGATGGGGTTCAGCTGCACACGTACGTGTGGGTACGTGAGCTCCCACCACAGCTAACAGAGTTGTGGTGGAGCACAGCTGAGCTCACCTGCAGAGTCCACGGGTGGGACTCAGCCACCCCAGTGAGGACACGGCGCAGCGCTGCAGGCACCGACCCCACCCGACCTGCCAGCTCTCCTTCCAGCCCCACGCCAAGCCTGCCAGCTCCGCGCCGATGGCTCGGACTCCCTGGCACGAGGTGCCCAGCCCAGGCGACAAAATCCAGCCTCAGGGCTGGCCGCCGACACGTGTCTGGGTGCCCTTCACTGCAAACTGGAAACCCAGCCAAGGGAACGGGAACCACGCAGCAGCACTTGGATTTACATGTCTGAGCACAGAACCTGAGGAGAGCTCACAATTTTACTTTAGTGCTGGATAAACCTGTGGATTAAAGGGCAGGAATTTGCTGGTAACGGGGCATGAGGGCTCGGAAGGAAAGGTGACGGACAGGAAAGCCCGGGTGCTCATCCCAGAGATCCCTTCAGTCCTACAAGCAAAAGAAGGCATTGGGCAAAAAACACTGGAAGTGACTCACCGGCCAGATGATGGGAGCAAAACAAAGAACGTTGGGTTTGGGGAACACCGACCCATTCTGGAGGATTCTCAGGGAACCACACTTCACCGAGAGGTGAGGTAATGATCTTGGCTGAGAAATAGGCAGAGCAATTAGGAGGACATTAAACTAAGACCACAAGCGAGATGATTCCAAAGAGGGAAACATGGCACAAATTCACGGTGTCAGAAGTCATCAAAGATGTTTGACAAAGACTGTGAGGAAGACTTTTTTTTTCCTTCCTCCTTGCCAACTGCACAGTGCTGGGAGGCTGGAGAACAAGAAAAAGGGTGTGGTCCTAAGAACCGTGACATAACCGTCAGTACTCAAATCTCCAGCCAATCACACCATTTAGAGTACAAAGGATACCTGCTCGTTATGAGAATGAGATCAGAAAGAGTTTACATTAAAATCCCATCATCTATTGCATGGCCACTGATTATTCAGAACACTTGAATGCATGTGGAGTTGTGTCTGAAGTAGTAAGTTTAAAGGTCCTTCATAAGATCACTTAATCATAAGATTACAGACCACTAACAAAAAAAAAAAATAAAAACATTAACTTCAATGTGTTTATCTCCAAGCTATAGAAATGAGCATTTGCTCTATCAGGTCAACTTCACCTTGAAGGGAAATTCTGGGTGTCTGAAGTGCTGGGGTCTGACCCCCAAGCCCTGAATTAAGGCTGACATATGGGTGGTCCCCACAGTCCATCAAAAGGAGGGGATGAGTTTGCCTTTTGCCTTTCCTCCAAGGTGCAGCCAGCCTTGCAGGGAAAGCCCTTGGGTACAGAGCGCCAGGTGCCACACACTGGGTACACGAGTGCCAGGTGTCCTGTTTGGGGATAAAAGCTGGGCCCACTTGCAGGAAGGGTGGGGTGTCTGTCTGTGAGGTGGATGCACTTCACAGAGGTTCCTGTTGGGGAAGGACCTCCTGACCACTCATGCAACTGGATTGCAGTCAGGTCTGGCACGTACAAACGCAGGCTTTGTGGGGAGGCAACATGGGGTTACTTCTGTCATATGTAACTGCCTTGTTCTCCTGGTTGTCTCCCATTTTCTCTGTGGGTTACCTTGTGTCTCTGCTTGTTCCATCTGTTATGAGTGATACTGTGTCATTCCTGGGGTCACTGGGGTTGATGTCTGTTATTTGTGATCTAACTTGTTTGTACCCCCAGCAATCCCTTATATTCTGAGTCCTTTACGTGAAATAGAACTTACTCACTGGATTGTTGTTCTGCTGCTGGCTGTGTCTTTTGTACTGGGCCTACTAATTGGCAAAACAGTGTCCCATCCTACAAGCAATAAAATATCGGTTCATTTTCTCAAAAGGAGAAAACTGATCACTTTTCTATAGGCACTGTTTCACTCCAACATACGGGAACGCTGCTTTGGAACCCAGTGCAGCGAGGCGGGAGCTGGTCTGTTTTCCCCAGTGACAAGCAATAGAACAAGAGGAAATGGCCTGAAGTTGAACCAGGGGAGGTTCAGGCTGGATATTAGGAAGAATTTCTTTACTGGAAGGGTAGCCAGGCATTGGAACAGGCTGTCCAGGGACCTGGAGTCACCATCCTTGGAAGTGTTTAAGAGATGGGTAGATGTCGTGCTTAGGGACATGGTTTAGTGGTGTTGATAGGCTAGGAATAAGATAGCACTTGATGATCTCGAAGGTCTCTTCCAGCTGAAACTATTCTGTGATTCTGAAATAAAAATCTGCTAAATACTTGACTGCTATCTCATCAACTAGGGATGACGAGGAGAGAAGAAAGTCCCAACTAGCCAGGTGAATATTTGATGCTTCCTAAGGGAACCAACCAAGGGGAATTAGATCAGGTAACTGATCATCAGAAATGCGGGAGGTTTAAAATTAAAAAGCAAAATGCCACTGGGAAGCCTTGAAGAAGAATTTCTGTGTGTCCAGAACTCCAACACCATAAATGAAAGAGGAGAAGCCCTGCACATGTCCCTCCCAGGTCAGCAGTGAAGTGACGGCGGCCGTTACAGAGACAACACTCACCACAGGACATGAACAGAGAGCTGTCAATGTGGACAGAAAATCAGAGAATGGAGAATAATTACAAGAACAAATGGCACAGGAGTAAAGAAATCCACATCTAGCCTGGTGAAGGACTGTCAGAGAGAGGGGGTGCTGCTGTTGTCCAAATTTGATAACGCCGTGATGAGTTCCCCACACCTGTGCAAGCCAGGCAGTCACTGGGCAGGCAGAGTGTAATTGCTAATGAATACAGACAACAAAATGACCAATCATTTATTTTTTCCTTTGCTGCTGTGGAAATATCCTTTCCATTAGGAAATAAGGACTTTTGGCATGAGCTACCTGAGACTGAACAAATTGTTTACATCTTGTGAAAGCTGTGTATTGCCCTCTTTATCTTCTCCCTGAAGATCTTCCTGGTCCAAATAAAAGTTAAACTTTAATACATTTTGAAGTATTGGGACATTCAAACAGACCAGGAGAAAAGCCATGCCAGGGCAATGTTCAAAATGTTCAAAAAGGGAATGATCCATGAAACTACAAGTCAGAAAAATAACACTGATCCCAGGAAAATGCTGGGGAAATAGATTTGGAATTTAGTTGACACAGCAATAAAGAATACCTATGTTATTAATATTGCCCAGTCAAGCTGTACAGTAAATAGTCCTTCCTCCTGGAACGTGACTGCTTTCCTCGGTGAATTACAAGTCTGATCGATACAGATACCTGTACTGATGTAAGACTCATGCCTGGCTGAGTCATTAAAGATGAGTGGTACAAAATGTCAGTCAGGCACATCCCAAAGCACAGGAATGCAGCTGAGGAGCAGCAGCCAGAGCAGTCACTGGGGAACGCAGCCGACCACGTCCCTGCCGTGCTCTTCCATCATCCAGCCCAGGCTGCGTGGGAAAACAACCTCCCCCCAACAGGAACAGAGCTCCCAAGCAAGGAACTGCTCACTGGTTCCACTTCATTCAGCTGACATGGGCCCAGTGACCTCAGGTTAGGGCAGGGGTGGGACACAGCGCAGGAGGAGGAACAGAAAGGGAACCCCCCAGCCCCTCCATCGAGCAGGAGGTAACGTGGGGTCCCACCCAGAGACACAGGGTCACCCCCATCCTCCCAAACCAGGGACCTGCAGAAGAGCTGCGCCTGCCCGAGCCGAGTGGCGCAGGGGGGCAGCAGGCTGTCTGGTGCCCGTGCCCTCAAAAACCTCTTAAAGAGGGAGTGGTGACAAACAAGCCACAAAAATTACAGGAAAACTGGAGAAAACACCTTCACATGGAAGACTGGAGGAGTTTGGCCTCTATTTAATTAAGGAAAGGAAGATTGAATGTTGACTTGATTACCATGTATAAATACCTTCAAGTGAAGACACACCAGGCACTAAAATGCTCCTTAATCTAGGAGATAAAGCACCCCAACAGCTGGCAGCTGAAGCACACACATGTAAATGAGGTACGAATTTTAAACAGTGAGGGTGATGAACCACTAACGAAGGAAAGGCATGGATCTTCTGTTCCCTGAATCAAGATTGATGACTCGCTGGAAAACACGCTCAAGCTTTGCTCAGTGAGCACACACGCACAGACACACGCTGCCGAGGGCGGCGAGCATCCCGCAGGATCCAGGAGGTCAGGTGGGACGGCACAACAGCTCCATCCAGTTCCAGGAACCCATGAACACTGAGCAGCTGTTTTATGTCACTTCCATGTGCATGAAAGAGATTGTAAAGCAAGCAGTGATGAAGTGGTTCTGCACAAGAATTGGGACGAGGTGCCCAAGCCTCCCTCTGCTCCCAGAGCCCACGTTCACACCTCACAGCACCCACGCTGGCTCTGCCCTGGGTTCTGAACAGGATCCAAACCACTACTGGGGGCAGGTGATTTTCCTTCTTCCCCCTCCACATCTAACGCAGTCTTTTCAGTGCTCGAGAGCTCCTACAAACCCCTCCCCTTCTGTGAAATAACATCTGGGTTCAAACCACATCAGACCCAAACTCTCACAGCACCTTTTCCAGCAGCGCTGGCACTCTGCAATGGAACACACTCTGAAAGCTGAATCGGCTCTGGAAGAGTGGAGGATTTTCTTTAAGAGGAAAGATCCCTCAAAATGCTCGTAATGTCTTGGGCAGAGATGAGAGCAGAGGGAGCTGAGCAGTCTGGACGTGCTCCAGGGCAGGCAGTGATGGGGCTCGCACGCTATCAGCTATTTTTTCCTGTGAGCAGTTGTTGATCACAACACTGGCAGGTTCAGACAGAGTGGCTGCACCAGCAAATTAAACAGCATAAACACTCCTGGGCGCTGCTCAAATGGCTCTGGCCAGAGTTTGCCTGCACCAGCTCTCACCTTCCCAGCCCAGGCGCTGCCAGAGGCCATTCCCAAAGGGCAGCTGGGATGCAGCCGCGTTATCTGAGAGGATGAGAGAGGTTAATAGTGTGAGCCACACCACACTGCCACCTGATCTCAGTGCTGAAAAACGGCCAGGACACACTGAACTTCCAAGTACAGAGGTAGCCAGTGTTTCAGAAACAACCTGAAAAACCATCCAACTGAACCAGCAACAGCGAAAATGAATCACCGGGCTGGAGTCTGCTCATGGGCTGGAAATGTGCCCATGATTCACACACAGAAGTCCAACTCTAATAAATACTAATAAGCTGCATGACTTGAAAGCAGGAACAACAAAAGCAGCAACGCCTCTCTCCGAAGGAGCCCACGAGGCTCCACAGCAGGGAAGCTGGGAGAGGTCCTCCCCCACCGCCCCAGCAGCGAGGGAAACGTGCTGGTGTCTGGCTCTCGCTGCTTACAGCCAGGAGCCCGCAGACCCAGCAGCCAGCCTCTCCAGGAGGAGTTTTGCTCATGCAGACAGAGGGGGGAAAAAAAAAAAGAAAAAATAATCGAGGAAACCAGAGGGCAAGATTTTATTTTCTTGACCCTCAAAATACATATTAAACCTTCTGATGCTTCATGAAGAGATCCTTGGACAGCAGCTCACACTCATGCCAGTCCCAGAGACAGCCCCATCGTCCCCAGAACCCCCTCAAAGATGCACGGCCTCACAGCTCTCACACCCTTCCTCCCACACACACCACCTTCTCCCCAGAGCCTTCTGTCACTGCGTGCTCCCAAGACCTGAGCATCATAAGGAGACACGATACTGAGCAGCTCACATCCCTCTGTTCAAAGCTTACATTTCAGACAACACATCATCTGCTACACACCCTCCAAAACAACCACTCCCCAAATTCCCACCGCAGCCCCTGGCCACGTTCTCCCCCAACCCTGCTCCGCCGTCCTCCCCTCTCGGGAGCAGCCAGTCTCACCTCCAGTATCCGGATCATGGAAGTTGGGGTCCAGTCCCTTCTCCAGCAGTCTGCAGACCTTCTCCACGTTCAGCATCTGCACGTACTCCATGAACTTCTTCAGGTTTGCCTGCAGCCATGACACCCCAGGAAAACACACAACATAGAGTGTTAACACCCCAGTATGAGAAAGAAGCCCCCAGAGGAATATCCCCATTCAGGAGACCCAAGGCAACCATCAGAACAATGGGCAGCACCCACCAGAAGCCAGGGCACATGAGGGTATGCTGCACATCTACACGGAACGTGGTCCTTCCATCCCTCTCCTCAGGACTGGGACTGCTGGATCACCCCATGGAAGCCATCAGGGGCTGCCCCCACCACAAGTCCCCTGCTAAGGCACTTCCAAGCTGTGAGGGCAGGCACACACGCTGCACGCGCTCGTGACACAGGCACACCCACAGACAGGTGACTCCAGGCATTTGTCAGCCAAGGCCATGGAAGGTGCTGTGTCAGCTGAGCAGATCCCAGCAGCGGTGACTCGTACTGCCCAGGGCTGCATCCATGTCCCACTGCCACGTGGTGTACGTTGTGTTGTGTCACAAACTCATTTTATGGGCAGATCACCCACCTGCCCACTGAACTTACACCTCAGAGGAAAGATCGAGCTACTCACACACAGACAGACGGCTGACGATGAGCCAGCAGTGTGCCCAGGTGGCCAAGAAGGCCAACAGCATCCTGGCCTGTATCAGCAATGGTGTGGCCAGCAGGACTGGGGACGTGATTGTCCCCCTGTACTGGGCACTGGTGAGGCCGCCCCTCAAATACTGTGTTAATAATAATAATTAATTAATACCTCAAATCCTGGAGGGATGTGGTGCTGAGGGACATGGGGCAGTGGGGACTGGGCAGTGCTGGGTTAATGGCTGGACCTGATGATCTTAGAGGTCTCTTCCAGCCAAGGCTGTTCTGTGATCCTGTGATTCCGCGCGGCGCAGTGGGTACGGCTGCCACCCCGTCTGCTCCGAAACTCTGCTGCGCTCTTGGTGCAATTCTCTGCCTTTGGCCAAAGACTCAGCCTGGCTCTCCGGAGGGCACCAAGTGCCCAGAAGACTCCTCTGAGTCCGCCTGGCTGTTTGTGGGTTGCTGGCTTTTCTCCTTTTCTCTCTTTTGGACAGCTGTACTTGATGAATATGTTATTTTATTAAATTTCTACTCTGGAAATTGCAACTCTGCCAGCCAGGCAGGGAGCACTTGGACAGACCTCAGTGTGCAAACACGCATTGCACACACAGTGCCAGTCCAGATTTTCAGACCTTTGATCAATCCTTGTGGTAGCCAGCTTTAGGAAAGGCACTCTAGAAAGCGTCTGACACAGCAGAAATGCTGTGAGGATACAGATCAGCTGAGGGAAGTCTTTGGGAAAAGCTTGAACCAACCTGTCAAGCTGCAGCCAATGGTCAGGGCACTGCTCTTGCCCCTGTGAACCACTGCACAGAGGGCTGGACGTGTCTGAGCAAAGCAGATTTTTCACCCAATGAAAAAACTCAAGTCTCAACATTTTCCCCCTAACTTGATATAGAAAAATTATATCTTTTATGACTCAAAATGAATTCCAAAGGGCTTCACTTCAAATTCCATCCTGAAGACTTCCAGTTGGAAAATAGAGAAAAGAAAATCTGAAAACACCAAACGGGATGCAGAAACCTATCCAATTCTTTTCAAAGGTTTCCTAAACAAAATTTCATCACATATTGTTTTGCATAATATTTTGATTTTGTGGAAATTTAATTTTCTAGGGGGTACACTTAATACTTCTAGAACTGATTCTACAGAGGAGCCTGCAAAAGTTGGGACCCACAACTTCAGCTGTGCTATTTCTCTGACTTGCCGAGGACATCGTGGTCAGAAGTCAGAGAGAAAACATCACCAAGATGAAACTTTCCAGGGATGAGACAAATTAACGCTGGGCTGTGAACCTGACTGAAACCAAATTCACGCTCTGCGTGGTTGGTCTGCAGAACCAAGAGAGGGCTCGGTGGCCCTTCTGCCAACAGTCATGATTTCAAGTGGGTTTTTCATTCAGAATCAGAAGTGAAACACACCTAGCTTTTGAAATCAACTCAAACACTACAAATATGTCAGAGCCGCCCTTGCTGGGGACGTTATCCCCGCTCTCACAATGAAGCAAACGCTGGTATTTACATTCTCCTATGGGGTTTTTCAGCTCTCACTGCACAGAGAACTTTCCTAGCAGATTGTTTTCCATTTCCATTTAGCTAGAAACACTGAATATTTTCCTTTTTATTTGGACTGATTCACTCAAAGCTGAAAGGAGATCTGAGAACTAAGGAAGGAATCTATGAATAAAACCCTGGTGGGAAAGGAATGAGCTCTCATTATTCTAAGAACCTGAGGGATTTGGGGCCAGGTTTTCAAATGTATTAAGGTGACTAGACATGAAGAGAGAGAGCAAATGTCAGACTCCCTCTGAAACCAAGGGGAGCTGAGCAGATGCCTGCACGGCTTAGGCAATTCCGAAACCTCACGAGATGCTTGCTTGTTTTCTGGCACTTCAGTACCCTTGAGAATCTGTGATGAGAAGCCCTCACACAGACCAAATCTCCCTTTGTTTAAAAGATCAGTCAGCTTTAAATACAAAAGATGTGTACTGATAAATTTACTTTTCGTCTTCTGCATCCAGTACATTCAAGCAACATTTATTTAAGTGATAAAGACACAATTTAAAATGCTCTTTTGTTGTAATTTTAATTGAATTTCAGCTTTCACCCAAATGCAGTTTGATGCAAATCAAAAGAATAAAAAAAATAATCAGAAGCCAGCAAAGGCATGGTCCTGCGTTTCCTGTCTGCAAAAATTCAAACCTAAATGGGTTTCTGTAAGCTATCTAACTGCTTAAACAAACACCCACAGTGGGTCTTCCCGTCAGCAAACGCACCGCACTGAGCGTGAGGGTGATGGAGAGCTGCAAAGGGACGCGGTGGGACAGCTCCAGTAACCAGAGCAAAGCTCCCAGCATTTCCTCCTCTGGGGGGAAACCCCCAGACCCAACACCAACTCCTGCAGACAAACTGCAGCTCAGAGACCCCACTTTGCTTTCCTAAGGGTGCTTGGAGTCTCCCATTTCCCAGGTGCCTTCACACAGCAGTGGAAGGTGGCACAGCCCGGGCAGGGGCCGGGGCCCAGAGGCTGTGGGCAGGCTCTGCCCCACACCAGGACCCCTCTGCCCCACACCAGGACCCCTCTGTCCTGCACCAAGACCCCTCTGTCCTGCACCAGCACCCCTCTCCCCACACTGGGACCAACAAGATCTTTAAGGAACTGCAACAAAGCTGAGCTCACACCTCCCGCACCTCCCGCCTGCCACCTGGAAACCCTTTGGGAAGCAATCCCTGCCTCTGGGATCTTCTTTCTCGTGCGTACAGCTGCAGTGCTCCCCGAGGAGGAGGAGGAGGAGGACCCCGTAAGGAGACAGGAGCCAAAGCCCGGGTCTGCCCTCACCCTCCAGGCTGCTGCCCAAACCGTGGCGCCGGTGCTTCAGCTTGGTTCAGTGTCGGTACCCAAACCTCCCACCCCAGCAGATGGCTCCTGAGCCAGCCTGAGGCACTTCTGGGTGTTTACAAGAGCAAGAGGGGGGTTCACACCCTGTCCCCACCAGGGACAGGGCACAGCTCCAGCTGCCCAGCTCTGCACTCCCTTACCCTCTGCTGGCACCAAACCGTGGGGAAAGCCAACACCCTCCAGAAAAGCAAAGCTCATGGAGGGGAAACTGGTGCGAGGGAACAAGCTTCTTCTCTCTCTTGATCGAAATGCAAGAAAATAAATGAGCTATCCGTCTTGCAGAGAAATCACTCTGCCACTCGCTCTTGCCGGCGGGAAGCAGAGAGGCAGCACCTCCCCTTCGCGCCGAGCACGTGCGATGCCTCCGGCAATTCCCCTACCAGGGAAGGACCAGGCTTTTCCCAGGGTCCAGCCTGCCCCAAACAGCAGCCGGAACAAAGACAAACCACCCGCTCTCCAGAGCGTGGTGGCTGCCACGGGGCCACGGGCCCGGGGAGGGGCTGGAGGAGACCAGCCTGCTCCCGCCTGGCGAGCGCCCATCGGGCAGCAGCACACGGACGCCTCCTCCGTTCCCACAGGAACGCCCAGGGGATGCCGGGACACACACCAAGGTGTAACCGCTGCCCCAGGGCCCGGCTCGCTGCACCTGGAGCATCCCCAGCACCAGCAGGACGGAGCCGCGGCAGAGTCCCACGCGCGGAGGAGGCTGAGCCCCCGCAGAGGACCGGGGCAGCCCTGGACGCCCCGTTGGCATCACTGCCCCAGGGGACACCTCCTCCAGAGGGGACACTGCGGGATGTGCCGGCTTGGGCCGGGAGAGCGACGCAGTTCTTCACACAGCTGGTCCGGGGCTCCACTTTGGATCTGTGCTGGAAAGAGCGCTGATAACACAGGGAAGTGCTGGTTATCAGGGCTTGTACGGCGTGGGGGCTGTGCTGCTGCCCACGCTGCGAGCCAGCGGGCTCGGGAGGGGACCCAGCCTGATGTCAGTCACCCACAGCCGCAACGGCACGCACGCTCCTAACCATGACTGTGTGTTTTAAGTGTGTTGTTCTTTCCCCTCCAAGGTGGTAATATCCCAAGTCTCTTGGCAGCACAATGTCCTTTGTGGACATTTGGGTAAATGCCAAGATATTTCTGCACAGGTTTTCGTTTATAAGCACAATGGGTTGCCCTTTTCTAATGTGCTTTTTTTGTTGCACTCCCATTTCTAAATGGTCGACTGAAATTGAGTGGGAAAAACATCTGTAAGAAATGTCACTGCCTGCAGACCCCAGGGGGGATCAGACTGGTGCTGATGGACTGATTTCACCAGTCACTTCGTTATCACGAGCGATACAAGAAAAAAGTTTCCCCACTTCTTAGAACAAGTCTACTGGCACTCAAGAGTTACTTTCATTGTTCTTGTTTTTCTCTTCTAAGGGCAGTTAAGAATCGTGTTTCAAGGCCATTAAAAGATTCAAGTAGTGTATCCTGCCGCTGAAAGTCATTGTCCAAACTCTGCTCTCATTTGGATGAGACCAGGCTTAAAGGTTCCGCACAGAGCACGGCCTCAGGAGCGGGGCCACCATCCCCCTCGGCCTAAAGCCAATCCTTCCCAGCCCTTCAAACTGCCACATCCCACAAAAACCAGAACTGCACTGCCTGAGCCATCAGGGATCCACAGAAACAGCGGGGAAGCCTGAGGCGTCGAGCACCACTTACACCATGCCACCGAGGCATCACCTCCACGCCTCTGCTCTCCTGGGAGGAAACACAGCCCCAGAACACCCCGACAGGAGCAGACCCCCGGCAGCAGCCGACCGACGCGCGAGCGCTGCAGCAGCCAGGCGTTCCCCGAGTCGGCCCAGAGGCACATCCCTGTGGCACGGGAGTGACCCCCGCGCGGTCCTGCCCCGCCGCCAGCCCCACGGCATCCCTGCGCGGGGCCGGTGGCACGGCGGGGGGACCGTCCCCCCGTGGCCCCTTGCCGGCGGCGCCTGGCGCAGCTGCAGCGCAGGCACAGCAGACGGGGCAGAAGCAGGCAGGGCCGTGCTCTTCACTCGGGGTCTGCGGTCCCCGGCAGCTGTTTTCCCTCTGCTGAGCCAGCCACGTCGCAGAGAGGAGCCCGTGTCCCTCTGCTCTCCATCCCCTCTCACCCTCAAGCCAGCTGCCAGGGGGCTGCGCACGCGCTCTGCCCCCACCCTCTCCCAGCAAAACAGCGTCGCTCTGTGCCAGGCAGACAGGTCACGCTGCCACTGCCCTCAGTGGGCACCACTCCAGCGAGTGGCCGGCACAGCACGGCTCACACTGTGTCCCTCCTGGCTCTGCCCCTGCGGCCGCCTCCCGTGCACCGCAGCGCTGCAGGAGCAGCCCGGGGCAGGACCAGGGCTCCTCTTCTGCCCCAGCGCGGCCACGGTGCCCGCGGGCTCTGGGAGAACACCAGCCAGGGAAACGCTCCTCAGCGTCCTCTCGGCGGAGGCACACGGGAGCGGGGATGCGGGACCTCACAAGCTGCGTTTCATCCGCACAGGATGGTTTAAAAATAAAGAAACAACATGAAGGAAATGTGTTTGTTAAGCAGAAATTAAAGCACGGAGATGAAGTGAGTATTTAGCAAAGCGCACTCTAGGGGAAGCCCCTACACACTCGGGAGGTCCCCGGACGCTGCCACTCGCGTCCCCCCGCAGCAGGCGCCTCGCGCCAGCGCAGCCTCGCAGTGGCGAGGGCTGGCAGGGCCCTGATCCACGCTGCCTGCGCCAGGAGGATGCCGAGAGCTTCCCAGATTTGCTGCCGGGACATCCTTACGCCACCAGACAGAAGCCTTGTGACTTCAATCCTTGTGAGCCAAACCTGAACCCTCACTGCATGTTGTTGCCTGCCTCTGCAGCTCTGCAGACTGCAGACAGAGGGTCTGCTCCTTCCCACCGAGGTTCTCACCTTTGGGGTAGGTCAAGCCCAGCTCCTCACTGGACATCCACTGGACATCCACTGGACATCCCTCGCCTGCCTCTCGCAGAGCGGACGTGACCAGAAGCAAAGCGCCGCCCTGCAGACCCACGGCAGGAGCCACGCGTGGGAAGGGTCAGGGCGGAGCGGCACGCGTCCCACCAGCGCGCCAACGCCAACAGCTGCGAGGCTGCCGGGCCCTCGGCGGGACGCGGTCGCTCTGCACAGGGGGTCTCCGGGGAATCTCACAACCCCCATCACAACCCTGCAGCAACCAAGGAGCTAGCAGGGAGCCCTGGGGTCCCGGCCATCCCACGTCCTTCCTAAACAAGAACCCCAAAGCCTCCCTGCATGCCACTCCCCATCACAGCGCCCTCCACACATGGGCCGCCCCCACGAGCCTCTCCACACCGCCGCTCCCTGCCCCAGCCCTGCCCCACAGACTCTCCCAGAAAATGAGTTTGACGAGGGCTGCAGGCATCCTCGTGCCACCCAGCAGTTCAGATGCTGCCCAGGGGGTTAGAGCCACCCAGCCGTGCAGTGACCACCTCCCTCCTCCTGTCTCGTAGTTCCCACATGCCGCTGGCCTCAGCTTCCCAGGAACCATCAGAGTCCCCACGGGGCCACACGCTATCTCAAGGCACAATTATTAGTGGCAGCAGAAACCTTCTGATGGTTCCAGACCTCTCCATAATCATTGTTCTTAATTTCTTAGGCAAGAAGTAACATCGTGGGACCACTGCAGCTGTCGAGGGGAAGAGCAACGCCAGAGGACATCCAGCCAACATGTGCCCCAGGCCAGGTCACCATTAGCATCCCTGACCCTCTGGTTGTGCCAGCTGGGGCATCCCTGACCACAGGGCCCAGTGGCTTTGGTGGGGCACCTGTCCTCCCAGGAAACACCCACGCAGGCAACGGCAGCATTCCCACCACACTCCCTGTTCTCCAGACACCTGCTCAGTGCCTGCACCACTGATCTCCCACACATGCCTCGATCACTGCCCGCGACACATGGGGCTGCAGAAGACCAAGAGCACTTTCCATTCCACAGGTGGATCCCACCAGCGAAGAACTGACCCAAACACATGGGTTAAACCCAGAGCCAAAGCACGGAGCCCACACGCAAGGCGGAGGCGTGCTGCCGCCTCTCACTGCAGGAAGGGAAGGCATGCTCCTCAATGTGCACCATTGTGTTTGCCAGGCATTTAGTGACTCCTCCACACCAGAGAATAAAGCTTCTCTTCAGCCAGCCCATCATGTGCTCCTCTCTCACCACCCCATGGGAGCTGGCTCCACGCCCTCCCGCAGAGCCTAGCCCAGCCACACGCCTGCCTGCCAGCACACGTAAGCAGCACACATCTGTCCCTGTGAGGGCACCCTACCAAGGCTTGATGGGTCCTTCAGCCTGCACCCCCACCCACACCGCCCCAGGCTTCCATTCCTCGTGAGTGCTTTGCAGTCTGGCAAACAGGGAAGACTGAAATATCCCCAAACCTGGTGTCCTCGGTGCTGAACACGCCCCCAGGGCTCTGGGCTTGCCAGCTGGACTCCAGCCTTACCTTTGTATGGAGCTTGGCAAACTGCTTGTCGTCCAGCAGCGTCTGGGTGTACACACGCCTTTTGTACCGGAACTGCAAGAGGGAAGAACGTCACATATGAGATGAACCAAACCCACTCAGCATCAAACCGCGCTCCAGCAGCTCCAGCACACGTCATCTTGCATGAAGACACTCAGTCTAGATCTGAAAACAACAGATACAGAACACACCGTTCTCCTTTATCATTCGCTCTAACAGTTAATTGCTTTCCTCACTAAAGAAATTCTGGCCAGTTTCTCATATGAATCTGTCTGGCCTCAGCTTCCAGACGCTGTGGACTTTGTTCTGGTGCTTACCAATTAATGAGGGATCTCTCTAACAACAGAATGGGTTTCCATTTCCCCAGTCTAGAGCCGACTTCGCTCCAAGCAGGCTGAGCTCTAAGTCCTACTGAGGGACCTTCTCATCTGTTCTCAGACCATTTCTGCTGCTCTTCTCTGTGACATGCCTCTTCCCAGCATCCTTTTGAGTACACTGGCTGTCACCCACACACTGCTCCAACACCACCCACGCGTCAGGCCAGCTCCCTACTTGTCGGGGTACACACCGCAGGGTCACGCTGTGCCATAGCATCACACTGGGAGTTGCTGTTGGGTTTCTCGACCAAAAGGCTCAAAACTTTTCTTCCGAAACTTTGTTTCCCACATGGAGAGTCCTTCCTTCACCTGCAGTTCTGCTCCCTGTGTTTGTCCTTTGGCTGACTTAGAGCATCCTTTAATGGGACCCCCACTTACCAAATGACCTGGACAGTGCAGTCAACACTGTTATATTCTCTACCCAACTGCACGTACTCAGGCTTTGTCAGCAGTGATTTTACCCCAGGGTAAACCATTTTACCACATCAAGCTTGACACTGGTCCCTAAGAAACCCCACTAGAAATACACCGCTGCAGTGGCAATCGCAGTGACAACGGCTTTCCACTCATCAGTTAGCCAGTGGCACTTGTCCTACTGGTGTTTTATAGTGCTAATCCTGAACTTGAATATGTTGTAGAACAAGATCAAGTACCCCCAAGAGGCTGCTACCTTTGTCGAATTATCTTTATCAAGCAGAGCTACAATTTCCTTAAAGAATGAAATTGGATTTGTTTGACTGGATCTTTTTACAATTCATGAACCGTATTCTGAGATTTGAATTGCTGTGAACTTAATCCTCCATCAACACTTCATGCTTTCAGCTGGAACTGACACCAAGTTATCTTTGGACTGCAGTTTCTAAGCTCATCCCACTTCCTTTTCAATACTGGCAAAATATTAGCACATTTTCAGTCTATCACAAACCTGCACTACTGGGCAGGTGTTTTCTCACACAACTTTTTTTTATATCATTCCAATGTAAAATCTGTCTTTCCACTGATTTACAGACGCTGGCTCTTCGCAGACGCTGCCAGTGTCAGGGATCCTCTGTGCATCCCTACGCATCCCAAGCATCCTTCAGTGGCTCCTCTTCACCACTGCTGCTCTCCCAGTGCTCGACTTCGGGGAAGGTCCCAGGGCTCCCAGCCGCCCCACGCTGTGCAGCAGGGGCCAGGCAGTGCAGCAGCGAAGCAGGTCTGAGAGAGGGAAGCCAGGTACATCAGCTTTGATGCAAGAGCAATGCACGTTGCCACCCAGGTGCAAGGCAAAAACCTCACCTGAGAAAAGTTAAGTTGTACAACACGCAGTCAGCTGCTCAAAACTGAGCATCAAAACTTCTGAAGGAGCAAACAGGGTGGGCAGCTGCCCCTAAGCTAGGCACAGCCCAGGCACGTTGCTCCAACAGCTCGCCCGCGGACCAGACCCACGCGGGGAGGACACACAGGCAGGAGAATTTCCAAACCTCATTCAAATTTACAAGGTGCACGAACTGAACGTGTGATGTTTAATAAGGGTGAGAACACAACGGTGTGCTTGGCACACAAGTGAACTCACTGTCTCAGTACGAAGGACACAATAAGCTTACGGCAGAATACAGGATACGGTCAGTACCCCCAAACGCAGGTGAGGGTAACTGGACCTCAGCAGACGGGCAGGTGGAGCCCACTGCAGGCTGCCTGATCACCAACACATTGCCTTGCAGCTGCTATTTTGCCCCAGTAAAGGAATTTGGAGTAGCTACAGCTCTCCCTGGCACAGAATGGAGGCAGCACCCCAGCCCTACAGGGAACTACTGCAGACACCTGCTTTTTAATGGAAATTTATTGTCAATATGCACAAACTCCTGGAGTCTCCTTCTCTGGAGACATTCCAAACCCACCTGGACGTGTTCCTGTGTGACCTGATCTAGGTGTTCCTGCTCTGGCAGGGGGATTGGACTGGATGATCTTTTGAGGTCCCTTCCAATCCCTGACATTCTGTGATTCTGTGAACTCCTCATTTGTCTGACTACCTTCATATGCAGCCCTGAGGGCTAATTTATCTTTTGGGTGGAAGAAACCTCAGTGGTATTAGCACAGGCTTTATGCCTTGCAAATAGATTCCAGATTTTTGGTTTTCCAAGATGATTCTCCAGTGCTCAGCTGCCATTCTTATCAAGTGATGAAGAATCGAAATGACACACAACAAATATCCATGTCAAGTCTGCATTTAGATGTGTGCGCTAAGACATTAAGTGTGGACATTATACTAAATTATACAAAAACAAAGCATTAAAGCCTGTATAAGGAACATTAAGGAATTTACTGCCTCTTAGGTTTATTTGCAAGCATTCTTAATGTTGTTCCAAATGTTTTTGTCTGCATGAAACGTTAGTGTGCTCAGAAATTGTGCTGCACTTTCTTTCCAATTTAGTCAGGATTAGTTATAATAACAGCATACACACATGCATTTATAAATTCTTATGCAGCTTACATGTGTAATGCTTTCTAAATAGACTTTGAGGGTAAAATACAGCATAAGATCCCTAAATGTACAAGTCCATGTGCAGGTGACTGGACTCCCATTCCAGCCAGTAATGTCCACAGTGAGAGTCAATGAAGCCTGCAAAATGCTTCAGGTCACCTTAGAACATGTACATGCCACCACCTGGATACCAGCCCAAGGCAAAACCCCTAGTGAATGTAAATACAGAGGTAATTCAGCTAACTTCTGCTCTAGTTAAGTTTTCTGGGCCAGAAAAGAATACAGATTATCCTCCATGTTCATCACTCCAATGAGGTCCACATAGGGACAGTCATTTGCTCTCAAAGCACACAGTTGTGTTCCAGTCTCTACAGTGACCATAAATAAAATAAAATATCAAACTCAAGTTCTTCAGCCCCAAATTCAAAGATCTCCCTGTGATTTCCCTCTCTACTACAGAACTGCCTTTCCTTCTGTTATTGCAATTCCCCGTGACAGTTACGCGCCACTAGAAAAAAAGAAATGTTGATCAACAGGGTCAGAAAAGAGGGAAGCTGTTTCACAGGGCTGTGACAGATGTGATGGAGCTCTCCAGCAGACAGAGTCACGAGCGGTTGGAACTCAGAGGCATTTGCCTCAGCTTTCCCTCAATGAATTACCCGTGAGTAAACAAACACCCACACAAATTTCTGTGCTCTCACTCCTGGAAGGGAAATGAAAAAAATGGGTAGGGGGACAGGGGGCATTAATATTTGTGGTGCCTACAGAGACTACAGTGGGAGTCTAGAAGTCCTATGTACTCGTGTACACACATATATATGTAGGTATATATATCTATATATGTAAATATAGATATACAGACATTAAAAGAATAATAAATAAAAGATGGCTACCTCCAAGTAGGGGACAGGAGTGTCTGGATTCAGGGGGTACTCCCTCAGAAGGCGTTCCTCATCCAGGAACTTCCCAGCCCTGCCGTTGAAGGCCGGCTGGAAGAGCCCGTAGTTCAGAACATCCTTCAGGCTGTGGTTCAAAGTGCAGAGGATGCGCTGCTTGGAAACCCACACGGGAACATCTGGATTCAGCCGTAGACACTTCTGTGGAGAGACACAGAGGGCAGTTAGAGCTGAGCACCACCGAGGTCCTGCACCCCATCGCTGCACCCAGGAACCGCACGGTAAGGACAAGGAGAAGGAGAAAGGAGAAAGCCACAATCTTTTCCATGTCAGTGGATTATGGGAAGGGGAAAAAAAAAGAGTTAGAGAAGGATGAGACTTAGCAGATCCCTCCTAATGCATTTTGTGAGGTTCAGGGCAGACTCAACCCTTGTATGTTAAAACATCCTATAAAATATGAGAACTCACCAATATTTTATGGCCTGATGACAGTATAATAGCAAAATTTCACCTAAAAATCCCCAATAGGGTGTAAAGAGTCTACTGACTTCTCCATCACGGACTTCAGAGGTGTGCAAACATAGGAGGGATGGATGGCAGCACCGTGAACCCTGCCAGGAGCTGGAGGCATCCAACGAGGTCTTCCCAGCAGGAGGGAGGCAGGAGAAGAGCCCTCTGCCTCCCCGCACGGTAAGTCACACTTCCCCATCCCACCCTGTGGCCGCAGCGGGTTTCCCTGGTACCATAAGCAGCTTCCCTCCCTCCTCAGGGCACAAGGCATCACATACTGACAGCCCACCATCCTCAGGCTGTATTTCCTGCAGCCACGGCCCCACTGCCACACTCGGTGGCTGCAGGCTGGGGCTGTGGAGTGGCAGGGCACGCTGGCCACGGGAACCTCCTTGTCCAGAGCCCGCCGAGCCACACAGCCTGGCGTGGGCGCTGCAGCGCTGTCGCCGTGTCCCCTCTGCCGTGGCAGCGGGCACCAGGCTCTCCGCAGCTCTCCACAGCACCCGCTCCTGCGGGCGAGGGGCAGGAAGGATGCGGCGCTGGCAGCACCAGAGGTCATCTCACAACAGCCCGTCCCCATCGGCAGCCACCGTGTCCCCTCCCAGGTCCCTGGCTTTGCATTTTGGCCCTCAGCCTTTCCCCGTTCCCATCACTTTGTTCTCCTTGTTTGTTTCTCCTCCCCTCCAGACTTTCTGCCAGAGGAGGAGACAGCGTTTAGTCTTGTTTCAGCATTTCGTCTTCCTTCAGCGTTTCATTTGAAAGCCGCAGCCTGTCAGCCCCACTTAACGTCCTGGTGGCTGTGCTGGAAGGCAAAGGGAACAACCACCCCCCTGCCTCTGCAGGGCTGCCCCAGCAGCCGCTGCTCTCCCAGGCTGAGTCCTGCTCCACTCATCACACAGAGGCGCTCCACACGTCCTCGTTTCCCCCGGAGCACATCACCACCCTCCCGGCAGGAGACAGGAGGTGCAGCCGTGCCCAGGGGAGAGGTGCAGCGCAGATCACATGGCGGCTAAACACGTTTTAGGGCGCTGAAGGGCTGAGGCTGAACACGGACGTCGATTTGGGTTTCCAGACCCAGTCCCTGCCCTCCCCACGTGCCCAGCAGCACTTCTCAGTGGCTGCAATGGACCCGCAGTGCCAGAGCTTCCGGCACCGTCGCACCAGGAGAGCGCTGACCCCGAGCACCAGCAGTGACTGCACGTCCTCGCTCACCCCTTCAGCCCCAAATTGAACCCCAGGACTGTTTCGGTCCCTTGTCCCCTTAACAGCACCTTTATGGTTCTGTGAATTAGACAGGCACTGTTTGGGAATAAAATCAACAGCTTTGCTCAAAGAGAAGCAGATGACCCCTCTGGGTGGTCCTGACCCCCTCGCAGGGCGGGAGTCAGCAGAGTGCCCGCGCCACCCTGCACGGTGCCCGCTGGCACACCACCTCCAGCAGCCGCCCCGTGGGACAGCAGCACCGAGCTGATGTCACGGCTCGTTTTCCTCAGGCACGGATAACCTGCACTTGGCTGCGTGCGTGTACTGCAAACAGAGGCCAGCATCATCTGTTTCACTGCTGAGCGTGCCAGCCAGTCAGCACCCTTACCACCACCGCCCGTCCCGCCGCAGGGATGAGGGAAGAGGCAGCTGGCTGCCCGTGTGAGGAATCAGGACTGCAAAACCTTTCTCTTTCAGTCCTCAAAGAGAAGCAGAATACGCATCATTCTTCCAGGGACCCATAAATAAAAGATAAACGGAGTCTATACCTTCCTACATGCTTATGTAGCCTCTAGGGCTCTTCCTCGCTGTAAGGTCACGCTGCTCAGTATCACAACGTGTCACTAGTGGAGAGGCACTGATGGGCGTGCACAGCACCACGCACAGGCACTGGCTGAGGGAAGGTCCTGGCACAAAACCCACTGAATTTTATACCAAACTTGGTACTGCAGAGATGTACTCTGGGGAGCATTAACAGTTCACATGTCAGAGAGAAAACAACTTCCACCCGCGGTGTGTCTCTTTCTGCCTTTAAACTGTGTCAGAAGTGAGAAGGAAGAAAATGCCTGCTTCAGCTGTGAGGTCCAAACGCTGCACAGCCCTTCGTGGGCACAATCCAGCTCCTTAAATGTCTCTTACTCTGTTTCTCCAAACACCACTGAGTGTGTTAATGACTTTCTCATATCAGAGACCCTGCAAGTAAACTTGCTTATTCCGCCCCGTGCCGCAGCACGGCCCCTCTGGGACCAATCCAGAGACACGAGGCTGGCCCCACAAACCCCTGCCAGAAGGGCTGCCAGGGATCTTTGTGCAGCCTTAACTCTGAAGCCTGCAGGGATCAGCAGGAGGGAGCTGCTCTGTGTGCAGGGACCCCAGGCTCGCTTTGCTCCAGGAGCCCCAGCAGTGAGGGCTCCTCTGCTTTCCGGCTCACGGAGGGGCGCGTTGCTCTCCTCCGGCCCCCACGCCATCGGCACAGCCCCAGCAGTCCCACACCAGCTCCGGGCTGGTCCCGCTCAGAGCAGGGTTTGGCTGCCCAAGCTGCAGATGCTGTGCCAGGCTCCGATCCCATCTCCACCAGGAAGAGCGAGCTCGGACAGTGTGGGGCAGCTGCCACCAGCGCAGGGACAGACCCAGCCCAGAGACAGCGCTTCACAGCAGCTCGCATGGGGTGTGAGTGCTTCCAGCCCTGAGGGTTTGGACACCCCACTCAGCGTTAATTTTAGAAGGAACCAAACTTCATTGTAGAGTCCCGAAGCTGCAGGGGAAGGCAAGGTCCATGGCCCTTCCTCTTGACGCTCTCCTGAAATGAGAGGCTCCTCAGAAGACCCAGGAGGGATCCCAGGGAGCCAAAGGAGGCATGTCCGTGGGAAGCACACCCTGCGGCACCAGTGCTGGCATGGCACAGCACCGCAGAGCCCACCCTCGGCCGCAGCAGGTCCCAGAGTGGACAGGCAGGCTCTGAGGAGGGCAGGAGCAGCAGCCTGCAGAACAAGATGCTCGCTCTGGTTTGCAGTTACAGGCAATAATTCCTTCTGTACAATTACAAGCTCTGATCACAACAATCAAAGCCTTAGGAGCAGCTCCAGAAAGAAAATGGTACGGCTTCTCAACTTTTAGACAGCACGGATGACTCCTTCCTGAAGGGAGAAAGAGCTCAGAGCTTCAGATGCAATCCCCAGCAAGGCACGGGCTGACAGACAAGATCTATTCAAGAGCCACCCTGCGATAACGACAATAAAGAACTTGCATTCAACGATCCCTTAAGAGGAAAAGCGCCAGAAATTCTTCATCGAAGAGCACACAAATGAGAAAGAGTTGAAAGGAAATTAAAAAGAAGCAGCTGAAAAGGTAATGTGCTTGCAGGCAGCAGGGAGTATATTTCATAATCTCACATCAGAAGCTCTGAGCAAATGTATGGCAAAAATGAAAAAAACGCCTCTAAGAGGCCCCTACAGAAAGATGGAGCAACCAAACCAAGAGAGCAGAGGAATCCATCAAAAGGACAAGTTTTCCTTTAGAAAATGGGAGTTGCCTTGGAATGGGAACAGAAAAGAGCACAATCCTGCCACAACACATGCAAAGTGACAATGGCACTGAAGTCATCAGAGCCGACAATCGCAGAGGAGGAGGGGAGTCTGGCGGAACGTGGGTGAGGCCGACGAGCAACCAGGCCCGGGAGGCATCCAAGGAGGAGTCCCAGAGCTGTGGGGTCCCACTGCAATGGTGCCAACGCGTGGCACTGGCTGTGCTCTGCACTGCAGCGTGCAAACCCTCCCGGGAGCAGGAGCACAGCACAGGCAGGAGACGCCAGAACCCAGGAGCGGCTCCGTCATCCTGCCACGCTCTGGCACCAAAGGCCTGGCTTCTGTCCCAAGGACATGGACCAGAGCGGCAACAAACGCTCACAGTGCTGAAAAGTCTGCTTATTTTCTGTGGCATCGTGGCTCACACCTACGAGGAGAACCTGGAGGCAACCCACGCCCACCAGGATGTGGCTGCCCTGCTCACCAACACGCACGTGCGATTCCAGAATGTTCTCAGCAAGGTCCCTCACTGCCCTAAACTGAAGAGCCAGAAGCAAGACAGCACCCTTTTGCATCCCTAACCCACAAGGAAAGGAGTAAACAAAGGTGAAGGTCAACCAGGCAGGTTTCCTGACACGGGAGTTCGTCAGCAGAGTCACACGGCGCCTGTGCTGGGATCTGGGCTGAAGTGACGTGGAAACGGCTGCTGTGACACGAATTGGCAGCACATCCAGATCCTCCACGTCACGTGCAGGTCTGGTGGCCTTCAGCAAACAACAGAAACAGGAAAAAGGTAAAGGGAAAGAAGACAAAGGTGACCAGAGGCCCCGAGTGGTCTGCAGAGGACAAACGCAGCGCGCCCGAATGGGGAGTGGGAGCGGAGCATCCCAGAGGAGCGCGCAGCGTCCAGCCGGGCGCTGGCATGAGCCAGCAGCAGCTCCTCGTCACACCGGGGCTGGGACCAAGTCACAGGGACAGACACTGCCTATGAAACACAACCTAAGCAGCAGCTTCAGCAGCCAGCTCTCCCTGCGACCCAGAGCAGACATCACCAGTCCCCCGCGGTGTGTGAAATCCCGCAGCACCTCCTGGCCGCGCTCGCACACCAGCAGGGGCAGGGATCCGAGGCACAGGACAGCCCTGACCAGGAATCGCCCAGAGCACCCCCACCAGCCCCTCAAACCCCCACCAGCCCCACAGGGCAGAGAATGGGGAGCCTGCAGCAGCCCCCACCTGCGGACAGCCCCTGGCCAGGGACCACGGGACGGGCTGAACGTCACCGTTGCAGCTCGTCTCCCCTCCTGACCATGGTGCAGGGGAGGAGCTGGGCTCTGCAGGGACCAGGGCAGTGCAACCACCACTCTGCATTTTAGTGCAGAGAGGAAAAATCAGCGCAAGCTTTCTGTGTACTGGATGCCAGCAAAATGCAAGCTGGGACCACCTTAGAGAGCAAGTTGTGTATGCTGGCAAAACAACAGGAATTTCTGGGCTTAGATCACCTCCTGAGGAAAGCTCCGGCCCTGGATCCGCCGCGCTCAGCGCCATGCTGGGAGAAGCTGCCTCCACCAAAAGGAAACAGGATAAAGAGCAGGAGGGAGGCTCTCGACTCCCGGCAGGGAAGTGCCCGGCGCACGATCCCTTCTGCAGTTACGTGCTGTAGATAACAAAGTATTTTGGCTCTAGGGGTTTTCCAGCAGAACAGTTAGAGCTCATGAGCCAGCCTGGAAGGATGTTGCTGCCTGTTGTATCATCCCCCAGAACCCATTGCCTGAGACAGGAAACCATCCAGTTACTTCCATTCAAAAAATAAAGAGCCCAAGAGCCCTTATTGCACCTCTTCAGGAGTCCTGACAGCGGGGACCAGCCCCATCCCACCGTCCCACCAGGCAGCGCTTTCAGAGCAGCAGCTGCCTCTGATGCAAACGCAGCTTGAAATGAATGTTTGAAGAGATTCAGCTCCTGATTAACTCTAAGTGACTGGTTCAGGCAAAGCCTCCCTCTCACACAGAGCGACAGCAGCGTTATTATTAGCCACCTGCATGGAAAGGGCTGCTGAAGAGCAAAAGCACCAGTTGGATTCATCCAAATGCTGAACTCTTCATACAGAAAAGACAGCACAGAGGAAAATGCGAAAGTGTTGGACCTGTAAAGCAAGCTGACCCCACCAAAGAGCTCAAGACAGCTTACAGAGACGACTGTTACCGTCAGAGCCCTGGGAATGTTTCCTGCTTGGTTCATTGCACCACCACAACCACAGCCACCTCTTTAACTCGTGATCAGCTGGAAAATGAGGACGTGGGAAGCTTTAGCTCTACCTAGGGCTGAAGAAAAGCCATGTAGAGCAAAGCTTCTTCTGGAGATGAGGAAATAAGATCTTCTGTTCATCTAGCATCAAGACTGAGACAGGCCAGTTGGATAGGTAGGTCCTAATAAACACATGCAAAAGACAAACAGAACTCCTACAGAACAGGAGCACATGAAATCATCTGGCTAGAGAACAAAGGAAACCAGTGAAAAGAGCGTACTGTAGTCACCTTCAAAGCACATCTTCAGCATGCCTCCTCATTCAGCAAAGCCAAGAGGGCCTGTGAGATCCCCTTGTCTGAGCAATATATCACTGCCCTGTGAGTCTCAACCAGAAACTCCTGTAACGAGCTAAATTACCTGAATTTGGCTAACAGCTTCCTGAAAAGCATCCAAATTGAGTCAAAAATCATCACATGATGGAAACCACACTCCCTCCTCGGATAAATTAATAAGCAAACACTCATCCTCAGTGATAAAAGTTATGTCTCGGTTCTCATTGGATTTCCCTTGATTGAACTTCCAATACAATCACTATTTCTGGTTACATCTCTGTGATACTGAGCAGTTCCTGAGTACTCGGTTTCTTGCTGCACTGGTAACCTCCATGTAACACTGTCACCTCTCAGTCCTGTCCAGGGTGAGCAGAAGAGGCCGACGTTCATAAATGGTAGTGCATTTCCTCCAGATCTCAGATAATTTCTGTTGCTCTTTTCAGCACCCTCTTTAATTTTAAATACACTTTGTCAAGTGCAGAATCAGAGCCAGAGGCAATATTCCAGCATCTGTCTCCCAGCTGTCATACACCGCTATAAAACACTGTCCTCACCTCAACTCGCCATCCCCTTGCTTCCATCTCCAGGAACACATCAGTGCTTTTCACTGAAGAATGTGGCACTTTGGGTTCAGTTTACTTTGGCCGCTCCATTCCTTTTGGGAGGCCGAGCCCCACGTCCTTCCCAGGACACACTCCCAGTTCTCCAGATCTGGCATTAGTCCTTAGTTACCTGCAAACCTCAGCATCTGAGTGAATTAAAAGATAATTTATTTTGATGGGCCCAGGTCTAATTTGCTCTACAGGCGTAGGAAAAACAACCGCATGAGAGATGGGGATGCAGCCTCCAACAAGCCTACAGCAGCAGCTGTTGGGAGGAACCTGAGGAGCACGGACTGCAGAAAGCCGCCAGCCTCCATGCGCCCCCGAACCGCCCGGCCCTTGGCCACTGCTAGAGGCGGACACTGGCTCACACACCCCTGCTTTGGCCCAGGGGAGCTTTTTTGTGCTCCTATTTATGGCACCTATGCTCACACCTTTATTCATAACTCCACTACTGCTTTGAGTTATAAGAAAAAATTGTCAACAGAAGTAATGTATTTACTCCTGCTTCTGTGTTTTCATACGCAGCATATTGCAAAACAGTCGTTTCTAACACAGCCCAACCACCTGAGCCATAACGATCTCACGGATTGATTCACAAGATCTGTATGGATCAGGTTGTTAATGTAAGAACTCAGGTAAGTTTAGGTCCTTACAGATCTTATGATTTCCAGGCACTGAGCTGGCTATGGCCTGGCTGTGGCCAGTGGTCCTGAGACCACACCACAGCGATGCTCAGCAGGTGCCCGACAGAACAGCAGGGACCGAAGGAACAGAAAGCACCACTGCGTCGACGCATGAGTCCCTGCTGCGCCTCTGTCCTGGTCCCAGCTCCCCTTCCAGATAGGCCATGCCAGAAGTGGAGAAGGTGCAGACAAAAGACAAAAGATCAGCAGCCTGGAGTGGTGTCTGTGAGGCTCCACTAAATAGACACGACTCTTCAGTCCGGGAAAGAGAAGACTGAGAAGGAATATGACAAAACCAAAAGTGGCACGGAAAAGATAAGCAGGTGCTATCTCCTTGGGAACTGCTGCAAACACCACAAGACATGGTGACAGACAGGACATCTTCATTAGCCACCCTGGCGCTGATCCGCTCAGCAGCACGCCGCCGGGCTCTGGCAACCCGCTCCAAACTGGTCTCCCAGGTACCCTCACTTGCACAGCCATAACCACAAATCAGCGCGCTGTGCAGCGCCGGGCGATTGGCTTCACCCAGCCGGAGCACCCTACCCAGATCTGACTCTAATTGCAGCAATAACTCCTGCGTTACGGTTTGCTACCGCTCTTTTCTTCAGAGCTACAGCTTCTTCCATCTTCCATTAACCTACACCCCCTCTGCCTCGAGGTCTCAACAACCAGCCTAATTTTGTGGCTGGATCCTTTTTCTTCACACTTAAGACTCCAAGGTTTTGCACATACACCTTGTTTGTTACAATTGCATCGTTTCTGTTAAATTACACTAACTCCTACCCACCAGCAATAAAGTCTCTTTCAAACCAAAACTCAGGAGGGTATTAAACAAAACTAGTAGAGTCAAAGCAGGACACAGAATTGGTATTTCCTTCCTACCCAGTGTTCACTGTGGAGCTCCACACCTCCGAGCCACAGCAAGGGTCCTGGAGAAAGCTGGTCTGGCTCAGGGCAGATGGCTGCTCCAGGCTGTGGACCGGTGAGTGCTGAGCATCTCCAGGGTCAGAGACCCCACAGCATCTCGGGGTCCCAGTCGGTGTCCAACCTCCCTCCAGTGAAGGGCTTTCCCTGCTCCCAAGGATGGTGACAGGGATCTCCCTCCCGTCGTCCCAGCAGTCAATGAAGGTACAAAAGGACCAGTCCCCGTGTCCATCCCTGAGGAACGGGCTCATAACCAGCTGCCAGCTGGACACCGTTTTGGCCCATCGCCACCCTCTGAGCCTGGTGGTCCAGACAGCTTTCCACTCACCTCATCATCCACCTCCCAAACCATCCCTGTCCCATCTTGCAATAAGGATGCTGCAGGAGACCCCACTGAACACCTCCCAAGCCTGGGGTTGACCTTTCCTGCACTCCCCTCATTCAGAGCAACCGCCCCACTGGAGAAAGAAATCACATCGGTTGGGCACAGTTTAACCTTAGCAAATCCATGCTGGCTGTTCCCAGTTGCCTTCTGTCCTTTGTGTGCCTGGCCAGGGCTTTCAAAGGGATTTGCTCCATCACCTTCCCAGGGACCACAGTGAAACTGAGAGGCCACCCATTCCCCACAGCTCCCTTTTTCCCCACCCTTGATGCAAGCACAAAGAGCTGATACACATTCAAAATAAAACACTACAATTGCCTGGAAAAGGTATCATCTGGGGTTACCAGGTAACCCACCTCCAGCCCAGGGAGCCCCGAAGCCAGCTGCTGATTTAGGCTGGAAGGGTTCCCTGAGGAGGTGTCACCATGTGCATGTCCCTTGTCTCTCCCCTCCAGGGTTTGTCCTTTCCCCTCCAGGAGCAGCAGCTCTGCCTGACGCCCCTGATGGGACCCTGCCGGACCCCCATGCTCTGACCCTGTGTCACCACACTCACATCTGCCTGCTTGCTATGTCCCTCTCCAAACTATTAACACTCTGAACAAAGTCACACCCTCCTGAGGTGTTTTCTGTCCTGCTCCTCAGCACCCTGCCAGACTCCCCTGAGGACGAGTTCATCATTTGTTCCCACTTTGCCTGGTGCATTGCAGCTCTGCTGCACACAGGGCTTCCACAGCCCTTCCAGAAGCCCTTCCGTCAAGCTGTTTTGAAGTTCTGATAACTCTGTCACCTCTCTTACATCCATTCTCTCTTATCAAAGAATTAAAATAGATTAGGGAGACACGGTCTTCTGAAAAGGCAATGGTTAAACCTTTCCAGCTGATACATTTTCCTGTTTCCCATTAATGGTGTACCATACCACCTGTAAGTTCATTGGTCTTCATCTCTCCACATTGACACTAAGGCTTTGCTAAAGATGGCTTCATCATCTCCTTCTTGC